>QAOA01005895.1:0-113467 GCA_003255065.1 Cercis canadensis
GAAATTAACAGACATAATTGTCTATTCGGAATAGACATAATTGTCTATTCGGAATAGACATAATTGTCTGTTTGGAATAGTCACAATTGTCTGTTCGGAATAGTCACAACAGTTTGTTCGAAACAGACACAATAGTCTGTTCAAAACAGACACAATTGTCTATTCGAGTTTATTCATCTGAACCTGTCAATTTAATTAACTACCATCCGAATCGGGTCAAACCGACCCGACCCGGTCCGGTCCAGATATTAAAACCAATGTTAAAATATTTGTCAAATCGATCAAGTGCCCAAGTGTCAATCAAAGACCATTAATGAACTTTGTCTTGTTAGACTATTTGGGCTTGCCAAATGGGCTTACATACTCTAATTTAACCAATGTGGGACTTGGTTAATTATAAGCATATTTACAAATTATTTCAACAATTACTCAAACCGAGCGCAGAGACTAGCTTCATATTTAAGGGCCTTTTTGAACAAAAAAAGATTACTTTAGTTTGTATTTATAAAGTCTTTTACATACTCTAAGTTAACCAATGTGGCACTTTGGTTAATTATAAGCATATTTACAAACTATTTCAACAATGAGAATCTAATATTTTCACCTCTCTAAGTAGGAATATTTTGATAGGAATAGAGGCTAAAATACATTCCTAGAAATCTCATTCCCATCCATTAAATTTTCAACTCTTATACCAAATATAAATATATAACATTCTTACTTCACATTTCTGAAAATGTGAAATAAAAAACTTGTACTAAACACCACCTTGATGTGCACCCCTTTTCTAAATTTTAGACAGGTACATATAATACACCTGTTCTAGCACACCCATCCTAGGCTTGAGCAGCATTGTAAAAGACTGCATATGGGTGTGCATTACAATTTTAAATAAGGATAACAACGTAATTATGAAAATATCATATTTTCATATTGTCTCTAACTTTACTTTCACCAAATATAAAGAGTTAGAATGATTTTATTCATTACATTTTTCATCTTCACCCTGGGTAGGTGAAAGTTCAAATATTTATTCTCATTAAGTTATTTTCTTATAATTATTATGGTGAGTCAATTTTATTTTTTTTCCTTTTGAGGGAAAAGATGCTGAAAATTAATTAGGGAACTACTTGAATTTCTAACTCCGTAAGCTACTCCTAAGTGAATAGTTACTTTTTTTTTATCCCTCCTCCCAAAAGAAAAGGTATTTATATTGCAATTTACAACTATATTCCTAGTTTTTATCACTCTCTTTTATCCTCCCTTTTGGCTTTTTAACAAGTTGTTTTGATTTCTTATATTTCGCCAGGATTTTATTTTTAGTAAGTTAACTTTGAATTAAAGACACAAATGAACCTGGCCTCAAAAAAATAGGGAGCCGCTATTTCCACACCCTATTTTTCTTATGACATACCTTATTTAATGTCTAAATATAATATAGACTAAATTACTCTTAATTAATATGGAACATTTTTAACTTTGACTAAAAAAATTTCTATATTAACTGAGGGTTTTTATAATTGACAAAAAAAATTATATTAAACCAGGGTAAATTAGTCTATATTATATTTAGACATTAAATAGAGTGTAGCATTAGCAAAATCATGTATGAAAATAACAGCTCCCAAAAAATACTGTCTAATAGTATTGAGTGTATGTACTCATTATTTTTCCTTCAAACCTTGAATATAATCTATATACTTAAGGTTTAAATGTACTATAAGTCTCTATATTTTGAATAAATTTTGAATCAGATCCCTATATTTTTTTTTTCTCTATTAGCGTCCTTATAGTTTAAATTTTTTTTAATTGGGTCCCCGCCATTACTCTAAGTTATAAATTCATTAGTTTAGTGTTCACATGGCAAACAATTTATCTATGTGGCAATAAAAGAAGTTGATGTAGCACCAAAGTGACACACAAATTGCTAAAGTAGAGAGAGAAGAGAAGAAGAGGAAAGATAATTTTGTGACAATTTTGGCACCACATCAGCTTCTTTTATTGTCACATAGACAAGTTGTTTGACATGTAAGCACTAACCTAACAAATTTATAATTTAGGATGATGGCAGGGACCTACTTAAAAAAATTTCAAACTATAAGCATCTCAAAAGAGAAAAAAAAAACTATGAAGACCTGATTCAAAATTTGTCCAAACTATTGAGATTTACAGTACATTTAAACATATATTTAATTTGGTGTTTTAATATTACCATTGGCTATGCATATATCCTTTTTTTCTTCTCCAGCTAATATATAATAGGNTTTAATATTACCATTGGCTATGCATATATCCTTTTTTTCTTCTCCAGCTAATATATAATAGGCCATAAACATTTCAAATTGAAATAATTGATCTTTAAATGGGGAAATAACAAATACTTAGATTGAAAAACAACTAGGTGTGATCTAATGATAAGGAGTCTAAGTAGTTTGTTGGAGGTAAGCGATTCAAACCTTCATACCATCATATAAAAAAAAAGTACTTAGATTGGTTAAGTTAGTACCCTGCATATTAAAACAATAGTAAAACCTATTTTTTGGTGCTTGAAAGATAAAGACACAATCAACCATGGAAGATTTTCAGTATCATTTTAGTCCTGGGAAGAGAACTTCGTCCTTCAAAATAGTTCTCTCCACCAACTCTGAGCCACTAGGCTTGTGTCAGTATCAATTAAACTCTTAAAATAAAGATTACATGCACACCTATTAATAATTGATTAGTTCAATCAATATAACTAAAATTAAATCACTTGATGAAATTGTTTATACCTCTATGCTTGAAATCTAACTTATATTCTTTTTTCTCTTTTGAGATTCTAAAATGTAATTTATTTGAAGTTAAAACAATAACTACACTTAACATGTGTATATTTTACATGTAAGATTTAAAAGCTAACATAATTTCTAGTTCTCTATCTTGCAAATTTTACTAGTGACCAAATTTGAAATTATAATTTCCTCACCAGGACTTCAACATCTGATACTAATCCTCCTGATACTTTGAGAGTGGCAAACTCTATCTCGGCGACATACTTTGAGAT
This sequence comes from Cercis canadensis, assembly GCA_003255065.1. Lineage (NCBI taxonomy): Eukaryota > Viridiplantae > Streptophyta > Magnoliopsida > Fabales > Fabaceae > Cercis > Cercis canadensis. The sequence goes on from QAOA01005895.1 coordinate 3,044, forward strand.
GAAAAATAAGTTGTTGCCAGATATTCAAGAGGTTGTGGATGATGACATTTGCCCTGATGGATGGTTTAAAGCATACTTTGATGCAGCCACGACTCAAGAAGAGACTTGGGCAGCTGCTCTATTGCTCAACCATGAAGGAAAGCTAATAGGAATTAGAACCAGAAAGCTTAGCACCAAGTTCCTTCTGGAGGCAGAAGCACTTGCATTAGAACTTGCTGTTGAACTTGCTTGTGGTGTAGTACCAAAATCTAATATTTGTCTGGAGGGAGACTGTGAAAGTGTTATCTCTATACTACATGGTTATTTGAATGAGCAACTGGATAGTGAAGTTTGGTACCTTGAGCCAATCTTGATGGATGTTGGTGAAAATCTTAGGACCATGAGTGATTGGGTGTGTAGGAGAATTTGCAGAAACTTCAATTATGTTGCATATAATGCAGCAAAGTGGGCAGCCTTTTGTAATAGTGAGGGAGATGTTTTGAATTCGGTTCCAGATATAGAGGTTTTGTCCAGGATGGACTTTGTATCCTCTTTCTTCATGAAAGAAGAAGATGACCATGACCATGAGGATAAGGATGGCCTTCTACGACTAAAAATGAAAGAAGTTTTCACAGATGACGATGGCAACAATGAGGATAAGAAAGATGATGATGATGACTGGTGATGGTGGTGCCAACATTAACTTTCTGCCCATAATATTGATGTTTCAAAGAGCCCATTACTGTTATAGTGTTATTAACTTAATATTAAAACATAGGGACTGCACTGAGGACAAGTTTTAAATGGAGCCGCTGCAAAGAGTGCACGTCTTTTATGCCAATTCTGCTGAGGGTGCAGCTCACTTTGAGTCTGCAATGGATACCTTCAACAAGGACGGATTTTCTGTTTGTTTTGCTGTTTGCTTGTTAATTTGTGACCTTGTATTTCTAGTTGCAAAAGATTATAAGTGTGAGTAATTTGGCTTCATTTGTTATATATAATGGAAAATGGAATCATTTCAATTCATATCCTCAAAAGATTTATGGTTTAGTCACATCCAAAAAAAAATAAACAAATAAAAGGAATTTGTGGTCATAGAATTATTCTGCAAGATGTAGTACTTTTACTTAAAAGTGAAAATTTGCATTCCCTAAGTAGTAACATTCATGTTAAGGATTTTACTGTTTAAAAACTCATCTTATAGATTATTTTGATGACTAAGGATTGAACAGTTTAGAGATTTTAATTTTAAATCTAACAGTGAGTAGCAAACAACATGCCATGACCAACTGGATCTATGGAGGAGCAAACTTCAGCAGCAATATCATAAATTCCAAAAAAGACCATTCATAGCCATCATAGGCCTTACTCATATTCAGCCTAAATGCAATATAATTAATCCAATTTTCAACCTATTTATTCTTCATAGTATGCAAAATCTCATATGTAATTAAAACATTGTTAGTAATTTGTTTTCCTATGACAAAAGCACTTTGAAATTTTGAAATAATATGAGACAAAATATATTTTCAGCCTATTAACTAGAACCTTAGATGCCACCTTATATAAAATATTACACAAATTAATATGCATAAATTGTGTGATATTAGTGCAATTTTTAATTTTTGGAACCATCATAATATAAGTATAATTTACTTCAGAAAAATATATTTATATACCACAATTCAAGAGCTTAGCATGAACTCACAATATATCTTCACCCACAACATTCCAATACTTCTAAAAAAAATAAAAAAAGAAATGACCTACTATTAGTGTTGGGAAAATATGCTAATGGAAAATAGTTATGGTGGCTCTGAGACATGAAATTCACGTTATCTTGAGTGTGATATTACTTCACTAACTTAAACAAGTTACTCCAAGATATAACAAAACCTCAAAACTTTCTTTTGAAAGTTATAAATTTGAATTGCCAAAGCAATATGAAATAATCCCTATTTATAGACTTTGAAAAGACATTCTAAACATTGTTTCCTTCTAATTTAAAGAGTTAAATATCATTAATTACTAGTTAATTAGACTCATACTATAGGTTTCTATAAGCCATTAGTTTCTTAAATTATGCATAGCCTCTTAAAGACAAGTACAAAGACACAAATTTTTCTTTATTCAATGTGGGACTTTTTTTTCCCTCTTATTTACTAACTTCAACAATTGGGACCCCGAGATGTAGTAGGGAACATTTGAGACAATGACATTTTGACTTCCTTTGAAGTAATAGGCTTCAATAACCCCTCATTCTATCAATCATTAAAATATCCTGTCGCAATATCATCAATTTTACTCTCTTCGCTTTCCATTTCCAGCTTTGTTCTATAATTTTTTGATGAAGATTGTTACACTACTTAAGGGGTAAAGTTATTCTATTAGTTTATGTTGGGACCCATATCTTAAAATTAGTGTCATTGCGAAAACATCAAAAAATCGAGTTATATAGTGAGTTAGATTCCAAAACAGTTGATAAAATTTAAGATTAATTATGTTACAGAAAATTATTATTCATGGCTATTATTAATTCGGCATTTTTCTAGTATTATTACATTTACGCATTTTACAAGAAACTAATTGTTTTGACTTATATTTTGTGACACTTTTTTTTTTCTTTGAAATTTTCGTAATAATACCAATTTTAAGAGATGGTTCTCACTAGAACTCCTCAAATAAATGGATGGTGCAGTGCTACCCCAATTTTAAAGAGGAGGTAGCATAGCATACACTTTCTTGACATTATTCTAATCTTCTCTTATAGAAGCCCTGCCATGAAAGAATCTGAGTGTCTCGTTCCCCTTGCAGCTAATGCAACTTAGAATGCTGCTTCCACATCATTTCTTATCTCTCCAATAACTCATTCATCTTCTCCTGGATCAATTGCTTCTTCATGCATATATACCGCATTAGAAAAAGGAACTCATTAAATTGAAATTAATGTTTTCCTCTCAAACCACCAAAACTAATCAAAATGAATATAAACCATACAAGTGAAATTTAGTGGTATGAGAATGACACTTTTCTAATCTAAAATAGCTAAAACTTGTTTATAATAATATTGCATTAGTCTTGCATATTTTTTTTCATAAATACACTTTTAATCCCCAGTTTTCAAATTGCTTAATTTTAATTCATCATTATTATACCTTCTAAAATGTTCAACTAATAATGTTGCTAACAACTTTTCATTAACATGGAAAAGAAAAACTTTAAAAATCAAAGTTTTTATAAAATATGATCCTATAATTTTGAAAGTTTACAGCAAAATTTTCTCAAAATTGGGACCATAGAACAATTTCATAAATTAAGTTGGTAGTATAAGTTGCCTGTTTCACCAATACAATTTCACAGGCAACGTGGCACATTTGGTGCCGTCACCGGTGCTTCCACTTTCTACTGGTTAAGCGTTTCCAGAAAGGATTCCAAGAGCATGTTGAGCTCTAGTTTGTAAACACATCCTCTAAAAAATTTTAGGAGATCGCTATAAACTACCCCACTTAAAGGTGAGATTAGCTTAGTAGGACTTATAAGGTAATTTTGGTAATATATTGAAAATTTTGAGTTACTCATTATATGCATAATGTCTTATAAAATAAATAACGGCATAATTCAAAAAATGGGGCGAAAAACATTCTTAAAAATAATTACTCCTATATTTGCTAAGCTACATTTAGCACTTTTGGAAGTAGCGTTACTCCCACCTAGTTAGATAGGTTCTAGTGAAACTTTTTCAATAATTTTAGTATTATTAAAAAGATTTTGATAAATTGAGTCACTTAATATATGACAGAATCTTATAAAATACAATAACGGCATAAAATAGAAAAACATACCAAATTTCATATTTTTTTGTGAAAGTTGAATTTTTTATTTAGCATACTTTTTTATATTATGACACTCTTGCAATTTATAAGAAATTATATATTCTGTCACATACTGTATAACTCAATTTTTTAAAATTTTCACAATAACACCAAAATCGAGATCTGATTCCCACCAGAAGCTCCCAATCAATGGATGGATAGCACTACACCCCTCCCTTAGAGAGAGAGTAGCGTAGCAAACACTTATCATATGTCATGTTATTCTTGCATTTGATTAAAAAAAAAAAAAAGATTATATTTTGACATAAACTCCATTTTCAAGAATTTTAGGACACCAAAATTATTGAGTGAAACCACCGGACCCACCTAACTAGGTGAAGAGTAACATTACCCCTCTTTCCCTGAAAATGAATTTCAACCTTTCAGGAAAATCCAAAATCCAACATTCTTAATGGAAAAACTTTGATAAAACAACAGAAAGAATTTTGATTAAAAAACATCTCCTCAACCCGGTAGCCACATACCACATCACCTGCCATCATCTTCGCCGCCACCCACTTTCCATAAACATTCATTGCCATTCATATTGCAATATTTGGGGAATAATATTCATGGAAAGACTTTCCAAAAATAAAATCTTAATCCATGAATCAAACACTGAGATTAAACCTCCTTTATTTTGTACATGAAAAAATACAAAAGGGGAAAGAAATAAAAGAACACAAGCTCAAAGCTCTAACCGTACAAGCTTCAACCACATCACATCCCAAAACAGAGAACAGAGATAGTGGCTTAAAAAACAGAATAGGGAGATGCAGCTGCAGCTATGACACTCAGTGCAAATGGATAGCATAATCTGCAATTGTCACAAGTGTGCTTCTCTTCAAACATTATAAGCTCTAGCTTAGGTATCTCATCACAACATTGGAACATGATGTTCTCTAACTAAATTCATAAACCTATCTACATGCGTGTCAAACAAGAAAGCTATAAAACCAAACCCTACCATCTTTACAAACATGAAAAGAGAAAAACAACAATTACTAATTGCTTGAGGGACAAAGTTGAAGACGTTGAGCCAGATAAACCAGATGCCAAGTAAGAGACATTAGAGTGAGGATATTTAGGAATGATGAATATGAATTTAGCTTCTTCAGCTTGTCATTAAGCCTAATAAGCCGAGATCTTACTGCATCCTGCTCTGGCAATGGCACTCTTTCTGCTGTGGTGGTGCCAGTGCCGGTTGTTGTGGTAGACTCTGTATGATCAGCAGTGTGCTGATGCTCTCCTCCCCGGCCGTTACGTTCAGATGCAATATCTTCTCTGCCCCTTCCTTCCTCTTTCTCTATTTTCATCCTCTCGAACATAACCTACTCATCAAGTTAAGGAAGTAAAACCATAATCAAGCACGTCTCTAGAAAATTTCTGCCTAGATAACAATGCTCTCTAGGGCAAGATCTTACTGTGTCTGAACTAGGACATCTGTGATTTTGAAGGATTATAAACAGTTTGTAGTTGACAATGAGAAACGAATTGCAAGAATTACCAATTGTCATTGTTTCATGTTTCAAGATTGCGAAAATAACATAAAAATGTTTAGATTTTATGCTCTATGCAGTGATAAATCTAGAAATAACTCAATGGAGTGAAACTACAATACAAAAATGAGGGCTCAAGCAATTTGTTAAAAAAATTTGAAACGGCCCCAGCCCCATAAATCCGTCGCTGGTTCTACGTTAAGCACATCTAATCTAGCAGATAAAACTAATCTAGGTAGTTCAGTACTTCATGACACAGTGGTAGACCCAAGTGCGAGACAACGGCTATAAGACCCCAATAAATTCAATAACAAAACCCCATTGTAATTGTAACCTTTCTCTATTTCGCCATTATTTTAAGAATAGGTAAAGATTAAGTGAGCAAAATCTTTTCCTATAAAACTCAAAAGAAGCTAGTACAGTTGTGACTACGAGAGATAAGTAGCATTATTCACCTTCAAATCTATTATGCAAAGGGTTTGTGGATATATATGCTACATAACCAAAAATATATGGACCAAGATATAAGCTTCAAGGCACCAGAAACACATAAGACCTTTCTATTTCCTGAGATGTTATCTTCATTATGAGAAGTATATCTATAGAGGCAAAATAATCATGCAATAGGACAAGAAAAATATGACACAAAGTCTTTGAGACTGGTACCTTAGTAGCCCGAGGCTCCAAGAAAAATATGACAAAAATTGTTAATAGCGAGCCCAGCAGATTAAGCACTTGCAATTTTTCAGGCTTACTAGTGAACAACCTCTTACTATGGCTCAAAACATGCCCCAACAAAGCTAGCCCAATGCTATAAGCCATAGCCTTGAAATAAACAGGGTAAATCTTACTCTGCACCACTCCAAATTGTTGCCTTGGCATAGCCCTGGAAAGGATGTAACTTGAAATAAACGTAACCCACACACACACCCCATAAGCTGTAGAAAATCCCATCAAATTGAACACATCCATCAGAGAATTAAGGGTCTCCATCGTTGCATAGGCTGTTGTATCCTTCAGGGCTTGTTTAGCTCCTCTGACCATTTTAAGCACCACGTTTGATACATTTCTACCTATATCGCCCCTAATTGTGTCGTCTATGTCAACTGCCTCCTGAAGGGTATCTTTGGCTTTCTCCACTGACTCTTTTGTGCTTTCCTTGACACTGTGCGCTGCGTGTGACACTGTCTCTTTGGCCTTTTCAACGGCGTCGGTAGCTGTGTGACCAACCTCGCGCGCTTTCTCTTTCTTTTGGGCAATGATTTCGTGGGCAATCTCCTTTTGCTTGTCTATTGCCTCATGAGCCGTCTCTGAAACCTTCTCTTTGGCTTTCCCCATCGCACCGGCAATCTTGTGCTTGCATTTACCATAAAGCGTCGCAAATTAGCTCTTTAGGTGTATGAATAAATGCCCCATCGTGGGATTCTTTGGAAAGGCCTTGACCCATGTTGGGAAGAAAGGAAGCTGCCTCTTTGATCTTCTCTTTGACATTGTCTAACCCACCAGACTTCAGATTCACGAGTTTTTCGTCTTGGGTTTCTGGGGAGATTTTGATTTTGGTGTTTTGATGGCCATCTTGGTCGTACTCAACCACAACGACTCTGTGGCCTTCTTTGATTATAGTGCTTCCTCCGTGGTTATTTGCTGCTTCTGGTGTTGGAGAGAACACTCCTGCTGCTGCAAGTGAAGTGAGTACGAGACTCAGAGCTAGAAGATTTATCATTGTAGTGTTCAATTTGTCTTTTTCTCCAGATAAAGCCTCAACTCGATAGACCAGATTCAACCTAATCCAAAAACAGTGTGCTGGGTTTCCCCTGACTTAACTTAACCCAACCCAAACTATTTGGATTGGGTTGGGTTCTAAAATGGTACAAGCCCAACCTATAATTTTTTTTATTAGAATTTTAGAATTGAAGTAGGGGAAGATATTGACTCAATTTCTAATTTTTGATCGGTGGTGATCTTTGAGCAACCCTCGAAATAGTTGTACAAGGGCACAATCCAGATTGTTTAAGGAATCCCTCACGTAATTCGGTGCTCGGGTGGATCCTCATCAGAGAAGGATTCCTCGTCTATATATTATCTTTCGCCTGAATCGGTGCCAGGGACTTGACTCGTGAGCAGTGTTGCTCCGTCTAGCTTGTATGATTTATCACTCGGAGAACTTTGATGTTGTATATCTAATCTGCTTGCGGATTTAATTTATACACAAAGGTAGTTTGCTCATCGGCGGAATTGAAAATCAACTGAGCGAACAAAACTGTGATGGGGAAGCGGATCTTAAGAAGATAAATTCAAAACAATTGTATTCTTCATTTGGTTTTCTCTTTTAAATAATTATCTGATTATAATTTCCATTTTTGATTAAATCTAACTTCTGTTTTGTTAAAGTTACAATTTTTATCAAAATACTTATTGTAATGTACATCCACATTCGGTTATAAGAAGGTAAATTCAAAACAGTTCTGTTCTTCATTTGTGTTTCTCTTTTGAATAATTTGTGGGGAGCAAACCCGGAATTGAGATTGTTTAAGGAATTGTTTACATAGGTCGGTGATGAGGTGGATTGTTACACTTGAATAATGAAATAGGAAACACAACGTTTTGTTTAAACAAATTAGTAACAGAAACAGCTGCTACTGTGTACGTGGCAGGAGAGTAGAAGTTGGTTAGAATGGTTAATAGAGATTAGTTAGTTGAGAGGTTACTAAAGTGTGAATATAAGGCAGCAGAGAGAGGGAATTGATTCATTCGGTTATTTCTTTCATTCATCTTGTAATCACAGGGGTCCAAATTGGATTTTCCCTTTAGCAATAAGAGAAATCATTCTTTTCTGGTGTGCTCTCTTGGTTTGCTTGTCTTCTTGAGAAATTCCTTGCTTACAGTGGTATCAGAGCAGCGATCGATCAAGAAAATGGGGGAGAAGGTTACCACTAAAGACTTACAATAGAAGTCGCTAGAATTGGAGAAGAGGATGGATGGGGTGGAAGAAAAAATTGATAGCATTGGAGAAGACCTCTTAGAACTTAAGCAGAACGATCTCAAGGAGTTGAAGGAAAATGTGCAGAAAATTCTGATATCCATGGGAGAAATCTTGAATCAGATGAACTCTAGAATTGAGGAAGATTTGGGGAACGAAACGCACTCAGACCCAAGAAAAGAAAGAGCTTAGATGAGTGCCAATTCTTCTTAAGACACCTTTAAGGTGCCATTTCCAAACTTCGATGGTACTGGCTATCGCACATGGAGGGACAAGTGTGAACAATTCTTTGTGTTGGAGGACACTCCCGAGGACCAGAAGCTGACACTATTGCTCATGGCTATGGAGGGGAAAGCCTTCGCATGGCAGAGGCATTATCTGCGATCGACAGGTAAAATTTCCCTAAACTGGAAATTTTTCCTTGATGCTGTGGGGACTAGGTTTGATGTCAGTAGTTATGATGATCCTATGTCTGAACTAGTAAACTTGAAATAATGTGATAGTTTAGTGGAATATATGGAGCTATTTGATGAGTTAATTGCTAGAGTTTCGGTGGATGAGCATACTGCATTGAGCTGTTTTTTGGGGGGACTGAAGGGACCCTTAGAAAAGGCTTTGAGGCTGCAAAAGCCAAGCAGTGTGAATGAAGCTATGGGAATGGCCAGAATCCAAGAGGAGTTGTTGCTTGAACTCAGCATGCAACCATACCATTTGTTTCAAAGAAGACCAAATCTTTACACCAGTTCATTCCTTAATTCTCACACAAGAAACTACCCAACCACTCTGAATACAAATAACAGCAGTAATGTACCCACTCCTGCTACCACATATACCAGAAACTCTGCTCACAAACCTTACCAGCCTTTCCAAAACAACCAGAGAAATACATACTCCAACAATCATGTCCAAGCCTCAAGCAATTTCAACAGGAATAACACTCAGCCAACCTATAGACAGAACACCAAAGGAAATAGGGAGTTGGGTCAATCTGAGATTACAGCTAGACTATCAAAGGGACTGTGCAAATTTTGTGGAGAGAAGTATGACCCTAACCATAGAAACGTGTGCAAGGTATGAGGTAGACTAAATGCTATATGGCTAGAACAAGATGAGGAAGAGTGCGCAACAGATGCAGCAAGTGAAGAACAGCTAACCGAAGGGGACACAGTGTTGGGCGAAGACATTCAGATCTCCTTGCATGCACTACAAGGTTTGATAGGGGATGACACCATGCAAGTGATAGGGTGTATAAAGAAACAGCAATTGTCATTCTTAGTCGACACAGGCAGCACACATAATTTCCTCAGCCACAAATGGGTGAAGCAATTGGGGTTGAAAACACAACAGATAAGTGGATACAAGGTGAAGGTAGCAAATGAAGAAGCAATCTTAGTAGATTCCAAGTGCGAGTCCCTTTCTTGGAAAATAGGTGATTGTCAGTTCAAGGCAGATTTTTTAATCCTACCCACCTCAAGCTATGGTGCAATACTGGGCATGCAGTGGTTGAAGTCCCTGGGGGTCATACAGTGGGATTGTGGAAACCTTACCATGTCCTTCTCACATCAAGGGCAGAATATTTGTTTAGAGGGAGTCAAACCTGAAGTGCAAGTTTGGGAAACGGAAGGGAAGGCTTGTAAAATTTCTCCAGTAGCTGAGGCCTTTCTCATCAGAATGACAAACTTCAATGGGGGTCTAGCTAGGGGTATGCTGATGACAACCAGTGTAGAAAAAAGTATGGAACTGCAGGGGGTTGAGACCCTACTAGAAGAATACAAAGAGGTATTTCAAGAACCTTCTCAACTACCTCCAAATAGACTATATGATCACAAGATTCCTACCAATGAGGGCAGTAATCCCATTAATCAAAGACCCTACAGATATCCTCAAGTGCAGAAAGATATTATTGAGAAAATGGTAACTGAGATGCTGGATTCTGGTGTTATACAGCAGAGCACAAGTCCCTATGCTTCACCTATTGTCTTAGTGAAGAAAAAAGACAACACTTGGAGATTTTGTGTTGACTACCGAAAGCTCAATGACATCACAGTCAAGGATAAGTTTCCAATACCCTTAATTGAAGAGTTGCTAGATGAACTCCATGGCTCAAGGTATTTCTGCAAGCTAGATTTGAGGTCTGGTTATCATCAAATCCGCATGCATGACTCAGACATCCACAAAACAGCTTTTCGCACCCATAATGGCCACTATGAATGGTTAGTGATGCCATTCGGATTGACTAACGCCCCTGCCACTTTTCAAGCCCTAATAAACCACATTTTTAGACCATTTTTGAGAAAGTTTGTCTTGGTATTCTTCGATGATATCCTAGTTTACATCAAGGACTGGCAGCATCATTTGCAGCATCTCAAAACTGTACTAGAGGTATTAAGAACTAACACATTGTTTGCCAAGAGGAGCAAATGTACTTTTGGCAGCACTCAAGTAGAGTATCTTGGCCACGTAATTTCTTAACAAGGAGTAGTTGCAGACCCCGAAAAAATTACAGCTGTCCAGAACTGGCCAAGTCCCAAGACAGTAAAAGAATTACGGGTTTTTTGGGGTTGTCTGGCTATTATCGCAGATTTATCAAGGGCTATGGGCTCATAGTGAAGCCATTAACTGAATTACTTAAGAAACAATCATTTGCATGGGGAGAACAAGCTCAAACAGCTTTTGAGCAACTCAAGAAGGTGCTGACTGAGGCTCCACTACTGTCAATGCTAGATTTCAACCAACCCTTCTTAATTGAAACGAATGCCTCAAAAATTGGCATTGGTGCCATTCTCATGCAGCAGGGCAGACCTTTAGCTTATATCAGTAAGGCAATGGGACCCAAGTACCAGTCCTTGTCCGCTTATGAGAGGGAGCTCTTTGCCTTAGTCTTTGCAATAAAGAAATGGTCAGCATATCTTATAGGCCACCACTTCATAGTCAAAACAGATCAGCAGTCTTTGAGGCATCTTTTAGATCAGCAGCTAAATACTACGATGCAGAACTGAGGTCTAGAAAAATTAATGGGGCTTGACTTTGACATTGAATACAAGAAAGGGAAAGACAATGTGGGAGCTGATGCACTTTCTCGAAGAGTTGAGAATAGCATTTTGATGACTATCACAGTGGTAGGATCCAACCTTTTACAGAAGATCAAGGACTCTTACTCACTGGATGCCAAAATCCAAGCAAAAATTCAGCAAGTGCAAGCTCACCCAGAGAACGATTCAAAGTATGTCTGGGAAGGTGACATCCTCAAGAGGAAAGGAAAAATAATGGTTAGGCTAGACACTCTATTGAGGGAGGAGATCTTAGCCATGTACCACAACTCTTCATGGGCTGGTCATTCAGGAATGGACAAGACCTACAGAAGGATTAAGGCATTGTTTTACTGGAAGGGATTACAGAAGCAAGTACAACAATTTGTAAGGCAGTGTTCGACTTGCCAACAGAACAAAAATGAAACAGTCGCATACCCAGGATTGTTACAGCCCCTGCCCATTCCCAGCTCTGCTTGGCACACAATTTCTCTGGATTTCATCACTGGCCTACCTAGCTCACATGGGAAAACTGTCATACTGGTAGTCATAGACAAATTGACTAAGTATGGTCATTTTATAGCACTCTCTTCCCCTCTTACAGCAGCAATGGTGGCCAAAACACTCTTGGAAAATGTCATCAAGTTACATAGATGGCCTTAAATCGTGATTTCAGATAGGGATCCACTATTCCTCTGTTCTTTTTGGAAAGAACTCTTCAAGGTTCAAGGCATCCAGCATCACAAGTCCATAGCTTATCACCCACAGTCAAATGGCCAAACTGAGGCTCTAAACAAAACCTTAGAATGCTATTTGCAATGCACAGTTGGTGAGAAACCCCAAAAGTGGGAGGAGTATCTGCCATTAGCAGAATTCTGGTACAATACTACCCATCAATCTGCTATTGGTCTTACACCTTTTGAAGCCTTGTATGGCTATGTCCCTACTCTTTGCAATCCCTATACTGCTGGTCAATCAATGGTTGGAGTAGTAGATGTCATGGAAAGATCTCGAGAGACTATTTCTGCCTTACTACAAGCCAACCTACGAAAAGCTCAAGACAAAATGAAGGTGCAAGCAGACAAACACCATACTGAAAGGCAGTTTGAGGTAGGCAATGCAGTCTATCTTAAGTTCCAGCCATACAGGCAGTCTTCCATACCAAATAGGAAGTTCCATAAACTTGCAGCCATATACTATGGGCCATTTGAGGTGCTGGAAAGAATAGGCTCTGTTGCTTACAAATTGAACCTTCCAGAAGGGACAAGAATCCACAATGTTTTCCATGTCTCTCTGCTTAAGAAGCATCATGGCACTAAACCTGTGTCAGCTACACTGCCTCCTCTGGATGAACAAGGGAACATGCCCTTGATACCAATCCAAATTCTGGATCGCAGATTGAGAAATAGAAGGGGTGCTGTGATCACTGAACTCTTAGTGCAGTGGGCTCATACCAATGAGGAGGATGCCATATGGATAAGCTACCAGCAGCTTCAGCAACAATTTCCTTCTTTCATCTCTGCTCAAAGAACCTCAGTTCCTTGAGGACAAGGAACATCTCATGGGGGGAATTTTGTTACACTTGAATAATGAAATAGGAAACGCACTGTTTTGTTTAAACAAATTAGTAACAGAAACAACTGCTACTGTGTACGTGGCAGGAGAGTAGAAGTTGGTTAGAATGGTTAATAGAGATTAGTTAGTTGAGAGGTTACTGAAGTGTGAATATAAGGCAGCAGAGAGAGGGAATTGATTCATTCGGTTATTTCTTTCATTCATCTTGTAATCACAGGGGTCCAAATTGGATTTTCCCTTTAGCAATAAGAGAAATCATTCTTTTCTTGTGTGCTCTCTTGGTTTGCTTGTCTTCTTGAGAAATTCCTTGCTTACATGGATCTGCATGCTGTATAGTATATAATATACAGAGTTTAAGGTTATGTTTCGCCTGAATTGGTGCCGGGGACGTGACTCGTGAGCAGTGTTGCTCCGTCTGGCTTGTATGATTTATCACTAGGAGAACTTTGATGTTGTATGTCTAATCTGCTTGCGGATATAATTTATACACAAACGTAATTTGCTCATCCACGGAATCGAAAATCAACTGAGCTGACAAAACCGTGATGGGGAAGCGGAAGCATACATCCACATTCCCTCTTAACAAGGTAAATTCAGAACAATTATATTCTTCATTTGGGTTTCTCTTTTAAATAGTTTCCTGATTAAAGTTTTGATTTTTGATTCAGTTTGGCTTCTGTTTGGTTCATGTTTCAATTTTTAATGATCTATTTATCAAAATACTTATTGTTATGTATATTGGATGGTTTTTGTTTTCCTTAGTGTCGCAAGAGAGATAAGAAGCTCAAAGAGAGTGATGATCGGATTAGTGAATTACCAGATGAAGTGCTCGCCTTGATTTTGTCTCACTTGACTTTGAAAGAAGCTGCTAGAACTACCGTACTTTCACATAGATGGGAAAAGCTTTGGACCCTGACAGCTAGTTTAGATTTCTACAGTGATGAGATACAGGAGGAAATAAACATAAACTGTGTGAATCAAGTCTTAGAAAAGCACCAAACTGATGTCATTGATGAATTTACTGTTTGTTTCTCTTTGAGATGCTCAAAATCATCTGCTATTGTTGATAATTGGATCAACTTTGCTATGAGGAAAAGGGTGAAAAAGCTTAATCTGGATTTTAGGCAAAGGGTGAAAAAGATTAATCAGTATTTAAGTCACCCTTCTGAGTATTTTTGGGTGGGGAGAAGATCATTCTTTTACAGGATTCAGAAACTTATCCTCGTGGATAAGTTTAAATGCTGTGAATCCTCACTTATACCATTGCAATCATCTGGCATCTCATAATTCTATGGCTAGCATTAATCGCCTCCAGGCATTTGTGCTTGATTAAGGTTGATGCGAGTCAAAAGGTTATTGAGTACATCCTGTCCAATTGCCAATATCTAGAACAACTACGCTTGATCCAGTTATACAAGCTTAAAAAAGCTTAACATTCCTGGTTCGTTAGAACATTTAAAGGAGCTGGAAATAAGGGAATGCTGCCTTCTCAATAAGCTTGAGATAACTGCAGTTGCGTTGTTTATATACCATGGAAACAAGGACAGTGTTTCCTTCAATGGTGCACCCCCTTATTTCGTCGGCAACATTGGGTGGAAAATTTGTTATTGGATTTCTTAAATGTGCTGCTTCTCGGGAGGCATTTCCCCTGAAACATCTGAATATGCTTACTTTGGACTTCACTGAACTGGTTTGTTTCTATAACCTATACATCACATTTTTGTTTTCCATTTCTCTTGCCTTTCTTAAACTTCTTACCCTTCTCTTTCTCGTTTTTCAAAAATATCTTCTTACAGCAATATAAGCATGTATGGTCATCCCATGTGGAATTTGTGGAATTTCACACACTTACGAATCTCAAACAGTTGGAGCTTCGAATAAAGACTCATCCAAAAAGAGATTTAGTGTGGTGCATGCTTCTTGTCCTGGAATTTCCTTTCTTGCAAAGATTGGCAATTCATGTAAGTAGTTGTCATCAACCCTTAAATTGTGTTTATTGTGGTATATCACATACATTACTATGTTATTGCTGCATTCAGTGTATAACTACTACTGCTTTGACTTTCGTTATAGTTCTGCTTGATATCATCTTGAAATACCTTTCTTGCGTGTCACTCATATGAATATAACTTTATCACTATGGTCCTTTAGAGTTGCCTTGATTCTATATGTAAAACTTGAAATTCATCAAGCACCCATTTATGCCTACTTGATTTATTGCTCAAGTATTGTACTTCCATTTTCTGAGGAGGAGGGGTGGGTAGGAGATGGCAGTGTTTGTGAATCACAGTAGGGTTGGCTAGATTGAAATATGCAAGATATGATTATATTCTATTGCTACCTCTGAAGGATGAAGTAATATTTCGTTTTTCTCTGATAAGAATCTTTAGTTTTGTTTTATAAAAGACAAGAAGCATACTAAGACTCTTTTCTTTCTTCTCTTTCTGGCAGTTGATCCCCGTACAAGAAGATCCAGAGGTATGGAGTCTGCAAACTTAGGTTGTGTTGTGTTTTCTTTATATCATTTCATTTTTGGTCTGGAAAATATGATCAGCTTACACATCATTATTGGCAGATCATGTCAAGAACAGAAATAATCGTCAGAGAAAACAGGATTTGTCTGAAAGCCACTAACTCCTATCATCATAAATATCTCAAGGAGGTGGAATTTATCGGATTCATTGGGGGTGATAAAGACTACATACTTGCATTTTTTTTATTAGCTTTTTTTGTCATATTGAAGTGATGAAGATAAATAGTCGCAGGATATGATACGTATCAGATGACACATATATCATATTCGAGGATGGCTCCTCAGCAAGAGGTAGAGAAAGGGCCAAACATTTGAAAAACAGATTACATGATCCTGTTGGTGCTAAGTTATTAATGTTGTAGTTTCAGTTCATGCACACAGTGTGGTTAGGCAAACTTTATGTGTTTCAAGTTGGAAACAAGACTTAGTATGTGTGCTTACTTCTTCAACTGTAGTTTTAGTTTATGGTTCGGATGTGCACTACATGGTTTAGTAGTGGGTTTTCTTTTTGGGCCGTGTATCCTATAAGTTGAATCAAAACAAAATGTTGTTTTCTTTTTTGGTTTATGGTTATCCTTATAAGTTGATGGGCTCTGATTCTGAGTCTGGGATGACCCTTTAGAAGAAGAAGGGGGTTTGTATTCAATTAAGCGCTCCAGCCCACCGGATTCAATTTTGAAGTTGGTTGAGAGTTATAATAATAAAATAAAAAAGGGGAGTGGTATGCCTGCTTTTCAGCAAAATAAATCAAAGGATGCACCAAAAAAAAAATGATAACTTGTATTTTTCTTGATTAATTGACATGAGATCACTTGCAAAAAATTAAAAAAAATTACAGCCCGAGCCCATGTCGCATGGTGTGAGTAATACTATTATTAACTGACAAATTATAACTAAACTTTAATCAAAGATAAGATATTTTGAATAATATTTTTGAAAGAAAGGATGTGAGAAACTTTTAAAATTCAGCTCTCATCTTCCATTTAGAACAATTTCCATCATCTATTAGCAAAAATAATTAGTATAAATATGTGAGATCTCTTATATGGTAAAACCAATCAAAAAAGTAACATTTTTTTAATTAATATAATTTTTTACTTAATAACAGAAAAGTACAACTAATTTGAAATTGAATTTGATCTCTTAGCCGAAGGGCCTGCAAAACCTCCGTATGCAATCCAATTGAACAAGAGCAAAAATGAGCCACTCCTGGCTTATGATTAGACTAAGCTAGACATGGTATATAGATGACAATCCGTAAATTAAGCGACTTACAAAATCAGACTAAAACAATTTATAATAGGATGTGATTAAACAATCTTGCAGAAACCATATCATCGGATGCTTCCGTGCATTCTCAACATCTATGTTTACTGAGCATTAGCATTCTCTCCATTAAGTCCATCATCCATATTGGTGAGGTTCAAAGTCCGTGCTGCATTAAAGATACACTGTAGTCTTCCTGAGGGATTTTGCAGTTGTAAGTTGTAACATGAACACCCCCACATCTTCTTTTTACCTTTTCTGTGATGGCCTTTCTCCAACAAATAGCAAATAAGTGGCCTTGTGAATAAGAAACATTGGAGAACCACAATAACAAAGCAGCTACACAGCATGTATAGTAAAATTGTCAAATAGCCCAAAGAATCCGTTTAAGAGCAGAAATTTAGGTTGCCCATTATAACATTCGCAAAGAAAATTCAAAAGCGCATTTGAGATAGAGAGAGATAGAAAGACAAACGTGTTTCCATGATTGTGGAGTCCACATGGAGGACCTCTTGTAAGTTGTCCCATTTCAAAAAAAATTTGAGTGTGTCCAATTAAATGAGTTATGAATAAATTGAATTGGGATCCCACAGTGCTAAGAAATGATAAAGATTTTGGTTGTAAGAATAACATCTCTCAATTACTTATATAATTATACATAATTATTATATAAATAGTTTTACCACTTTAATTTCGAGCATATTAGAAAATAAACATGATTGAAGATTTAAAATGTAAATAATTTTATGCTTATTTGATGTAAAAACTTATAAAGAACAAAAATAACATGTGATTGTTTTTATATATTACATGTTGACTGTTTTACAAGATAGTGGGCACAATCATTATGATTCTTGCTCAGAATCCATGTCAAACATCACATACTACGATTATATATTATTCTTGTGCTCAACTAACATACAGTTAGAATTTGACAGCCTAACTATATGATTTCTATATATTATTTTGTTTTGTTTTTTAAAAAGCAACTGCATATATAAATATTGCTTTTTAGTTCAAAAAATGAAATATCATAAAGGGAACAGTAAGTATGGGCCATTAGCAGTGAACCCCATAGGCTCAATATTGTTCAGATACAAAATAATCATCAGAACATAAAGCGAATATAAACTGCATATATGCACAAGTTGTGTCCACTAATATAAAGCGAATCATCAGAAGCAATAAACAGAGGAGCTTCTGCAATATGGCTAGCCTTCAGATTGGAAAAATCAGACCCAGTGGCTTCTAAACCTCCAGGAAAAATCTAATATTCACCAAAATGACTACTCACTCTCTCAATCACGCGAATCAGAGGCACAAATACAGACACAAAATTTAAACTGCTATTCAACCATCAGGCCAAGGGTGGGAATTAAAGAGTTTCTCACATCATCAATTTATATATTACTATCAAAATGCTTTCTAAAGAAAAGTTAGGTGTTGTCTCAAGTGTTTTCTTGAAAAATAAACAGACTCACTGTTTATACATAGAAATAAACAGGTTCTTGAAGAACATACCGCTCTGATACCTCTGAAAATTCAGCAAGAAAGGAATCCTCCCACTGTTTCAACGGCAAGAGATGCTCAGGACACTTTGCAATATCAGGAATTTTGGGCATGTAAGCACTTTGTTCCTTGGTAAGCTTACTTCTATCAAGTTTGGCTACCTTCACTTTAGGGATTTGAGCAGCCTCCCACCTAAGAAAGAAAAAAGAATCAGGTTAGAAAAATGATATTCTGCCAGGAATTTTCTGGTTAGTACATATAGTTTCTCCTCCCACCAGCATTTAACAAACCTAGAGGTGTTCTTGTGTATCATTAACACAACACAGTTAGACCAGATTTCTCATATTTAACTTAAGCCTGGACTATAGAAACTAGGTTGGTGGCAGCATAAATGGTTGCAAAAAAGTAATCATAATTCATATATATTTATTATTGTTCATCATGAAACCCTATCCAAATCTTCATCCTCTGATACATGTTATAATTTCTTATTGTTTTTGGCCTATCACATTTGACAATCATGTAACCCTATTTGCTTTCTCCAACTTGAATCATCTTGCTGCCTTAGAAGAATCTACATTTCTGGGTTGTCCACGACTAACAAATCAACACTTATTTTTCCCATTAAGACTACCTGCTGTAGGGCAGGACATATTGCATTCCAAATTATGGTTTTCATGTTACTTAAAATGCAAGCAGCTTTGGGTCTTTAAACAGATGAATGTCGGGAACTGAAGGAGCATAACACGGGTTTTTCTGGCAGCAGTTCACAAGTCTAAATGGTTGATTAGTATGCAATTTGACAGCGTAGAGTAAATCAACAGAATTTCAAGCATGAAACTTGCCCTAAAATTGGTTGTTCAAAGCTCAATTTTTCACGTATTTAATTGTGGGAGAACTTTCTGCAATACTCAATAACACTTGGGGCTGGTTTGGTACACGGAATGAAATAATGAAACTGGAATGGGAATAGGAATGAAAATGGAATAGGCTGGAATGGAATGATCATTCCCATTCCGCAGTTTCTTAGTCTTACGGAATCAAAGAAATGTAATTAAAACCATTCATAAAAGACATATCCTTTATTAGAAATATGGTTTTGAGAGTGTTAGATCAGTTGTGTTTGATAAGGGTAGTTTAGGTCATTTTATAAAATTAATGAGGATATGTTGGGAAAAGAATACATTAATTGCAACGAATGAGTAATCCCACCTCTTAAGGTGGAATGCTAATTACCACTTCTATGGAAATCAGGCCTTGAATGGAATCACCATTCTATTATTATCCTCTTCTTATCCTTTTTCTTCTTTTTTCGTTATTATTTAATGCACATGTGTCACTAACTCTACTAAAAGGGAACAAAATCATATGCAACTATGTGGGTTCGGCACCACATGTTCTTGCATTTTTTTTCCTCTTAGTCTATTATGCACGATTTAATTGTTTTCTTTGCTATTTATTTATCTCTTTTTTTTTGTTATGATTATCTGGTTATTTATTTATATGTTATGATTATTTAATTTTGTTATGTTAAAAATTGTGAACTTGATTATGTTAAGAGTATGTGAACTTGTAAGAGATGTTGGCTATTAAAACAATCTAATTTTATTATAGGTTACCATTTTAAATTAGGTGTATATAGATTAGGTTTTTATATTTTTAGTTATTTGAATCTTTAAATTTGAAATTTTTACTTATGAGTTAAGTTTAATTATTTGTGCTCCATCCTCCATGTTTTATTTTTTTGTTAATTCTTAAGTTTAGAAAAAACTTCTATTCAACCGGTCCGATCGTGAGGTCCAACCGATCCGACTAATATTTTTTGCCACATTAATTCGGTTATTAAAACATTGCTCTCTAATAGTATTAAGTGAATGCATTCATTATTTTTCTTAAAAAAAGAAGAAGAAGAAGAAGAAGAAGAAGGTATTTATTTTACAATTTATATTTATATTCATTGTTTTTATCACTCTCTTTTATCCTCCCTTTTGGGTTTTTAACAAGTTTTTCATTTTTTTTGTTATGATGATTTTATTTTTGACAAGTTAACTTTGAAGTAAAGATATAAATGAACCTCTCTCAGCCTAGTCCCAAAAATACTCTCTAACAGTATTGAGTGTATGTATTCCATTTTTCCTTCAAACCTTGAATCTAAACTATATGTTTAATTTGGTGTTTTAATATTACTATTGGATATACATATTTCTTCTTTTTTTTTTTCTAGCCATAGACATTTTAAATTGAAATAATTGATCTTTAAAAGGAGAAACAATAAATACTTAGATTGGAATGAATCTTTAGTGGTAAGGGGTCTAAATAATTTGTTGGAGGTAAGGTTGGTCCTTGAAAGATACGGGCACAATAAACATATACAGGAAGATTTTTAAAGGACTATTATGTTGGACAAAACTATATTTCAGGGATTAAAGTGAAACTGAAAATTTTTTAGACACTAAATTAATTGTGTCTGCGCGCATTTTTTAAGACTAAAAGAGAATGTTACTTTTAAAACAAATATTACATGTGCCGATTGATTAGTTGAATAAATGTAACTAAAATTAAATCACTTGATGAATTGTTTCTACTTCTGTGTTTGAAATTTAAGTTATATTATGCTTTCTCTTTTGAGATTCTAAAAAGTTATTTATTTGAAGTTCAAACAATAACTACTCTTAACTCTTTTACATGTAAGATTTAGAAGCTAACATATTAAAAGAAGATAGCGAGGCCTTGTACTATGGATTTCTTCGCCCAAATTTTGACTCCCAAAATGAAAAAGGATGTGGAAAGAATAAAAGAAGCCATACAAAGCTTTCAACTTCCAGTCCAAGGCTACAGCCCAGGTACATATAATAATACTCTTGCTTATATTTATTTATTATTAATTTGTTGAAAAGTCTTTGTAGTGCCATTTGGATGTAACTTAATATCCAGATATGCCACCTAACGTCTTTAAAAGCACAACTTTTAACACTATGCACACAATCACATTGGCAGTGTTTGAGTTTAATCAACTAAAACTTTAAATGACTCACTTTTATATATCGGATCAAATTTACTGCATGTGTAGAAATGCATACAAAAATTTTCATTTAGAATTTCCCTTTATTACCCCGTTGTCCTATACAAAAATAAATAAATAAATAAAATCAAAATAAAACAAAAAGAGTTTCCCTTTTAACTCCAAGCATAACTGAATTTTAGTTTTTAATGTCATTACAGTCCTGAAAAAAATTTCATCCACTAAATTATTCTCAAATTATTAATTATCACTTTATTCCTTGAGAGGGACTAATCTGGTGGACAAATTAAATAGGAACGTACACTTATAATTGAAGAACGAAAAATACCTTTTACTTAAACAATTTTTAACAACATGCTTAATAGAGATGAAAATGATAGAATTATAAATAAATTATCAAAATTAGAAATGTTTGCTTGTCAAAATTCAACAGTCATTATTGGTATACCATTTTTATTATCTTAACATGTGTATCTTTTACATGTAAGATTTAAAAGCTAACATAATTTCTAATTCTCTATCTTGCAAATTTTACTAGTGACCAAATTTGAAATTATAATTTCCTCACCAGGTTTAAAGCATACTTTGATATAGCCACGACTCAAGAAGAGACTTGAGCAGCTGCTCTATTGCTCAACCATGAAGGAAAGATAATAGGAGCTAGAACCAGAAAACTTAGCACCAAGTTCCTTCTGGAGGCAGAAGCACTTGCTGTTGAACTTGCTTGTGATGTAGTACCAAAATCTAATATTTGTCTGGAGGGAGACTGTGAAAGGGTTATCTCTACGCTACATGGTTATTTGAATGATCAATTGGATAGTAAAGTTTGGTACCTTGAGCCAATCTTGATGGATGTTGGTGAAAATCTTAGGACCATGAGTGATTGGGTGTGCAGGAGAATTGGCAGAAACTTCAATTATGTTGCGTATAATGCAGCAAAGTGGGCTGCCTTTTATAATAGTGAGGGAGATGTTTTGAATTCTGTTCTAGATATAGAGGTTTTGTCCAGGATGGACTTTGTATTCTCTTTCTTCACCAAAGAAGAATAAGATGACAATGATCATGACCAAGACTGTTTTCTCAATAACATTGACAATGAGGATGAGGACGGCCTTCTACGACTAAAAATGAAAGAAGTTTTCACAGATGACGATGGCAACAATAAGGATAAGAAAGATGATGATAGTGCTGATAACTTTAGTCTTCTTGACATCAGTGACAGTGGGGAAGAGGATGGTTTTCCATGAACACTGAAAGATGATTTCTGAGATGATCATGAAAGGGATGAAGATTATTTGGCTAGCTGCTGAAAATTTGATAAGGTTGAGACTGAAAACTTTCAACCCTCATTGCAATCTCTGGAGATTTTGCTGCTCCCAGAGGTTCCACACTGCTTACACACCAGATCAGAGCAGAGGTATATCTTCCTGGCCAACATAGTTTTTCCCCCTTAATATTGATGTTTCAAAGAGCCCATTGCTGTTATGGTGTTATTAACTTATTATTACAACATAGGGACTGCACTGAGGACAAGTTTTTAATGGAGCCGCTGCAAAGAGTGCACGCTTTTGATGCCAATTCTGCTGAGGGTGCGGCTCACTTTGAATCTGCAATGGATACCTTCAACAAGGACGACTTTTTTGTTTGTTTTGTTGTTTGCTTGTTAATTTGTGACCTTGTATTTCTAGTTGCAGAAGATTATAAGTTTGAGTTATTTGGCTTCATTTGTTATATATAATGGAAAATGAAATCATTTCAATTCATATCCTCAAAAGATTTATAATTTAGTCACATCCAAAAAATAAATAAATAAATAAAAGAGATTTGTGGTCATAGAATTATTCAGCAAGATGTAGTACTTTTACTTAAAAGTGAAAATTTGCATTTGATAGAAAAAAAAAATATTCTAACATATATAACTCAATTTTTAAGATTTTGACAATAACACTAAAATTATTGAATAAATTACTGAGTAAATCTTACCTAAACCCACCTAACTAGGTGAAAAGTTACATTATCTCTCTTTCCCTAAAAATGAATTTCAACCACAGGAAGAATTTTGATTAAAAAACATCTCCTCAACCCGGTAGTCACATACCACATCACTTGCCATCATCTTCGCCGCCACCACTTTCCATAAACATTCATTGCTATTGGGTAATAATATTCATGGAAAGACTTCCCAAAAATAAAATTTTAATCCATGAACCAAACACTGAGATTAAACCTCCTTTATTTTGTACATGAAAAAATACAAAACGGGAAAGAAATAAAAGAACACAAGCTCAAAGCTCTAACTGTACAAGCTTCAACCACATCACATCCCAAAACAGAGATAGTGGCCTAAGAACAGAATAGGGATATGCAGCTGCAGCTATGACACTCAGTGCAAATGGATAGCATAATCTGCAATTGTCACAAGTGTGCTTCTCTGCAAACATTATAAGCTCTAGCTTAGGTATCTCATCACAACATTGGAACATGATGTTCTCTAACTAAATTCATAAACCTATCTACATGCGTGTCAAACAAGAAAGCTATAAAACCAAACCCTACCATCTTTACAAACATGAAAAGAGAAAAACAACAATTACTAATTGCTTGAGGGACAAAGTTGAAGACGTTGAGCCAGATAAACCAGATGCCAAGTAAGAGACATTAGAGTGAGGATATTTAGGAATGATGAATATGAATTTAGCTTCTTCAGCTTGTCATTAAGCCTAATAATGCGAGATCTTACTGCATCCTGCTCTGGCGATGTTGCTCCTTCTGCCGTGGTGGTGCCAGTGCCGGTTGTTGTGGTAGACTCTGTATGATCTGCAGTGTGCTGATGCTCTCCTCCCCTGCTGTTACGTTCAGATGCAATATCTTTTTTGCCCCTTCCTTCCTCTTTCTCTATTTTCATCCTCTCGAACATAACCTACTCATCAAGTTAAGGAAGTAAGACCATAATCAAGCACGTCTCTAGAAAATTTCTGCCTAGATAACAATGCTCTCTAGGGCAAGATCTTATTGTGTCCGAACTAGGACAATTGTGATTTTGAAGGATTATAAACAGTTTGTAGTTGACAATGAGAAACGAATTGCAAGAATTACCAATTGTCATTGTTTCATGTTTCAGGATTGAGAAAATAACATAAAAATGTTTAGATTTTACACCCTACGCACTGATAAATCAAGAAATAACTCAATGGAACGAAACTACAATACAAAAGTGAGGGCTCAAGCAATTTGTTAAAAAAATTTGAAACGGCCCCAGCCCTATAAATCCGTCGCTGGTTCTACGTTAAGTATATCTAATCTAGCAGATCAAACTAATCTAGGAAGTTAAGGACTTGATGACACAGTGGCAGACCCAAGTGCGAGACAACAGCTATAAGACCCCAATAAATTCAATAACAAAACCCCATTGTAATTGTAACCTTTCTCTATTTCGCCATTATTTTAAGAATAGGTAAAGATTAAGTGAGCAAAACCTTTTCCTATAAAACTCAAAAGAAGCCAGTACAGTTGTGACTACGAGAGATAAGTAGCATTATTCACCTTCAAATCTATTATGCAAAGGGTTTGTGGATACATATATGCTACATAACCAAAAATATATGGACCAAGATATAAGCTTCAAGGCACCAGAAACACATAAGACTTTTCTATTTCCTGAGATGTTGTCTTCATTATGAGAAGTATATCTATAGAGGCAAAATAATCATGCAATAGGACAAGAAAAATATGACACAATCTTTGAGACTGGTACCTTAGTAGCCCGAGGCTCCAAGTAAACAGAATTGACAAAAACTGTTAATAGCGAGCCTAGCAGATTAAGCATTGGCAACTTTTCAGGCTTACTAGTGAACAACCTCTTACTATGGATCAAAACATGCCCCAACAAAGCTAGCCCGATGCTATAAGCCATAGCCTTGAAATAAATAGGGTAAATCTTACTCTGCACCACTCCAAATTGTTGCCTTGGCATAGCCCTGGAAAGAATGTAACTTGAAATAAACGTAACCCACACACACACACCCCATAAGCTGTAGAAAATCCCATCAAATTGAACACACCCATCAGAGAATTAAGGGTCTCCATCGTTGCATAGGCGGCTGTATCCTTCAGTGCTTGTTTAGCTCCTCTGACCATTTTAAGCACCACGTTTGACACATTTCTCCCTATATCGCCCCTAATTGTGTCGCCTATGTCAACTACCTCCTGAAGGGTATCTTTCGCTTTCTCCACTGACTCTTTTGTGATTTCCTTGACACTGTGCACCGCGTGTGACGCTGTCTCTTTGGCCTTCTCAACGGCGTCGGTAGCTGTGTGACCAACCTCGCGTGCTTTCTCTTTCTTTTGGGCAATGATTTCGTGGGCAATCTCCTTTTGCTTGTCTATTGCCTCATGCGCTGTCTCTGAAACTTTCTCTTTGGCTTTCCCCATCACACCGGTAATCTTGTGCTTGCATTTACCATAAGCGTCGCAAATTAGCTCTTTAGGTGTATGAATAAATGCCCCATCGTGGGATTCTTTGGAAAGGCCTTGACCCATGTTGGGAAGAACGGAAGCTGCCTCTTTGATCTTCTCTTTGACATTGTCTAACCCACCAGACTCCAGATTTACGAGTTTTTCGTCATGGGTTTCTGGGGAGATTTTGATTTGGCTGTTTTGATGGCCATCTTGGTCGTACTCAACCACAACGACTCTGTGGCCTTCTTTGATTATAGTGCTTCCTCCGTGGTTATTTGATGTTTCTGGTGTTGGAGAGAACACTCCTGCTGCTGCAAGTGAAATGAGTATGAGACTCAGAGCTAGAAGATTTATCATCTTTGTTGTTTCTCAGAGGTTTCGGTGTGTAGAGAAGTAAGAATCTAAGTGTTCGGGGCCACGTCGAGGAATGCAGTGGAATAAGAAACCGCCATGTGTTGTGCGCTTCCGCAATAGCCCACGTAGCCTTCTTCGTGTCGAGACTCAAGGGCACTGTTACTCTTTATTGTGATTCCGAGTAGTGCTAGACGGGTCAGGAAACTGACTCCATTCATCTTATTTTTATAATATTTATAAGCTTTTTTTATTCTATGATGGCTGCTATAGTAGCTGCCTCGCCTTATATCATTTTTTTTTTTCTTTCCATGAGATGCAGATGTGTGAGATTATTTTTGCTTGGACTTTAATGATATCTTGATTAATACTGTTTTTAATAAAGTTTAAATTCTTGACACTATTTCAGAATTTGTATAATATAAAGTTCATCTTATCAATTGAGCGATATTGGATTTTAGATTTCTAGAAAGAGTGAAATTTATTTCCGAAATGATAAATGTTAGAAAATGTATTTACAAACTAAAGTTTGATGACTTTTATGAGAAAATTAAAAATTTGAAAAAAAAATGTGTTTATTATTTTTATTCATTGACAATGGGTATTTTTGGGGCACTTTGACCGAATAAATGCAGAAAGCAAACTTAATTCCCAAAATGGTGTAGTTAGAAACGTATTTACGGAAATAATGTACTTTGTAAAAAATTAAAAATTAAAAAAAAAAAAAGGCAGGCGCAGTGCCCACACACGGATGCGTCGAGGCTCCTATGGCGCATTCTGACTGGACGCGTCGTGGGCCCCACAGCGCATCTGTTCTTGTCATTTCCTCCTCCTTTGTGGGTCCCTCAATCTGCTGGAATGGCATAGCTTTAAGGGACACTCTATGGGGCCCACGGCGTGTCCCCACAAGTCATGCCTGGCGTGTTCCATTTTGTCTCTGATCCCTGTAATTTTGTCGGCGTGTCTCCGATGGCTGATGGCGTGTCTGAACTCTATAAATTTTTCCCCTGTGAGCAGTCTTCACAGAGGGAAAACAATATTTGGGTCAGAGATAGCTCACAGAAGAAAGAAATTCCTCCCGTCTAGTATTTTTTTTAAACTTTTGTGGAACGATATTAAGGTACGTTTATATTTTAATTACTGTTTAATATTAGTAAGTGTTCTTATTTATTATAAATTTTGATGATTTTAATCATTCTTCTTATTTATTTGATAGTATGAGTCTAAACAAAAGATGATGATATTTATATACTAATTGTATCTGATAATATTTAATTTATTTTTTATCATTAGTTTGATAATATTTAATAGTTTATGTTTTTTATTGTAATATTACTATAAAAAAATGTTTACATAAAATTTGTATTTAGCTTAATATTGTTATGATTATTGTATATTATTATACTGAAATATAATATATTTGATTTTAAATTTAGGAGAAAAATGCTAATATTCATTTATTACAATGTTCGAGTATATAATAGAGAACAAGAAGTCACGTATGAAAGTGCGAATCCTATATGCATAATGTTGAAACATAGACTTTGACTACAAAGTCTTAAAGAGGTGATAAAACAAAAATTAAGTCTTGATCCCAATAAAATGATCAAGAACATCAAATATAGATTTCCTATGTCAGCTAACCCCTTATATTATGGTGTCCTTGATCTTGTGGCTGATGAGGATGTAATGTGCACGCACGAAAGTCACTCAAAACATGCCAATCTTGGAGCAATAGAAGTTTTCGTGGAGACTGAAACTACAGAGCATGATGATAGTGATTTTCAAATCGTTGATGATTGTGGGCCAAGTTTCATTCCTTGTTCAGTTCAGATGCATAGTCAAACAGAATTAGATGATGACCGTTGTTATCGGCCACATGTTGACTCATCTGGGTTTTAGCATGGTATGCCTAGTTCGAGTCAAACTTTTCAGCCACCAAAGAGGCATGACTATAATTGTTATGACCAGTGGTTCAATTCAGATATTAGACAGGAAAGAGACATCGAAGAACAGGAAACTGATCTAAATATAGAAGGTCACGCAGAGGAACCATTTCTTAATGGTGCTAATTCTCCTATTGATCCTATAATTATGTCTAGTGATGATGAAGATTACATTCCAGAAGGAGATGATGCATCTAATGATGAAGAATATCAACATAGTTTGGATCTGAATGTACAACCATTGGGTGATGAATCCGGTTCAATGCCAGAAATGGTGCAGCCGTTGCAGTAGAGTGAACCTTTCCCAATTTATTCAGCAATTAACTGGGATGCAATGCAAATTCCTGACGACACCGGGATATCAGATGGACATGGAGTGTGGGAGAGAGGTGGAGAGTTGTCAATTGGGCAACAATTCTCTACAGAAAATGACGTTCAGCTTGCAGTGAAGGAATACTCACTACAAATGCATCAGTCTTTCATTGTGATTGACTCAAATCCAACTATGTGGAATGTTATTTGTCCAAATAAGGTTACTGGCTGTAATTGGAGACTTCGAGTCTGCCAAATGAGTAAGAGCGGAGTATGGGAGATTAGAAAGTATAACAGTCCGCATACTTACACAAATCCCATGATAACGCAAGATCACAAGAAGTTATATATTAATGTGATAGCGTCGAACATTCAAGGGATGGTTGAAGAGAGTCTTGATGTATCAATTAAATTGATACAGGAGCAAATATCGGCAGACTTTTCCTATTGAGCATCGTACAGAAAAGCATGGTTAGCAAGCAGAAATGCATCGAAAAGTTGTTCAGTAATTGGAATGAAAGCTATAATCTATTGCCTAGATGGATGACAGCCATGCGAGTGACAAATCTTGGAATTGTTGTAGAATGGTTATTGGATAATAATCAGATCAGTAGTCATTGGAACTGTTGTAGAATGGTTATTGGATAATAATCAGATCAGTAGTCATTCACATGTCCAGAAAAAGATGTTTCGTCGCATCTTTTGGACATTCAAAGCATGTGTTGATGCATTCACTTTTTGCAAGTCTGTGATTCAAGTATATGAGACTTTCTTAAGTGGCAAATATCGTGGGACGTTGTTGATTGCTTCTACACAGGATGGCGACAGGTCACCATTGCCTCTTGCATTTGCTATAGTCGAAGGTGAAGTTAAAGATACATGGACGTGGTTTTTGACCTTAGTTCATCGTCACGTTGTTCGAGATCGAAAAAATTTGGCGATAATATCTGATCGTCATGTAAGTATACTGTCTTCCATTGCAAATCCTAGCATGGGATGGAGTCCGCCACTTGCGTACAATTTCTTTTGCTTGCGACATGTCGTTAGCAATTGGAATACGCACTTCAAGAACAAAGTCCTGAAGACAAGAATCTACGCAGCAGGTATGTTGTAATTTTTTTGATGTACTATTTGTCATCATAGTAGTGCATTTGGCTTAGACGAACAACCTCTTAATATTCAAATGTGCATGACTGTATTTGACAGGTAGCCAATTTGAATCCCTTAAATTTAAAGAGTTTATGAAGGATATACAGGGTCGATGTGAAGACAATTGGGCTTGGACGTATATAAAAGATCTTGATGAAATGAAGTGGACTTTGCAAGGAGATACTGAGGGGAGGCGTTATGGCATAATGACCACCAATTTGGCTGAGAATATTAATGGCACATTGAAGGGTGTTCGTAACATGCCCATTATTGCCTTGGTCAGAGCAACATATTACAAGTTAAACGCTATTTTCACTAAAAAAAGATATGAAGCTAGTAATATGAGAGCTAGTGGACAATAGTGGACCGAGTATGTCATAGGTAAGATGCATGAAAATTCACGAGATACGTCATCACACAAGCCTCGTTTGTTCAATAGGGACACCGGTTTATTTGAGGTAGATGAGAGATATAATATGAGAACCAGGACAGCTGGACGCATGTTTGTTATCAATCTAAATGAAAGAAGGTGTAGTTGGGGTAAATTTATAGCCCTTCATTTTCCATGTTTACATGCAATATCTGCTTGCACATCTGCTTCCCTAAATGAATGGTCTTATGTGGATTCGGTATACTCCATTGAAAATTTAGTAAATGCATATCGTGGATAGTTTATGGCTATTGGTGGACAGGAATATTGGCTAGAGATCCCAGGGATACATATTAGCCCCAACCCCGCGATGTTGAGGAAAAAAGGTTGTCCCGTCACAAATCGAATTCGAAATGAGATGGATCGGTGGGATCCAAATAGAACCCGGACGATATTGAAATGCAGTATTTGTCGCACGGAAGGGCATAATAGGCGAAACTGTCCACTTAGAAGAATGTCTGATCCATGACCGAATTACTTATTTGTGCTTTAGAATTTAAAATTTTTATGTTATATTTCTTATTGTTTTGATTACTAATGGCAAATAGTTTTCATATGCGGCATATTGTTTAATTATATATTGTTTAAGTTTCAAAACAGACAAATCATGATATGATGTATGAACTCAAATATAATAATAATATACATCTCCAATAATAATCATATCATATGTACAATAACAATCTAATACTAACGCCTATGTTTTTGACAAATGCCCCCTTGTCCCACATCTGGGGGGCCTGCTAACACGTGGTGGCAGTTCCTCTTCAGCAAGTTGGGTGGCTAGTGGTGGCAGTTCTTCCTCAGCAGGTTGGGTGACTGGTGGTGTCATGTAATCATACATGTCCCCTGATGCAAATAGTCTAGTCCCAGTCATCGCCGGATCATAGGGCTGACGTGCTGTCAGAGGAGTCATCGTCAGATCGTTCCAATCTCCCATAAACTCTGCTTGTGAAGAAGGGCTGGCGTATGTATCAATCGCCGATGGGGGAACACGAGAATCAACGTCAAAAAAATTATATACAGGAGATTATGCCGCATGTGGTGTCATATCAAAGTACCCCTGGTTTTTTATAAATTGTACTGGATCAGGCCGATACGACACGTCGATCGATGAACTAGCCACATCAACGTGATGACCAGAGTGAGATGAGCTTTAAGATCTGTCACTTGAACGCTGTCAGGAGCTAGTGGAGTGTGAGGCAGGATGACGTCGTGTTGATGTAGCATGTGCCTCTGAAGACATAGATGCACTCCTTGCTGAGTTCGTCGCCTCATGAGCCATATGGGGTTGCATAACCGGTGGGAACATCCTAAACTCTACAAACACCCCTATTAGCCTTGAAACAAATGCCTCATATCGCTGTGGTGTCCAATCCTGCTGAGCTCCCCATCCATGCTGAGGAGCAATCTGCTGAGTTCCCCAATCCTGCTGAGACACCCCCTGCTGGGATCCCCATCCCTGCTGAGGCACCCCATGCTCAAGAACAGTCTGTTGAGAAGTTCTCTATCCCTGCTGACTTCCCCAGCCTTGCTGAGGCACAGGATGAGTAGGAACCTGTAATGTAATAAATTACGGATCACAATTTAGAAAACAAAAACATATAGTAACTTCAAACACCGCAATAATTGTAACGCTTTTACCTGTCTGGCGGTGACTATGACATTTTCAGGGCTCATCCATCGACGCGTTATACGTGAGTACCATGCAATGTAATTCGGGTCTATGCCAAACGGCTCGTCTAAATTAACTACATATTGACGTCGCTCATGCCACAAAAGATTATGACTCATATGATGCAACCTCCATAATGTAGCCTGCTTCCCCCTCATATTAACATTGTGTAGTTGTCTATCATAAATACTAATCTCTTAGGGGATGTGTTGTCTACACCCAAATTGGCGTAGAACCCGATCTGGATTGTGGTCCTCCACGATGTAATAACATATTAAAGGCACCTTAGCAGCCCAAATTTCATGCCCCCTAACACAATAGTCTGGGAGTCGCGCTATCAATGCCTTAGTATATGGCTACCACACAATCTGTTTACATGCAACATTAATAATATGAAACATATTTCTTACAACAAATTCAAGTAATAAATAACATACATTAATTACTAGTAACAAAAATTCTTACATCATCACTTTGAAGTAGATCAAAGGCCCGTCGATACGCTTTTTGGTCCGAGCCATAGATAATATTGGTTCAATCTAGAGGAGATTTCCACATAACATATTTCAAATATTACACTACCATTAAGTACGTTTATTACACTAAACAGATAATGTACTATTAATTACGTCTATTATACTATAAAAATAATGTCATTTTAATATGAATCATATAATATATTTGACAACTCCTAATGTTAATGTACTGTAGTTTTAAATAAATTATCAGAATATAAAGTAGATTAATTATAAATAACTTTAAATTTAATTTACTTACCTACTCGCAAGTGGCCCAGTTAGATCACGTTCTTCTCGCCTCGAAGCTATATATGGGAATCTCTCCCAGGCCCAACACTGGAGCAAAAAATAGCATCCTGCGATGTTATCAGCTTTCTCAAGAGAAGTCATACAAAGACTCCTATAAAGATAAGCAAGACAAGCTGATCCCCAGCTGAATGTCCCAATTTCATCCCAATTTTCTAACAACTTTAAATACATAACATGTACACAATTGCCACTACGATTAGGCATAAGCCACATACCAATTAAACGTAATATATATGCTCTAGCAAATTGTTGTACTACGTCATCTAGAGCATCATTTGGGCATTCACTAAATGTCCGTGAAAGCCAGTTCAATTTCAGTCTTCCTCCAACTAAGGTTGAATTAGGTGGGGTTACGCCAAGCAATTCCCGACAAAGATCACTCCATGTGTAACTAGTATACTCAGATACTGCTTCCTCATCAACAGGCAGACCAAGTAACACCTCTACATCTTGCAAGGTGATAGTACACTCACCGCAAGGCATATGAAATGTATGTGTTTCTGGCCTCCACCGTTCAACTAATGCAGAAATTAACTGGACATCAATATGAGCAGGTTCTATTTCTGCAATCCCACCAAAACCTGCCATTCTTACGTATTCCATAACTCGATCATTACGTCTACGTATATTACTATGAGATCGAGGACGCAACTCTATATCAACCTGTATAAAAATTACAATAGTTTATAAACAAATTTATAATAATATAAAAAATTCTAGAAATTCAAAATACTCTAACAAAAATATTTATAAATTACTTACTCTAGTATTCCATACTTTTGTCAATATGTGATTATTTTGTTCAGTCAACAGAGTAGGATCCTGTGGTCTTGGTATTACAACTTGATCCGCCATAATGTAGACCAAAAAAATAAAAATTAACTTCTACTAGAATGGATACAAAAATAAAAATAGTTAATCAAAGTAACAAGAAAATAAAAATTATAGTTCAACAAGAGGAAGAACAAGCAGCAAAGAAGCAAAACAAAGAAGTAAAGAAGAGAAGCAAAGAAGTAAAGCAGAGAAGGAAGGAAGCAAATAATAACAAAGAAGTAGAATGACCAGCAAGAGAAACTCGGAGGGGAAGGGCAGAGGAAGAGGGAAGAAAGGGCAAAAAAATTTGCCACGTGTCACGTCTACATTCGGCCTTCAAATGGCTCACTGGGGAGCTGACACGTGGTGCGTCAGGGATTAATTTTTCGCCCGTCAAACACGCAAACACCTGCAACGCTGCAGCGTCGAACAAGAATAGACACGCCGTGGGGCCCACGGCACATCCATTCAGCATGCGCCACAGGAGCCCGAGTGCGTCCGGTGGGTCCCGCACCTACTACCTACCTTTTTAAAAAAAATTTCAACTTTTTTACAAAATGCATTATTTCCGTAAATACGTTTTTGACTACACCATTTTGGGAATTAAGTTTCCTCTCTGCATTTATTCGGTCAAAGTGCCTATTTTTGGCAATATATACTTTTATATATAATATAGTTTATTAATTATTATTATTATTAAAAAAATTTCGAGTACTGCTAAAACACATCGATTATTTATATATATAAAAAAAAAAATCAAAATTGAACTACCAGTAGTCATGAGAATCATGCTCACTGCAATTTTCATTTGATTGAAACAAAAATACAGATACTACATTATCCACTGATTTACAAGAAAGTACACTTGAATTGACAATAAAAGAGCCTTTATTCAACAAGTAAAAGAAAGCTAAAATTGAAACCCATATCTGCTACTCAAATTGGGTTGAAACTCAACCTCTGAAGTTGGAACAGCTTGCATTCTGAAGCAGAAGTGAGGAGCTGAAGCCTAGTTTTGAGGAAACTAGATCAAACTCCAAAAGATTGTCCTCTAATTGATGTCCCCCAATAACAACTGAAGTTCTTGGATTTTTACCTCCATCCACAAATCCTAAGCACACTACATTTTTACCAGCCTCCACCATTGAATTACCACCATAAATTTTCCAATTCATTCCCTCGTTTTGCAGCACCAGATCAATAGCTGGCACAGCAGGCCCTGTTATGGTCTTGCCAATTGTAGTAGCATCAAAACATGCTTCAAACGGTTCTACTGATGCCACTCTCTTTATCTTTTTTTGTCTGCAGCCTGTTTGACGAATTATCTAACAAAGGGCTTGTAGATGTTAGTGTGTAATTCTGTGTAAAGTTTCATGGTGCTAATTTTGGTACCCCCATTTCCCTTTTTGTCAATGGGCAAAAGGGTGCTCTTAAAGTTTACGACTTTGCCATCAATCTTGATTGATTTCACATCAATGAAGTATTCATTAGAGAGCTCACCTTCAGAGAAGGAAGGAGCTGTGCTAACAGGGTTAATGACAAGTGGGGTACTGAAATGTAGAGGCTTTTGATTTGTTACCCCACCTAGGAAGACATTTTTTTTAATCATTTAGTTTTGTCTGTAGTAGTCAAACATTGACTACTGGGCATCACAAAATGACCACCATGACTAAAGTGAATTAAAGTGCAACATTGGAACCCATCTAAAATTCTTTTTATTTGAGTTCTTTTATAATAATGGCATTAGATCAGAAAAATTCTGAGGGGCCTATAAGAATCAATCATGTTATTAATTATAAAAGATATAACATCTTTATTTTCAATACTAAAGAGATTCTATTCTCAAATTTTTGAAAATTAACAAATATCAATTTAGGAAAAATTAATTTGCACTTACAAATTTTCCTTTTTCATTTTGAAGTATGAATAATACATATTTTTTGTGGCAACTGAATAATGCACATCAATTTACAAACATTTAAAAATGCAAATTTGCTAATGGTGGTTAGTTCAGCTAGTAAAGATCGGATTATTTCGTTTGTAAAGCCTATCGAATTTTCCTGCGAGTAGTTCATTTTTTGGTAGACAATCAGTAAGTACAATTGTAGGCCCACGCTAAGGCTTGTGGTATGTCTTAGCCTTGAAATAAGATAACCTCCACTCCCCTTAAACTTTTATATATATATATATATATATATATATATATATATATATAAAATACAAATTTAGATTTAAAGTGAAGGGACTTGTTGGACTCTCTAATTGAAATTTTTGAGGTGTCTACAAGTCTAAGATTTTTATCCCATCCTAATAACTTCTTCCTTTGCTGTTCTTTTTAGAAGATATTTAGTATTTTGTAATCTTTTATTCTCCTTTGGATCACAGGTTTAAAATACAAATGAATGAGATCAAGCGGTTTTTGACATCCCTTTGCTTGATATGACAATTTGAAATCATCTTATAATCAATTAATGTATAATGTGCATATTCTGTTGAAGTTTCTTCCTTTTATTGGATGTCTCTCACTTAAGAATGTGAGATTCCCTAACTTTTGTCAGGGAATGGATTTTAGCTCCTAATTTAGAATTGGATTACTTGGTGTAATCTTTAATTATTTTCTATAATCCAATATCAGCATATGAAGAACTATAATTTAACTCTGTGATGTAGGTGGAAAAAAGGTTCTTCGAGTGCCCGAAAAGTTTGGGTACCTTATACACTTTCACGTTGACAAGAGAAAGACAATAGATGACACTAGCCTAGGACTATTTTTATACTGCATATATGAAGGTTCTGTATGATAATCAGAG
Source organism: Cercis canadensis (assembly GCA_003255065.1). Taxonomy (NCBI): domain Eukaryota; kingdom Viridiplantae; phylum Streptophyta; class Magnoliopsida; order Fabales; family Fabaceae; genus Cercis; species Cercis canadensis. Next base: position 39,079 of record QAOA01005895.1, read on the forward strand.
TAAAGGAAGCTACTAATGTTTACACTTTGCAAACACACCTAGGAAATTGTCGAGTTCAGATGCAGTTCAAACAATCTGTGTGTTGTGCATGAGAGTAATTGAAAAATATGTTATTGTATATAGCAAGAAATGACCAATGGGACCCGTAATCATAGAATGTGCTTTCTGTTCAACATCAAAACAAAAAAGAAAAAAGCATTAATTGAAATGATCACAGCAACAAAATAAAATTGATATCTGCTGCTACATTTGCAGATCCTTCACAAGGGACATATATAATCACTGTTCAGATAATGTCATCGTTCCAGCCATAGGCAAAAAAATGCAGTAAACTAGCAATAACACATTGTGATACAGAATAGGCCATAAAATTGTAACTTCTCAGGACAAGTAGGAAAAAAACATTCTAGAAGCATTTTGTCAGTCCTCACACATTTTCGAATCCTGCCATGCCTAATCAATTAGCTTGATCCAGCCGCTTACATAAGGACAGTATCTTTATTTCTGCCTTGCTTCAATTCATGGGCAATCACGCCTGCACAATTGAAGACACATAGAAACAAGGGTCATTGTCAAAGAATCTAGTTTGCAAAGGGGCTGCAGACCAATCTCTATTAAATTTCTGACAACATAAGTATCTTTCAAAGCCTCCACTTCGTTGCATAAGGAGCATATTTAAAGTTGACCACCACATGTCTTCTAGAGAGCAATTGTTTGACAGGAAACACCGGCTAATTATTTTCCATAGAAACTCTTATCTTAAATTATAGATTTATATAAAAGTTTGACAGGATACTCTTAAGCCTTCAGCTTACAAATCTATATGCATGGAATGCAGATGTAACAGTGGAGTTTCCATTATTAATTTGTGTTAAAATATTTTGGTTGACAGATTCGACGACAAGAACACGGAAAATTTACGAATGGCAACAAAGGTGTTTGCTGATATAGATAATGAATTTAACTTTGATCGCAAGACTATTGATTGGACAAGCTACATGATCAATGCCCATATTCCTGGTTTTGTGAAGTTCTATAAGAAATAAGAAGCCAGGTGTAAAAAAAATAATGACGCATAAGTTGCTGATTTGCAGGCAAGGAAATTGTTTTCCCCTAATATCTACTTCTGGTTCCATGTTTATTGTGAAAAATAAATCATGTAAGCTATAGTCTTTAGATTTTAACTTTATGTGTGAAAAGTTGAACAGGATGTATCTTATCCACGGAATTTAGTTAAAAAAACTGTTGGTTTTTATCTTGCCACATCAGCAATTTAATAAAAACCAAACTTTTTAAGTTGGAAAATGATACTTGTTTTTCATACATCTTCTTTACGCAAATGTCAGGAGGCAAATGTTAGAAGAATTGTTCTCCTGAATATACCAAGTCGATATAGAAGGTGTGCCTTTAAGTTTACTTTGACAGGAACTCAGTTTCAGTGTGCAAAAAATTGACCCGATAATATCTTTACTATTAAACCAGAAAAAAAAAAAAAAAAGCTAGAAAGAGTATAAAATGGCAATATTTTTATATTAACTGATTGAGTAGTTTACGAACTCTCTAGGCAAAAGTATGAACCAAAACTATAGATTCCCTTCCAAGTCATTAATGCTTTCAAACAATTTGAATAAACATAAATAATATATATTTTACATAATTACTAATTTCATTCATATTACATGTCCACAAGGAGAAGTAATTTCGTATAATTCATTTTATTCTCAGGTCTCCTTCCTTCTATCCAAAATAACCTTTCCAAATCAAATTTCATAGACATTTAAATCAAAGTCTTCTATTATTTTCTCCTTTAATATCAATGGTGGGCCTGTGTTAAGATAGGAAACCTACTCATTATCTAAAGAGTAAAACCCCTTTTTGGTCCCTAAAAAATTCAACGATGGACAAAAGATTGTCTCAGTGATAGTATTCTAAGTACAATAAACCATAATATAAGATGTTTCCAAAATCATACCAATATAAACAATAAAACTCCCATTTATCTATTTCCCAATTTGATTATTTGGAAATTAATGCAAGAAGCGAGAAGCCAAGCACACATACTAGGAGTCAGTTTCGTACATTTTATATGAGAAAATCATTCTAAGATGCTTTTTGATTTAACAATTCATTAAAACTAATAACACACTGCAAACTTAACATTCAAGCATTAGGCATCAAATAATTTGGGAAGATACAAAATTTAACTGGCCCGGCCTTATATATAAATGGGCTGGCCCGATTTGTATTATTTTATTTTTAGAATCAAATACTATTTTTAAATTAATATAATAAAAAAATAAAAAATAACAAGCGAAGGGGAACAAATAACTACGTATACAGATGCTTAGATAGTAAATGTTCATACTGATCTATGTGTATAGATATTTATTTCTTCCACTTCATTAATTTGTTAATTTTTCTTTGAAAAAAAGATACAACGCTTTTAGTGACAAAAATATGATATTGTTGTTCTAAACTGTTGTTTTGACGTTACAAGTCACGACATTTAAAAAAAAAAATTGGAAAAATGGCATGCTTTCAAGCTGAGAAGTATCATTTTGAATAGCACTATCAGCTACTTGCAGTGAATAAAAAGGTGTCAAGTGAGAGAAAAACATAGGTTTAGCTCTTTTTTTTTTAATATTCAAAAAGGTGTCACGACATTTTTCTTTTTCTCATTTTCTTTTTGGTGGGGAATTCTAACAGTAAAAAACCCTTTTTGTCACTATAGCACTGCTAACATCATGTAAAATCAACAGAGTATGGGAAGCTGTAATTTCGCACCCTCTTCAATATTATTCCTTTGGCAGTGAAAATACAGTAACTGAAAAATAAAAGCAGAAAAATGGTTTTGATTTTTAATTATCTCTTGCAGTGCAACTAGAGCTTCAATACTTTTGGACTTGGTTCTCTTGGGACAAATAGGCTTCTGCAGTTGATACAAGAATTACAGCATTGCGCAGCATCTATATCTGAAGGTTGAACATTAAGTGGAGCAACGATTACTGGTGTGGGCTCTGTGAGGAGACATAAATCTTGGTGGGTGAGTCCTCAATGAAAATCTTGATTACAAATTCAAAGAAAACAGAACCAACAAGAAAAGGATTCTAGGAAATTTTCATGACAGATTAGCACAAATATCATGAATGAAAACATAGATTAGTACACAAATTCTCAGTTTACTACACATTGCCAGCATGACAGATAAGCTGTTAGGTTTGATTCTTGACAAACTACAATGAAAGCAGAGTTATAATTTTTCTAGGGTGTATGTGACTCTTGCCAGCATGAAAGTGGCCATAAGTGAGGAAAAAGGCAAATAGAGTACGACTGTTTCTCTAGAACAATCTCTATCTTATATCACTAAGTGTACAGTGAGAAAATTGAGCATAAGACATCACCAAATGAAAGGAAGAAACAATATCTAGAAACTAAGGACCCAAAAAATGAATGATAACAATACAATTTGTAGTATTGTCAAAATAGGCTAGCTCAGTTTAAATAGGCCAGACTAAACTGGGTTTGGCCTAAAAAATAAGGTCTAGGCACAGCCTTGTTAGTCCNAGCAACGATTACTGGTGTGGGCTCTGTGAGGAGACATAAATCTTGGTGGGTGAGTCCTCAATGAAAATCTTGATTACAAATTCAAAGAAAACAGAACCAACAAGAAAAGGATTCTAGGAAATTTTCATGACAGATTAGCACAAATATCATGAATGAAAACATAGATTAGTACAGAAATTCTCAGTTTACTACACATTGCCAGCATGACAGATAAGCTGTTAGGTTTGATTCTTGACAAACTACAATGAAAGCAGAGTTATAATTTTTCTAGGGTGTATGTGACTCTTGCCAGCATGAAAGTGGCCATAAGTGAGGAAAAAGGCAAATAGAGTACGACTGTTTCTCTAGAACAATCTCTATCTTATATCACTAAGTGTACAGTGAGAAAATTGAGCATAAGACATCACCAAATGAAAGGAAGAAACAATATCTAGAAACTAAGGACCCAAAAAATGAATGATAACAATACAATTTGTAGTATTGTCAAAATAGGCTAGCTCAGTTTAAATAGGCCAGACTAAACTGGGTCTGGCCTAAAAAATAAGGTCTAGGCACAGCCTTGTTAGTCCATTTAATAATCGGGCTGGTCTGATTTATATTATTTTTAAATTGAATATTATTTTTAAAATCAAAAAAATTAATAAAAATGTTAAAAACAAGTATAAAAGAAAAATAAAAACAAAAAGAAATTAAAATTAAAAGCAGGTTGACTCAGATTAAGTGGGCCTAAAAAAGTCTAATTTTAATCGAGCCTCAAAATTTAAGCACAAATTTAATTTTATATGAGCTAAGCTTAATTATTAAACAGACTGGGCCTAAAATTGACAATGCTAATAATTTGTATAACATTTTTTTTTGTCAAGACAACTGTTGTAATGAAAGTGAAGCAAAATTGAATGAGAGTATAATGAATACCAGTGCCTAAGCTGTGTCTAAATATGGTGTTAGGCTTCCTATTTTTGCCGGCATATTTGGGCTTGCTGGCCTCAGTCACAAGGAGCTGGGTTTTCTAGGCCCAATAGAAAGTATTGTTACAGCATTTGCTCTTAACCCTGAGCTCCGAGGTCATGGAGGTTGGATGATACAGTTTAATTATTTGGCAGGTCATTCTTGGGGAGGGACCCTTTCCTGGGTGCTTCGGAGGGCTTCTAGGGCTACTTATTTTTCTCGTGGACACCTTCCTGGGTTTTTGGCATTATGGCACTTAAATAGATGCCTTTTTGGGGGAACGTGCCTCATTTTCATAGGTAAGACGCATTTCTTGTGTTTGTTGCTATTTCCTTTTGAATTTTAAAATTCTAATATTCTCTCTTTGTTTTTGCGGTGGATAAATAAGGCGTTTATTTCTTTACCATTCACTGAGTCCTTGGCTATTCACATCCTCAATTGCTCTTTGTCTTTGTCTTTGAGGTTTCTAAGTCTCACGCTTCCTTGCTTCTTTGAGGTTTCTAAGTCTCACACTTCTTCAGTCCTTTAACATTCGGTGCTCCCTTCTCCTTTTCTTGCAGCGATCGTTTGGATAGTCAATCTTTATCTTCTCGAATTCAGGTACTTTTCTTTGCTTTCTCTTTTCGTCTTTTTTGTTTTTCCCTTCTTTATAAGTATGGTTAAGATCATAGACATAGAGACTTCTGATGGGTAAAAAATATAACAACACACCGCAAATCATTAATTCATCAACATAACAACATAAAACTGTTTACCCAAACCATAAGATACTAGCTCCCTGGGCATTTCTATAAGTTATATCATCATTAGGTCCTTTTCTGGAGTCATGCATATAGCAGGAGAATTAAGAAAAAATTATGCTTGACTACACTACATAATGACCTTGAAATAAATTGTAGTCAAAGTCTGAAAGACAAATTAACTGAAAGACTTCAAATATAGAAGCTGCAGAGACTTAGATCAAAGTAACTGAGACAATTTCAGGTAATTCCAATGTTCAAAACTGAAAAGGAAGCAAAAACAACATATATACCTGATTGAGATGTTCATAATGAGATGAACGTCTGGTGAGAGTGAAGGAACTCAACGTAATCCTCCAGTGATGATTTCTCGTTCTTCACCCATCGTCTTCTTCACCATTCTTGCCCAGTTGAAGGGAACATGATATTATGTGATAGATAAAAACGAAAAAGTGCCATGTTTCCATTTTTTTTACCAAGTCGGCAATTTGATAGGAAAAAAAATTCAGACTGCACCATTAAAAATAATATGGCATGTCATGTCAATGAATATTCCACGTGGTTTGACACAAATGCTACCAAGCCATAAAAATAACTAGTAATACATAAATAAAATCTATGTAATCGTTTTGTCTAAGCTCTATTGACTTAATTAATTTTTGAATCCAATTAAAAAGATAAAACATATTAAGATTTAATGGAATCAACTAAACCTACAAAGGTGTGAATGAAAAAATATATAAAACTTAAGAACCTAGAGTGTATTTGATCTAAAAATTTAATGTTGAGACAGTATTATGGCCCATGGGTTTTGCTCATTAGATTAATTCAAGATTTGTCTTCATTTTTCATGAATGGTTGCTTGCTTTTATTAATGGTTTTCAATTTTGTAAGTTTGTTTAATGCCAATTAGTGGTTGTATGACTCACACTTGATTATCTTTACCTTTGTTTATTAAGAGCATATACATCTTTTCAAAGAAGACTATGCATTGGCATGTGAAGCTGCTACCAAGATGCTCATGGTCAAATGACAACGCCATGACTCCTTTAATTTTTACTTTTCGCTTTGCCTTGCCAAGTGCGCTGTTTAAAAAGCAAGAAATAATAATATTAATATTCAATTCTAAGATTAAATTTGAAGGGGCTTTTTATCCTATTCCCTAGACCTGATACGTCTCATCGCTTTTTAACATTATTTTAATTTTATATTGTATCATACTAGTTGACATAATTTATATTTTACGAGATTCAATTAAATTTTTTTAGGATAACTCATATATTGATTCAGTAAAATTTAAATTGTATCAACTATGACAATATGATACAATCGTGTGACGTAGATCACATCCCAAGGGGTCGGATAGAAGCCCCTAATTTGAAAATCCTGAACCGTTGGATATTGACTGGGTGATGACAACTGAACCTCATGTCATGATTGTGCACTGAAGCAAGTCTTGTATCCATGAAAGGACTTTACTGCGCCAGTTTCTAAATTATTAAACCACCCATCCATCTTTGGTTCATCCTGATTTAGAAATTATTTTCTCCAAAGTTGCAAAATTACATAACATAAATTTTGTAAAGAAATTACTAATAAACACTTGTGTGCATGTTTTTTTTTTTTTTTTATCCAAAGCGTACCATAAACTATCCAAATGAATCACGGATTCATGCCTTCATCAATCTTCAAAAGAAGAAGATGTTTTGAATTCTGTTCCAGCTATAGAGGTTTTGTCCAGGATGGACTTTGTATCCTATTTCTTCACCAAAGAAGAAGATGACCATGACCATGACCGTTTTCTCAATAGCATTGACAATGAGGATGAGGATGGCCTTCTACGACTGAAAATGAAAGAAGTTTTCGCAGATGACGATGGAAACAATGAGGATAAGAAAGATGATGATTAATTATGATGATGATAGTGATGATAGCTTTAGTTTTCCTGACATCAGTGACAGTGGGGAAGAGGATGGTTTTCCATGAACACTGAAAGAAGATTTATGAGATGATCATGAAAGGGATGAAGATTATTTGGCTAGCTGCTGAAAAAATTGATAAGGTTGAGACTGAAAAATTTCAACCCTCATTGCAATCTCTGGAGGTTTTGCTGCTCCCAGAAGTCCCACACTGCTTACACACCAGATCAGAGCAGAGGTATATCTTCTTGGCCAACATAGTTTTTCCCCACAATATTGATGTTTGAAAGAGCCCATTGCTGTTATGGTGTTATTACTTATTATTACAACATAGGGACTGCACTGAGGACAAGTTTTTAATGGAGCCGTTGCAAAAGTGCACGCCTTTGATGCCAATTCTGCTGAGGGTGCAGCTCACTTTGAGTCTGCAATGGATATCTTCAACAAGGACGGGTTTTATGTTTGTTTAGCAGTTTGCTTGTTAATTTGTGACCATCTATTTCTAGTTGCAGAAGATTATAAGTTTGAGTAATTTGGTTTCATTTGTTATATATAATGGAAAATGGAATCATTTCAATTCATATCCTCAAAAGATTTATTTTAGTCACATCCAAAAAATAAATAAATAAATAAAAGGGATTTGTGGTCATAGAATTATTCTGCAAGATGTAATACTTTTACTTGAAAGTGAAAATTTGCATTTCCTAAGTAATAACATTCATGTTAAGGATTTTACCATTACAAAAATTATCTTATGGATTATTTTGATGACTGAGGATTGACCATTTTAGAGATTTTAATTTTAAATCTCAGTGAGTAGCAAAAAAAATGCCATGACCAACTGGATCTATGGAGGAGCAAACTTCAGCAGCAATATCATAAATTCCAAAAAAGCCATCATAGGCCTTACTCAAATTCAGCCTTAATGCAATATAATTAATCCAATTTTCAACCTATTTATTCTTCATAGTATGCAAAATCTCATATGTAATCAAAACATTGTTAGGAATTTGTTCTCCTAAGACAAAAGCACTCTGAAATTTTGAAATAATATGAGACAATATATTTTTAGCCTATTAACTAGAACCTTAGGTGCCACCTTATATAGAATATTATACAAATTAATATGCCTAAATTGTGTGGTGTTAGTGGAGCTTTTAATTTTTGGAACCATCATAATATAAGTACAATTTACTTTAGAAAAAAAAAAATATCACAATTCAAGAAGCTCAGCATGAACTCACAATATATTTACACCCACAACATTTCAATACTTTTAAAAAAAATAAAAAAGAGGTGGCCTACTATTGGTGTTGGGAAAATATGCAAATGGAAAACAATTATGGTGGCTCTGAGGCATGTAATTAACACTATCTTGAGTGTGACATTGCTTCACTAACTTAAACGAGTTACTGCAAGGTATAACAAAACCTCAAAACACTCTTTTGAAAATTGTAAATTTGAATTGCCAAAGCAATATGAAATAATCCCTATTTATAGACTTTGAAAAGACATTCTACAAATTGTTACCTTCTAATTTAAAGAGTTAAATATCATTAATTACTAATTAATTAGGCTCATACTATATGTTTCTGTAACCCATAAGTTTCTTAAATTATGCATAGCCTCTTAAAGACAATTACAAAGACACAAACTTGTTTTTCTTTATTCAAAGTGGGAATTTTTTTTTTCCTCTTATTTACTAACTTCAACAATTGGGACCCCGAGATGTAGTAGGGAACATTTGAGACAATGACATTTTGACTTCCTTTGAAGTAAAAGGCTTTAATAACCCCTCATTCCAATAAGACAAAAAAATAAAAAACCTAATTCATGTCATGAGTAACCCTCGTTTGCAACACTTCTACAATTTCAAGCAAAATCATAGATTGAGGGGAAGCAAAAATATCATTAAAGTATCTTGTCGCAATATCATCAATTTTACTCTCTTCGCTTTCCACTCACAGCTTTGTTCCACAATTTTTTGATGACGATTGCTAAGCTACGTAAGGGGTAGCACTATTCTATTAAGGTTTTGTTAGGACCCACATTTTAAAATTGGTGTTGTTGCAAAGACATAAAAAAAAATCAAGTTATGTAGTGAGTTATATTCTAAAACGGTTGACAGAATTTGAGATTAATTTTGTCAAAGAAAATCACTATTTATTCATGACTATTATTGATTCGGCACTTTTTCAGTATTATGATTTTTTACGCATTTTACAATAAACTAATTATTTTGACTTATACTTGGTGACTATTTTTTTTTTTTTTTTTGAGATCTTCGTAATAATATCAATTTTAAGATATGGGTCTCACTAGAACCCCTCAAATGAATGGATGGTGTAGTGCTACTCCAATTTTAAAGAGAAAGTAGCATAGCACACACTTTTTTGACAGTATTCTAATCTTCTTTTATAGAAGCCCTGCTATGAAAGAATCTGAGTGTTACGTTCCCCTTGCAGCCAATGCAACTTGGAATGCTGCTTCTACATCATTTCTTCTTTCTCCAATAACTCATTCATCTTGTCCTAGATTAATTACTTTTATGGAATAGCAAAGCATATAAAATATCGAGTATTTAAATGTTACCGACTAGCAATAATTGATGACTGTTTTATATAAAGACAACACTATTACTCCAACTACTCTATTCATACAATTATATAATTTTTTTTTTATTTCCTACGATTTTTTGATTGATTTTATCATAACAAGATTTAAATATTATCCCAACTTAAATTAAATTGCATACTATACCTTTACAAAAATAAAAAAAAAATACTTCACTTTAAAAAAAAAAAAAAAATCAGATTGGTTTCAATAATTGATCAATGTCTTATATAGAAACAACACTTTCAATGTTATTACTCCAACTACTCTAACGTCTTTTTTTTTTAATATATTGTATCAATTAGGAGAATTGATTTATATGATATCTATCATCTTTCATGTACAAAAATATTAAATTATTCCTTGAAATTAAAGAAAAATAAACTCAACGCCTTACAATCAATGTATATTATTTTCTTTTTTCTTTTTCTTTTAAGTTGTAATGTAAATATGTAATCATAATATTTCTTGATTTGGTAGTAATATTTTTTTTTTTATTATAACTGTTCTTTAATGTACAAAAGTAATCAACACATGCTACATACCTTAGCGATAATTTACAATGCTACTTATAGATTGACTATAAAATAAAACTGTTAGCAGTAAAATTTGAACTAAAGTCTTAAAAGCCAAATACTTTGATCCTTATTAGTTGAACTAACTCTCATTAATACTAAAAATAATTATTTATGTCTTTAAGGGACACTTCAATTGTTAAGGAGTTAAAACTTTGTGATAGAAGTACCGGACACTTCAAGACATGCTACATACCTTAGCAATAATTGACTACTGAACCTCATGTCATCTCATGAATATGCGCCATAAAGCAAGTCTTGTATACATGAAAGAACTTTGCTGGCCATGTTTCATTGTACATCTTACATAATATATAATTGAAGGTGTGTATTCTACATTCTACTTTAATCTACTTTGATTTCTACTTTGATTTCTACTTTCAGATATATAGGTTCTTTTCAGTATCCTAGCAAGCAGTTTGTGGTTTTGATTTGTTGGAATTATCTTGTTATATATATGACTGATACTTGATCTGATGACCATCGACACATTTTATACTTCTTTGAGGTTCATATTCTACTGTTTAATGTATGTGTGTATATATATATATATATAAATCCATCTGCAAAGATCGGGATCTATATATATATATATATATATATATATATATATATATATGAGGCTTTGGTGCATTTTTCCTAATTTCAACTGGGTTGGGACATTCGTCTTTGTCGCTCTTCAGCCGAAACACTAAGCCAGCTCCATTCTGAAAAAAAACAAAAAATGCAGCGTTTTGTTCATATTTCATTTGGGAATCAACATCGACTTCAACACTGAGAAGAATTGAGGAAACGCAGCTGTGGGAAGTTTGGAAGTTGAAATGTTTCAACTTAAGGCTTGAAGGTGGAACGCATCTGAGCTTCGATTGCTTCTGTTCTGCTTTGGTTTCGATTCACTGTTGTCATGTATTTAAAAAAAAAATTGTTAGAGCCATTTACTTTTAGTAAAATATCTTAATTATTTTAATGATGTTAAAACATGTTATTAGATGATAATATAAAATAGTTATCATTGACAATGAATTAAAATTAAACTGCAATTATACCACTTATATAGTGTAACAAGTAAGCTATTATTATCTCCCATTGTCACTAGAACTACAACCTATTCAACCATTAAAAATTCGTTAGAGTTATTTTCTATACATGAAGTCTTCTATGCTTAAATCTATTGATGGAAAATATATGCTGGCTAACCATTAAATTCATTAAAGTAATTCCATACCACCAAAGCCTCATTTCCCTTATGGCCATCTTTTGCCAAGAACTTTGCCACCTGATTGTTAATCTCATATCAGCTTAATTTTTTATTTTCTAATCCAGAAAATAAAAAAGATAATGCAAGAATAAAACACTTGGCTAGAATTTGAAAGCCAAGAAAACGTCCTAATTCTTCCATGTCTTTCTAGTACTTCTTACGTCTGAAAAAATATGAATATTTTATAATAAAGTCACTAGAAAAACAAGAACAAAAATCTTGCGATAGCTATCTCACCTTGCAAGTGCCAAGAAGCACTTTTAATTAATGATAATTCCTCTAAATTTATTTACATAATTTTAAGAAAACAATTACCATTACTTCTTAAATTTTATTATTACTACTTTATAATTTTCATTGAGATATAATAAGAAAGTCTTTAATTGGATCTAAAATATCATTTATTACTTTAAAACAGTATTTAAAAATTATGAGGTGCAACAAATCTCAACACTTGATATGTTTAAAGGGTTAGGATATGAACACCTTCACTACAAGAAAAAAAGGTATTTTCTCACGGACAAAATTTGTAAGAAAATAGCAAAAAATCCATGAAAAACGTGTTTCTCAAAGATTTTCTCACAGAATTTAGGGCGCGAGAAAACCCTGCGTGACAAACCAAATTGCTCACGGAATTTCATTCCATGAGAAAATTTCTCACGGATTTGCTTTTGGCATGATAAAAATTGTAAAAAGTTTTCTCACGGATTTTTTTTCCATGATAAAATTCAAAAGTTTTTTTTAAGCTCAGAAATGTGTAATTTTCTCAATAATTAACTATTAGTTTCAATTAAACCACTAAATTTTATTAATGAAATGTAATTACAATTTATAAATGTTATACAATGAAAGAAAAAAAAAGGACACCACAACATAAACACTAAACCCTAATCTCAAATGTCGTCGTCGTCGTCTCCCAAGTCCTCAGCTAAGTCATCATCATCTTCAATTAGGGGTTGTGGGGCCGCATCAGATGCCTCACTACGGCCCTGCTGTAGTAGTTGGGATAACATCGTAAATAGTTGCTCTGTCGACGTGCCGAATCCCCTGAGAGCTTTGACCAACGGCACCAACTGGCGGAGCTCTTGCGACATGGCCACCATCTGGGTCAAAACCTCCGACATCTGAGGATGTGCCGGGAACCCTATCCATGGGCCGAGTCCAACATGCCGGCCTCAGAACCCATGCCATAAACCCGTCCCTTCTTGTTCTTCCCGCCAACGACATTGAGCCATATCTCATTGTCATTAACAGAAGACAAATAGGACTTGGCCTAGCTATCAGACCAGCGCCTCTTATACTTAGTCTGCATAGATAAAAGCATAAAGTTAATAAGAAATAATAAACTTATAATTAAGATTTTTAAACCTCTTAAACAACTTCTAGTTTACTTATATAAGTAGACTAAGCCCGTGGATGAACCCAGCCCTTGCTGTCACTAAGTTGGAGGTGACGAAAGACCTCCGAGCGTTGGGCTCTCTTCCTAACTCCTTCATCTACAAAAAAAATAAACCGTTAGTAAATAGAAATAACTTAATTTTTAAACATATCTTAAATGAAAGAACACTTTTAAATAAAAAACTTACCAGCCTCCTCTTGTGTTCGAAGACAGTGGTCGAACTACCCTTATGGTAGGCCCGACCCTAATCTAAGGAGCAGTTCTTCTTGTTTCGCTCCGAGACTGCCCTATACTCTTCGGAGGCCCATTTAATTCTTATGGCCCCTTGCACAGAAGGCGACAACCAGTCGCCCTTCGACTTCCCTTTCTTGATGTCTCGGAAGGAGACGCGAATGTTATTGTTGCACTTTACAAGCCAGATATTACGAATTTGACTCTTAAACTGTAGGTCCCAGATACATATGCGCTGCATTAGAACACAAAAGATTTAGTAAAATTGAAATTAAGTTAGCTTAAAATAAAATAAAATTAATTAAGTTGAAGTTATTACCTTGAACTCTGTCCAACAGAGTTCCTTCACCTCATCAGGAACAGAGGTGAGATCAGTCCATTTGCCCTCATATTTTGAGTTATAGATAGTCGAAAGAATGTTAACGAGCTCCTTAGATGGAAGAAAACTACAAAAAAAGAAAAAACTAAATTCTTATCAATTAGAAATAATAAACTTAAAACGATAAAAAATATTAAAACTAGGTACTAGAAAATACTTACTCCTTCTTCCGTATGGCCAGATCCACATCCAACCATCAGCCACTCCAAAGTCGGGTGATGGAGACTCCAAAATACTTGGAGTGGCATGCAATGATCTTGTAGCCGCCGATGCTGTGGATCCCAGAGTGGGGGCTCCTGATGAGTTCCCCTTGTGTGTCACACTAGGCGATGGTGTGCACGCCATCCCCAAGGTCCGCATAAACAAGGACAAGGCCGAGCTACAACCTTGCCCTTGTCCCTCTTGGAGGGCTCGAATGTTGGAGATGACCATCGACGATCGTCTGACATCTCTTGTACAAAAACAATATTAACAAGACAATTATGTATACAATAAAAACCTAAAACCCTAATCCTAGACCCCTTACTTCCTACACTCTAAACCTTAACCCCTAACATAAACCCTAACCCTTGACCTCTTAAACCCTAAACCTTAAAATTAAAAAGTCCTAAACCCTAATATTATAAAACCCTAATCCCTAAATCCTAAACTCCTAAACCCTAAGTCCTAAACCACTAAACCCCTATATTCCAAACCCCTAAAACCCAAAATCCTAAAATCCTAAAACCCTAACCCCAAACCCTAAACCATAAATTAAAAAAATTGGACAGAGTATCTCCAAAAACTTAAATATTCCAAGAATTTAAAATTCCACACAAATACATAGAATCACATTCAAAAAATTACAATTTAATCAATAACTAAAAATTAAATTACAGTAGAGGTAAAAATTATACAACAATAGAAAAATTCAAAAAATAATTTTATATTGCCATTCAGATAATTCAAAAAACAAAAAAATTCCGGAATCATTCCACATCAATCATATAACAAAAACCCTACCTAATATTAACCCTTAACCCTAAACCCAACACCCTAAACCCTTCCCTTAAACTCTTACCAAAAATTTGGCAAAGTCTCCCCTAAAAATGGACCAATCTAGGAATTTAAAATTTCACACAATTGTACATGATAAAATATAGATCAATTAAGCCAACAGTAATCAAGTAATCAAAATCAAATTAAATAAAATTGTACAACATCCCAAAAAAATAACTAAATTATTATACATCCAAAATGACTCCTATACTATCTAAAATAACTAATAAACATTCTAAAAAGATAAAACAAGTAATATGCATGCAAAATGATAGACAATTACTTATAAAAGCACATAAAAAATTAGAGACAAGAAAGGCATAGTAAAACCTACCTCAAAGAGCTAAAAATCTAAAAACTAAACCGATTTGGTGGAAGATGATGTCCTATGCCACAAAACCCAAGTAGAGAGAGAGAGAAAATGGTGGAGAAACGTCCAGGAAGATAGAGAGAATAGAGGAGAGAGAGGTTGAAGGATTTTTGAAAATGGAGGCTACATGTTGCTGCATGAGGGAGATGAAGTGTAGAATTTCTCACAGAAAAATTCTGTGAGAAACTAACCCTAAAATTCAAATTTTAAGTAAAACGACATGTATTAATTTCTCACGGATTTTCTCGCGGACTCTCACGGCAATATAATTCTGTGAGAAAGTCTGTGAGAAAATTCTAATTTTCTCATGGACTATAGTCAACGCATTAATTGTTACAGTTAGGGGACCATTTTTCACGAATTTTCTCACGGATGTTTCTAACGATGACGTTTGTCTGTGAGAAAATCTGAACAGTCACTTTCAGTGAGAAAATCCATGAGAAATGTCACATTTTTCTCACTGATTTTTTTATCCGTGAGAAAAATCCATGACTAATGTACGTTTTTCTTGTAGTGCTCACTCTTTAATGTGCACTCCTCACTTCAGAGAAAGAATTTGGATCCTCTAAAGTGAGGGAGTTACACTTTAAAGATGTTTTTAAGGGTTAGGATATAAGCACCTTACTCTTTAAAGTGTATCCCTCAAAGAGTTTGAATCTTCTATAGTGAGGAGTCACACTTAATTAAAAAGTAAAGTATTGGCATCTTAGCTCTTATAAAGAATAAATGGTTGAGATTATTACACGGCGTCTTTTCTGGATGCTCTCTTAAAATAATAAATAATACTTAATTTGCAATTGAAAACTTACCTATTAATATTATATTTCAATAATAATTACATAATATTAAAAAATTTAATAAACAACAACAAAATAGAAACTCGGTTTACAGAAACTTAAGAAATAAATGGTGGAACAAATTATTGAAAATAAGTTTCTTTATCCTTAACATGATGACACTTCACCCATAACTAGGAATAACTAACTAGATTGACAAAAACACAATTAATCAACATAAAGAAAAGAAAACATATTCATATGATCTAAGCCCACCATGTTGGCTATAACTTAAGTTTTAGTACTTTTAGCTATAACATATATAGTTTAAAACTAAATGGCATGGTTAACTGAAGTACATAGAGGAGACAATCAATATTATAGAGGAGGTGCAAACTGAGAGTTGCAGAGTCTATTCCTAGAGGGGGGTGAATAGGAATTGTTAAAAATTTCTCATAAAAACAAATTCAAATCACAAGAACTAGTTCTTTGACAAATACCAGATTTGAACACAACGATATAATTTAATAAACCATGAAGAACATAACAGAATTTAATCCAGAAGAATAGAGATGAAGAGAAAGAAAATATGCAAGAGTCTTTATAGTGGTTCAGCTTAAAAAGCCTACATCCACTTCTCCCACAAATGGGGTTCCACTATTCTTCAAGTTTCTTTGTCCAAGCTTCTCCAAACTTCAAAACCATGATTTTTGTTTTTCAAGCTAACCATGAACTCATAATCAAGTTTAGTTGTCCAAGCTTTAAATCCATGGTTTTTGTTTTTCAAGCTAACTATAAACTCACACTCTCTAACTCACTAGAAATCACACTCATGAATTTCTCCCATAGAAATCCAAATACAAAACCCAAGTATTTTTGTTTAGCCCCAAAGAAGAAACTCTCTTTTACAGAGTAGAAAATATACACTGAAGTTCTTGCTACATGAAGAGATAACCGAGAGGAAGAAAAAGAGATGAACTCTTGGAAATGGTTTCCTTCTCTCTCTAAAATATTTTCTTCTTACTTCTCTACATGTATCACCAAAGTCCTTGCACTACCTCTTGATATCTCTTCTATGTTGCACGGGGATGGGGACGCGTCTCGTCTTCGGTACGGGTACAAAACGCGGGTACGGCGATTTTTAAAAAACGAGGGTACAGGGACACCACGTCATGTATATATATTAATAATTATATATGTAATTATGTATCAAATCCTTAACAAATATCAACTAAAAATCATTAGAATGAACAATTTTTAAAATTCTCAAGCATTACAAAATATCAACATAAATCCTTAGCAAATAAATAACAACTAACAAGTATTAATTATTACCTCAAAATACAAATTATCAATCAAAGCTCAAATCATAACACTATTAATTTCATCATTTTCATTACCACCATCACCACCATCACTAATGAGTACAGCTTCCATCTCAAGTTCATCAAGTGATAAGCTAGCAACTTCAAGACCATCAACTCCATCAAATAGCTCCCAATTATCTCCAACAACATCCTAATTTTTGGTGTCTCCCATTAAATATTTGTCACTTTTCCTTGACAAAAGACGAAGATTTGTATGAACAAATACTAAATTTTCAGCTCTTTGAGGATTCATCAAGTTTCTCTTCAGTGAATGGATAAAAGAATATGTACTCCAATTTCTTTCACAGCAAGATGATGAACATGGTTGGCCAAGAAGCTTCAAAGCAAGTGCTTGGAGTAAAGGGGCAGCAGCTCCATAATTATTCCACCAAACTTTTGGTTCCAATCTCCCTCTATCTTTAATGGATTGAGGGCAAGAAAAATCTCCAAGGTTTCCAGAGAAATCAGAGAATTCATTGTGCACCCTTGTTAAATGATCATCACTTTGAAAGTATCTATTGAAAGATTTATTTCTCTCTTTAGATATTTCATTGTCCCGATGTGGAGCAACTCTGTTTGGTGCCTCACTAAGCCATTTCTCACTATAATACCTACATATTATGGAAGAAAAAATTGAATCAATATATCTCAAAGCTTAAATATAAAAAAGTAAAGAAATTAAATGAAAATTGATTTAAAATTTACCTAGGATTTAGGGAGTGAGCTAAGCAATGCAACGGTGAACAACTCTTTGCCCAACGACCAAGAAGTATTCCATACACCACATCATAAAAGGGTGATTAGTCATGAGATTGCTTTCCTTCATGTCTATATATGGTTGCCTTAACTTCTCTAATCATAGAATCCCAAAAACCATAAATCAAATGCAGTGTAGGCTTATCAGTATCATAAAGTCGAAGCATTTCATAGATAGGCCTAGTAAAAGAAAGGATATAGTCGACTTTATCCCACCAAACTTCATCCAAGAGAGTTCCTCGCACATATCCAGCCTTTCCAACATCATCCTCTTTATAACTAGTCCATTGATCACTAATGACCATGTTCTGGAGAGGACGCTTTATAAGCTTTAACCTTTTAAACATCACAATGGTTGAAGAAAATCTTGTTTCAGCAATGGCAAGCAATTTCAAAGGCACAAATGCATTAAATATGGATAGCCTCTTAGAATGATTCATGATGAACTTCCTAATAAACATAGCATCCTCACTGACTTGAGTGATCCAATGACACAGATTATAAGCATTCTCATTGTTCTCAATGTGTTTAGGAGCACAAATATTCTTCAATGCAAGATTTAATGTATGCACCACACAAGGGATCCAAAATATTCAGCTTCAATAATTAAACCAGCAGCCTTACAAACTGGGGCATTGTCAGTAATAATCTGGACCACATTGTTTGGGCCAACCTCTTGAACTACAGATCTCATCAATTGAGCAATATAAGTTTTATCTTTATATTCTGTAGAACCATCAATAGCTTTCAAAAACATAGGACCACCATCAGAAGCAGCCATAAAATTAATTAGTGGTCTCCTTTGAACATCAGTCCATCCATCACTTACTATACTCAACCCTTTCTCTTTCCATGTCTCTTTAATTGGTAGCATTAATCTCTCAACATTTGCTCTCTCTCTTTGTAACAAAGTAGTTCTCAATGCATTATAACTAGGAGGCACAAAACCAAAAATAATGTTATTTGCACACATTTGAAATGCATTTATGTAATGAGGATTACGTGCAAGATTAAAAGGCAAACCACCTGAATAAAACATCCTTGCAATTTCAAACTTAATTTGTTACCTCTAATTCCTTGGTTGAAAGCCTTTTCAAGAGGACCAACAGCCCTTCTTTTATTTCCCCCACTTGCTTCCTCAACCATAGGACTAAGCCTAGGAGCAGGAGGTAATGGAACTTCCTTAGGTTTTTTTCTAGCTTCAGCTGCCTCAATCATGGCCTTCATTGATGCTATATTCTCACTAGTTACATTTGGACACACTTGTATACCCAATCCAGAAGCTCTCAATAAATGGTTCTAACCCTAGAGTATGATCCTTGAAAAATACCATTACAAAAATTACATTACCAATATTTAGTCCCACCAGTCTTTTTAGTTCCATGATCAATAACAGTCACATACTCCCAAAGAGGAGTCCCCTCTTTTTGAGCATTAGATGATGATTCTTCAACAATTGGTCTACTACCAAAACTACTAGAATTATCAGAGGGAGAGGAAGTCATTCTACCTCAAAATTGACCACCCAAGTATCTTCAATAGCCTTCAATCTACTGAGCCTTCACCTGGTTCAACAATGGAGGAAGAACTAAGGCACCACCGAAGAGGATAAAGAGGAGTTCGAGCTCCAACTAGGGTGAAAATGGTGGAAAAATTGGGCAATTTAGGTTTTGAAATCGGGTTGGGGAAGAAGAAAGGGGCTCTGCGCAAAACGGCGCCGTTTTGGCCTGAATTCAACTGCCAAACCACTCCAAAATGGCATCGTTCCACTAAGGTAAGGAACCGGTCATGCGCGAAACGGCGCCATTCCACTTAAGGCAGTTACCAGTCATCCAAAACAATGTCGTTCGACTCTGTCCGGTTTCTCCTTCCCGTTTCGCGCGCATTTTTTTTTACAAAACTTGGAGTGTCGAAACGTTAAACTCGAAAAAAAACTCCTGAGAAACAAATTTTTGCCGTCTCTAAGCTAGGAAACGCGTTTCGTCCCGTCCCCGAAACGAGGATGCACCCATTTTTGACGTCCCGGTGCTTTTGAGTATCTCTTCTTTCTTGTGCACGTGAGAAACTTTGAAAAAAGGCTGAGATAAGGTCTTCCACTTGCTGACATAAGGCCCATAATGCATCATGACCTTTTGTCCTTTTGTGAGAAAAAAGACTTGTCCTTGTGTAAGATAAAGTAGATGAAGTGTTCCTTGAAAAAGGGAACTATACATCAGTCACTTCAAGGAGACTTTCCAACTTTCCAATATCACCCTCACACATTCTTAGAGAGACTAGAAAAAGGCTAATTTTGATTGGAGTCTACAACAAGTTTGTTCACATCAGCAAAATAGAAGCACTCATTAATTAGAGGCAAGAACTAGTTTTTAAGAACAAGTTGAGCTAGCTCTTGAAAGCTTAAAGAATATCTCTTCATAAAGAAAGATGAGCCCACGTGAAGGACTATGAAGGAGGCAAAGGTAGAGCCACCTACCAGCTGACACAATGTCAATCAACCAAAAAGTTTTTTGTCCTTTTGTAAGAAAAACTCTTACTTTTTGTAAGAGAAAGTGTGTAGAGTTTTCCTTGAAAGAAGGACATTACATCAGTCAAGTCAAGAAGGACTTTCCAATCTCAACTCACACAATGTCCTAAAGAGACTGGAGAGGACAAAATCCAACTTTAGTCTTCGACAAGATTTGTCCACATCAACAAGAATCTGGGCAATGAACTTCTGGAAGAACAAATCCTCCTTTGACATAACTCCTTTGCCATAACTAGTTCTTTGTTGAAGACTTCTTACTAACCTGTTCTAAATAAACACTTAAGCACATAACACAAGATTAGTAACAGTAGGATCATTTGTTATCATCAAAACTGGATTAGAGAATTGTGGGACTAACACTAACAATAATAATTACTATTTTTTTCCATTAAATTCATTTATTTCTATTTTCTTATTATTTTATTAGTAAGATATCATAGGAAATTTTTTAATTATTAATTAAGTATGACTAATTTATTTTAAAAACCATTTAAAAAGGATTATGTGTATTGTTTAATCACATCAGCCATTAATTCTTTTTAAAGGCTAGGATGTCCATACTTTCATTTTAAGGCTTAATTGCAGTTTTAGTCCATCTGTTTTAACGATTCTTGCGATTGAGTCAATCCTCCCATTCAAAACTCTATGATCCAGTCCCTGTGTTTTACTAAGTTAAATGATTTAGTCTAACCATGTGTTAGCCATTTAAAAACAAAAGGGAAATGCTGATGTGTCCAAAAATAATATTTTTTTAATTATTAAAATGCCCAAACAAGCACGATGTGAAACATATAGACAAGAGAGAAAGGGAAAGACTTTAAGTCTTTAATTGATCACAAGTCCAGATCAACCTTTAATGGTCTCAAAATAATAATCTCAACGTTAAAATTGAAGGACTAGGTTTTGTGAATCTTTTTACAAAATTTCATATCAATCCAACGGTGAATAACTTCGAATTGGAGGTTTGATGAAAACTGCTAGAATGTAAAAAAGCTCTGATATGAAGTCCAATTTAAGGTGTAATGTTATCTAATTTACAATCAAACCATTCAGATTGAAAAAATATGTATATCCAACCTTTTTAGAAAATTTCATATCAGTCCAACGATGAATGACTCTGGATCACCAGTTTGATGAACGGCTCCCTCTCCATTTAGAGGCAAAATGGCCTATGTGGCACTTCATCGGCCAAAGTGGCAGTAAAAAATTATTTTTTAGTGTCATCTTAGCTTTCTCCATTAGTCTATGAATGGAGACCTAACGGCTGGACTAAAAATGCAAAAATTGGACAAAGAAAAGGATCAAATTGATGAGTTTTAAAATGGGGAGACTAATTCATAGGACTCGTTAAAATAGAGGGACTAAAATTACACTTAAACTTACTTTTTTTTCTTTTTAATCTGAACCCTTAAACCTACTTTTAAAGTGCATCTCTCACTTTAGAGTATCTATATCCTATAATTCAAAATTCAAACTTCAAACATTCAATGATTATTTCATACTTTAACACTAACCTTTTTATTTAGTTTAGCCTATTGATCAGTTGAATTTTTAACTGTACGAAGCCATTTACCACCAAGATTACTACCTTCATACAATATTTAATTTCCTAAAACGGGTTTGTTGTGGAATTCATGTAATTTTGCAATATTTAAATTTCTTCATATAGTATTTAAATGGTTTCGTACAATATTTAATTTTGTTGAGCTTCTTTCGTAATTTGTACTTTTATTATGGAATTCATGTTATTATCAAAAAACTTATTGTTGATTGTCTTTACCGATAATGTTTGCAGTCCCACTTATACGTGGTTGAAATCTGTCCACAAGTTGATACTTGTAAGCTTACCAGGACCACTCACAAATTTAAGATAGCAAGTCGCAATGAAAGTCTTAGTCTAAGTCTTAGTCTTAGTCTTAGTGTTAGTCTAAGTCTTAGTCCCACTTGTTGTTGATTGTCTTCTCCTATCTTCGATTATTTATCTTCTCCTTTGGCCCTCTCCCTCTCTTTCTGTTTGTATGCCCAGAAATCAGAGCTAAACTGTAGATGTGGCGAACTCAACCTCCAGGTTCATCTTCTAGGAGTTAAGGCTTATACTTTGTCGGGGTTCATTATCATCTTACATAATTTATAATTGAAGGTGTGTCATATTCTACTTTTCATAATAGAAATTTATTTTTATTACATTTTTTACTTCAAGCATGATGAAGAAGAATTTTAATTAAGATGTTATTTGTGATGCAACAATGACCCGTGTATGATTCCTATAAATTAGTATATATAATACCTCTTTCACCAAAAAAAAAAAAGTATATATAATACCTCTATCCCTCTTTTTTTTTTTTTTTGCTTTTTGTCTAATATTTAATTTTTTGGAAAGCTTGAGATCTATCTGTGCCTAAACACAAAGTCGGAGATCCGCTTTGATTTCTACTTTTTTGTTTCAAAATTATATGTTTTTCATTATTCTTCTAATTAATTAGTAACTTGTGGTGTTGATTACTTGGAATTATCATGTTGTATATAAGACTAATGACCCTCAAATATTTTATCTACTTCCTCTAGGCTCATCATTCAGGATTTAAAGTATAATTACTCTGGGTTCATCGGGTTCATTATCTCAGAATATAATAATTGAAGGTGTGTATGATACATTCTTAATTTTAATAGAAATATAGTTTTCTTTCATTTTTAATTTCATGAATAGTGATAAAACAATAAATCACTTATTGACTTATTCTTATTTGATGAGTGTGCCTAAATCTGTGCGGTTGATTAGGTTATCAGGTTGTGTTTGATTAAATGGCAGAGATTGTTCTCTCCGTTGCGGCTAAGGTGGCTGAGTATTTAGTGCAACCAGTGATACACCAAGGACAGTACTTGTTTTGCGTCAACAAAATCCTAAAAAGTCTCGAGGATAAAAAGAAGGAACTCATCTCAACACAAGGGAGTGTTCAGAAACGAGTTGAAGAAGCACAAAGAGAAACTAAAAGAATCGAAGATGTTGTCCAGAAGTGGTTGACTGAAGTGCAGAGTCTCCTGGAAGAAGTGGAGAAGCTGGAACAAGAAGTCAAAGCAAACAAAATTTGTTTCCAAGGATAGTGTCCTACTTGGAGAAGATATCATCTGTACAAGCAAATGGTGGAGAAGACAAAGGTGATGATAGAGGTCAACAACAAGAGCAATTTTAAGACATTTGCACGCCTTGCAACACTTCCGGGCATTGAATACTCCTCTATTGAGGATTTTACTCTTTTCAAATCTACAAAATTGGCTTATGATCAACTTTTGGAAGCTCTCCAAGTTGATGGCATCTATAGAATTGGATTGTATGGGATGGGAGGATCAGGGAAAACAGCACTAGTTACAGAAGTGGGTAAGAAGGCCAAGGAATCAAATTTGTTTGATCGGGTTGTAGCAGTCACTGTGTCTCAAACTCCAAATATCCGGAATATTCAAGGCCAGATGGCGGACATGTTAAAGATCAAATTAGAGGAAGAAACTATACAGGGAAGAGCACAGCGGTTACATATGAGGCTTAAAGAGGAGAAAAAAATACTCATAATAGTGGATGACGTATGGGGAGAGTTCAATTTGAAGGACATAGGGATTGCGTTTGATATCAGTCACAATGGCAGCTGCAAGGTCATTCTAACCACCCGTCGCCAGCAAGTATGTAATTTGATGGATTGTCAAAGGAAGATTCTGCTGGAGCTATTAAATGAAGATGAAGCTTGGGCTTTATTTCAAAAGCATGCTCACATGGATGATCAGTCCTCCCTTAGCTTGTTAAATTGTGTGGCACGGGACATTGCTAGGGAATGCAAAGGACTACCCATAGCAATTCAAGCTGTGGGAAGCTCCTTGAAAGGACAATCTATCCATGAATGGAAGGCAGCACTGGAAAATTTGAGGAGTTCCAAACCAGTTGATGTGGAAGCTGGCCAGAGAGATGCTTTCTCTTGTCTTAGATTAAGCTATGATTACTTGAAAGATGAAAATAAGTTGCTCTTCTTGATGTGTTGCATATTTCCAGAAGATCATGAAATCTCTATTGAGGATTTGATCAGATGTGGAGTGGGGCTTGGTGTATGTGAAGAGTACAAATCATTTGATTCAGCAAGGAACCAAGTGACAGTGGGTATAAATAAACTTGTAGATTCTTGTTTGTTGATGCTTTCTGAGAATCTGAGGGGGAAAAAAGTCTTGAAAATGCATGATATGATTCGTGACTTAGGTTTGTGGATAGCTTCAAAAGAGGGACGAACCATTATGGTTAATCTTTCAAATGATTTAAATTCAGTGGTAGGGGATGGAGCCATAAAAGGTCACTTTGCAGTATCTTCATGGTGTAGTCAAACAAATCTAATTTCTCATCAATTAGTTGCTACAAAGCTTGAGATCCTATGGATAGAGACTAGAGGTTCCTTGAATTTATCTTCAGCATCATTTGAAGGTTTGCAAGGGCTAAAGGTTATGGTTTTACTCTATGAACAGAACAATTATGAGCGTAGCTCTTTGTTATTGCCGCCTTCCATTGAGTCATTGACTAATCTTCGAATTCTATGCTTTAAGAGATGGGATTTAGGTGACATCTCTTTTGTAGTTAGACTAATGAGGCTTGAGGTTCTTGATTTGAAAAATTGTATCTTCAAGGAATTACCTGATGAAATTGAAAATCTGAATAAACTGAAGTTGCTGGATTTGTCAAACTGTACAATTTTAGAAAATTATGAATCAACTGGAAAATTGTCACAAATTGAAGAGTTATATGTTTCTGGAAGATTCGACAGTGGAAGGTGGATACATCCTAGTCAAAGCTTTGTGGATAATTTTACTGCTCCTAATTTGCAGAGATATGTATTGAAAATTGGAGGGAATTCTGATACTGTGTTCAATGAGGATTTAACCACGAGAGTATTACTCTTGAAATCGTTCAATATCTCCAGCTTAAGTGCATCTATGAAGAATCTTCTGCAAAGAGCAGAGTATGTTCGTTTTTATTGCCCTCATGGAGGTTGTCAAAATATCTTCCCAATTGTGGTTGGAGCCGTAGGAGGCTTGAATGATTTGGCCATGCTTGAGCTTCGCTCTTGTTTAGAGACAGAATGTGTCCTCGATACTACGTCCGATCAACTAGATGTTGTGCTCCCTGGGTTGGTCAAGTTATACCTGGATGATATGGACAACTTGAAAGAAGTGTGTCGTGGTCCACCTCTGCTTCGCTTTTTTGAGAAATTAGAAGAACTTCATATCTGGAGATGCCCACAGTTGCACAGCATATTTCCAAGGGAATGTAAATTGCCCAACTTTAAATTCTTGACAATTGGATATACAAATGTTGGTATTAATTGCAGAGCAGCTGCACTCTTCTCAATGTCTGTTGCCCGGAGCTTGGCGCAGCTAGAAGTGCTGACCGTAAGACAATGTAAGGAATTGAAGAGTATAGTAACACAAGAAGAAGATGGAGATGGTACGAATACAGGGGAGGAAATGGTTCCAGCTTCAGACAATTCCCATTTGATATTCCCCAATTTGAAGAAACTATATGTTTTTGATTGTCCCAAGTTAAAATTTATACTCCCAATCGCTTGCGTTGAAGGCCTTGAGCAACTGCAAGAGATAGATATAAAGGACGCTTCTCAGCTAAAATATGTATTTGGTCAATATGAACAAAGAGATCATTCATCTCTTCAGAACGACATCCAAATTATGTTTCCAATTTTGAAGAAACTCACACTCCAGTGCCTTGAGAATCTCCGCAGCATATGCCCTGAAAAATATCATCCAAGATGCCCATCTTTGAGGAAACTATATTTGCGTCAATGTTCGAAATTGACAACATTGTGTATCATAGTTGGTACGGAAATGAAACAAGTGCATCTAGATAAGGTATGTATCTATCCTATTTTGTTTCATTTTTTGAGTGTTTCCCTCTAATTTGGTCCAGAAGTTTAAATTTTCTGTTATAATATCATCTAAAACTTTCTTTTTGGTAATATTAGAAAGTTGTATATAGAGTTTATCCGATTAAATTTCCACACGCCAACTTAACGACACGAATTTAGCCTAAGAGGCTAATTCTATAGAAACTTTTTAACTGAGCAATGGAAAATGAAATGGTTTATGTATTTACATTGGATTTTATTGGGATTTCACTTTCATTACTTGTCTACAATGAAATATGTATTAGTTCCCATTTTCAGGAAGTTTCCCTTGAAGAAAGCCAGCAAAAGCACTTGATCTCAAAATTAGAAAATCTGTATTTAGAGATTTTGCCTGAATTGAAGTCCATATGGACAGTTCCTACTCCTAGACAAATTTTGAGTCTCCAATATCTTCAAGAATTAAAGGTGCACAAATGTGACAAATTAAAATGTCTCTTCTCCATGGTAGTCCATAGACACCTACCGGAGTTGACATCCCTAACAATAGACAGATGTGAGGAACTGGAAGACATCATGGAAGAGAATGAAGAACTTAAGAATCTATCCAATGCTCCAGTGTGCTTTCCAAAATTGAAAGTGATTGAGATAAGTTGGTGCAGAAAGTTGAAAAGTCTTTTCCCTGTTGTTTTGGCTAGAATGCTTCCACAACTAAGCACTCTACGTATATCATACGCTGATAAACTAAGAGTGGTTTTCAGACAAAGCAGTGAAGAAGGCACAAGCAATAGACAGGAAATTGTGGTTCCAAACTTGAAAGAGTTAAAATTCACTAAGTTGCCGAGTTTTGTTGGCATTTGCCCAGGGCTTAAGTTACATGCCGAGAACCTTCTAAAGATGCTCATAGATGAATGCCCCAAATTTGCTCCAATTTTTGAAGCAACTCAAGTGATTCCTCATCACCGTATAATAGAGGTAACCACAAACTTCTCTTGATAATTTTTTAATAGTAATACTTCTTTTTTGGTGATTGTTATAATAATATTCAACTATTAGATATAGCAGTCTATGGAATGTAAAGTTCTTATAATTGTCTAGCCGATCTGAATCATTCCTAGTGGTTGGTCCATCAAATAGGAATTGGTGTTTTTGTGGATTGTTAATGAAAGTGTGATCAAAGTATAATCTTAGGGTGAATTTGGTATTGAGAGATAAGAGGTTAATTACATTGGGGTAAATATTTGTATATATTAAAAAAAGTCATTTGACATTTAAAAAAAAAAAAAAAACTCGCATAAATTTGAGGTGCGTTTCGGTTTTGTTAGATTTTTGTAAGTTGATCGTAGAGATATATTTTCAACTCAAATGACTTTTCCTTATATATGCAAAAACTTATCTGGTATAATTTATGCCTATACCAAATGTACCTTTAATAGTACTATTCTAAATTTATGGTCAACTAATCATATATTAGTTTGATGTATGCATCCATATAACTTAGTTATACATTTTAAGTAAGTATTTTACATCAGCATTTTCCAAATTTCTTAGCTTGAAAAATCTAGCATTATTTATAATGATTAAAAAAAAAAATAGAGATAGAGGGGAGAAAAGAAAAGAGACCCCATGACCAATGGAGGTTGGATAAGTGATAAGAATCAAAATATTTTACTTGTAAGTTCTACTCGCTGTAAATAATTCCCCATTTGTAAGGGGTCTATTTTAAGTACAACTGTAAATTCTCATTAAGGCCAATAGTATGCCCCAGACTTAAGAAAGAGTAATCTTCACTTACCCTAAACTTTTGTACACAATGTATATATATTAAATGATCAATTAGATTTTTGTTATTTTAGTAAGCCGTAATATCATTTAAGCACTTATTTTCTTACACCAAGTATTTATGGTCAAGAAGTAATGTATGAATTAAAGAACTGTAATATTTAGTTGTGTGTAAGTAGATTTCTTCTTTGGTATATTAATGAACTCTAAATTGGCTATATAAGTAATTTCATTTTAGATTTTATTGATATTTATTGAAGATCAATATTGCTAATAAAGCTGACTATAGAAGAAGTTTAAGCATAAAATAGGAAATGAAGAAGATGGTGGTTGTATGGATAAATTGGAAGAAATATGAAATTGTTGGTTAATTTTAAACTTATATCACCATTCTTTTGTGTTGAAGGTCTTGTGCAACTACAAAAGATAGAAATAACTAATGCTTTATAGTCTAAATATGTATATGGTCAATATGAGCACGAAGATAATTCATGTTATATTAGAAAGACATACAAAAATTCAAATTATTCCGAAGCACATGTAAAGTTGAAATGACAATATTTTAATTTGAATAAGTAAATAAATGGTGATATCTGCCACATTTGACAAATGTTTTACTATCACAATTTGATCATGTGGTGTATACAATAAACAATGTCTTCCCTTTGTTAATTTGCATTGAAATGACTTTATTTAATTATTTATTTAATATTCTAAGTGATTTATTTATTCATTTAAAGGGACCACAGTCTTTTGCAACAAATAATGACCAAGTGACTAACGAAGAACGAGAGAAGATTGTAGTCTCGAGTGCAACACGGATGTATCTGAAGCACTTTCCATCCTTGAAGTGTATAACAGAAGAACCCACTTCAGTAAGCTTCAAAAATCTTTCCTGCTTACGGGTGATTGGATGCAGAAAGTTGAAGTTACTGGTTTATGCTAGTACATTGGATTTTACTGGGATTTCATTTTCATTACTTATCTACATTTATTTGTAAATATTACAATGCATTGAGGTACTTAAATATTTGCATAATTGTATTTATTCCCATTTTCAGGGAGTTGCCCTTGAAGAAAGCCAGCAAAAGCACTTAAAGTCCATATGGACAGTTCCTACTCCTAGACAAATTTTGAGTCTCCAATATCTTCAAGAATTAAAGGTGAAAAAATGTGATAAATTGAAATGTCTCTTCTCCATGGTAGTCCATAGACACCTACTGGAGTTGACATCCCTAACAATAGACGAATGTGAGGAACTGGAAGAAATCATGGAAGAGAATGAAGAACTTAAGAATCTATCCAGTGCTCCAGTGTGCTTTCCAAAATTGAAAATGATTGAGATAAGTTGGTGCAGAAAGTTGAAAAGTCTTTTCCCTATTGCTTTGGCTAGAATGCTTCCACAACTAAGCACTCTACGTATATCATACGCTGATCAACTAAGAGTGGTTTTCAGACAAAGCAGTGAAGAAGGCACAAGCAATGGACAGGAAATTGTGGTTCCAAACTTGAAAGAGTTAAAATTCACAAAGTTGCCGAGTTTTGTTGGCATTTGCCCAGGGCTTAATTTACATGCAGTGAACCTTCAAGATATGCTCATAGATGAATGCCCCAAATTTGCTCAAATTTTTGAAGCAACTCAAGCGATTCTTCATCACCATATAACAGAGGTAACCACAAACTTCTCTTGATAATTGTTTTAATAGTAATATTCAATTGTTAGGTACAACAGTCTATGGATTGTAAAGTTTTTATAACTGTCTAGCCTATCTGAATCCTTCCTTGTGGTAGGTCCATCAAATAGGAATTGCTTTTTTTGTGGATTGTAAATGAAAGCATGATTAAAATATATTCTTAGGGTGCATTTGGTATGGAGAGATTGATAAGAGGTTAATTACATCGGGTTAAATTTTTGTACATGTCAAAAAAAGTCATTTGACATTAAAAAAAAAAAAAAAAAAACCCTTGACATGTCTTTTCAAGTTAAATGACTTTTTTTTTTTTTTTTATATGTGCACAAATTTACCCGGTATAATTTATCCCTATACCAAATGCACCTTTAATAGTACTTATTCTAAATTTATGGCCAACTAATCATATATTGGTTTGATTTATGCAGTCATCTCACTTAGTTATACATTTTAATTAAGTATTTTACATCATCATTTTCTCAATTTCTTAGCTTTGAAAAATCTAGCTTTATTTATATTGATTAAAAAAAATAGAGATAGAAAAGGGAGAAAAGAAAAGATACCCCATGGTCAATGGGGTTGAAAAACTGATAAGGATTGAAGCACTTCACTTGTATAATCTACTCGCTACAAGCAATTCCTCCTCGGTAAGGAGTATATAAGTAATTTGATTTTTGTTATTTTAATAAAGTGTAATATCATTTAAGCACTTATTTGCTTACACCATGTATTAATAGTCAAGAAGTAACGTATGAAAGAACTGTAATATTTAGTTGTGTGTAAGTAGATTTATTCTTTGGTAGATTAGTGAACTCTAAATTGGCTATATAAGTAATTTAATTTTAGATTTTATTGATATTTATTGAAGATTGATATAGTTAATAAAGTTGACTATAGAAAATTGTAAGGAGTTTAAAAATAAAATAAGAAATGAAGAAGATGGTAGTTGGACGGATAAATTGGAGGAAATATGAAACTGTTGGTTAAATTTGAACTTATATCAAACATCTTTTATATTGAAGGTCTTGTGCAACAACAAAATATAGAAATAACTAATGCTTCATAGCCTAAATATGTATATGGTAAATATGAGCATGAAGATCATTCATGTTATATTAGAAAGAGATACAAAAATCCAAATCCTTTCGAAGCACATGTAAAGTTGAAATGGTAATATTTTAATTTGAATAAGTAAATAAATGGTGATATCTGTATCAAGAACCGATTCAACCTAAAAGCTTAAGCTGATAGATGAAAATCTATGAATAGATTTATATCTAACAATCTGTCACAGTTGACAAGTATTTTACTATCGTAATTTATTTGGATCATGTGGTGTATACAATAAACAATGTCTTCCCTTTGTTAATTTGCAATGAAATGACTTTATTTATTTAATTTTCTTAAGTGATTTATTTA
Source organism: Cercis canadensis (assembly GCA_003255065.1). Classification (NCBI taxonomy): domain Eukaryota; kingdom Viridiplantae; phylum Streptophyta; class Magnoliopsida; order Fabales; family Fabaceae; genus Cercis; species Cercis canadensis. Next base: position 70,313 of record QAOA01005895.1, read on the forward strand.
TTCATTTAAAGGGACCACAAGCTTCTGCAACAAATAATGGCCAAGTGATTAGCCAAGAACAAAAGATGATTGTGAACTCGAGTACTGTAAAATGGATGTATCTGAAGAACTTACAATACCTGGAGTGTATATTGGAACAACCCACTTCAATGAGCTTCCAAAATCTTTACTGCCTACGGGTGAGTGGATGCAGAAAGTTGAAGTTTATCTTCTATGCCAGTGTTATTAGAATCCTCTGTCTACCACAGTTGAAATATTTGTATGTAGAGAACTGTGAGGAGTTGAAGGAAATCATTTCAGAATATCCAGATCAGGCTGAAGAATGGGCCTCCAGAAAACATGTTTGCTTTCCAAAATTGGCTTACCTTATGATATGGAGATGCAGCAAGTTGAAATCTGTTTTCTCTATCTCCATGGTTAAACATCTCCCACAATTACGGCATATAGAAATACGGAAGTGCTCTCAATTAGAGCAAGTTTTTTGTTGCCCAAGTGAAGCCAATGATGGAGTGGTCAAGGAAATGAAGGTTCTACTTCCAAAACTAGAAGCACTGATACTCAGAGGATTGCCTAGCCTTATTGACATTTTCGGAGGTTCTAATCAGTTGCAGTTGCCGGCTTTGCAACATTCGGTTATGGATTGTCCCAACCTTTCCTCAACCGCATATGCTGCTCTAAGCTTTAGACTTCCACTCAAAGGCTACTGGCCAGGTAAATATAATATTCCGGTTTCTATTTATTTATTTTTATGAAAAGTTAAAATATGTTACAATTTATATTTATACTCATTGTTTTTATCACCCTTTAATCTTTTGCTTTTTTTTTTTTTTTTTAANAAAAAAGGCCTTTTTTTTTGTAATGATTTTATTTTTAACAAATTAAGTTTGAATTAAAGATACAAATGAACATGGCCCCAAAAGAACACTCTTTAATAGTATTGAGTGAATGCATTCATTATTTTTATCACTCTTTTTTATCCTCCATTTTGTGTTTTTAACAAGTTTTTCTTTTTATTTTTTATTTTTTCTATTATGATTTTATTTTTGACAAGTTAACTTTGAAGTAAAGATAGAAATGAACCTCTCTAAGTTTGACCGAAAAAATATTCTCTAATAGTATTGAGTGTATGCATTCAATTTTTCCTTCAAACCTTGAATCTAAACTATATGTTTAATTTGGTGTTTTAATATTACCATTGGATATACATATTTTTTTTTCCAGCCGTAAACATTTTATATTGAAATAGTTGATCTTTAAAAGGAGAAACAACAAATACTTTGATTGGAATGTCACCTTTAGTGGTAAGGGGTCTAAATAATTTGTTGGAGGTAAGGTTGGTCCTTTAAAGATACAGGCACAATCAACATGTACAGGAAGATTTTTAGAGGACTATTATGTTTGACAAAACTATATTTCAGAGATTAAAGTGAAACTAAAAATCTTTCAGAGACTAAATTAATTGTGTCTGTATTTTTCAAGGACCAAAAAAGAGTTTTACTTTTACAACAAAGATTACACGTGTCTATTCATGATTGATTAGTTCAACAAATGTAACTAAAATTAAATCACTTGATGAATTGTTTCTATTTCTATGCCTGAAATCTAAGTTATATTCTGTTTTCTCTTTTGAAATTCTAAAAATTTATTTATTTGAAGTTCAAACAATAACTAGTCTTAACATGTTGTATCTTTTACATGTAAGATTTAAAAGCTAACATAATTTCTAGTTCTCTATCTTTCAAATTTTACTAGTGACCAAATTTGAAATTATAATTTAGACTTCAAGATAAGAGAAGAAGAAGGTGACGCCTTGTACTATGAATTTCTTCGCCAAAATTATGACTCCGAAAATGAGAAAGGAGGTGGAAAGAATAAAAGAAACCATATAGAGCTTTCAATATCTTTGCCCAGGTACATATAATAATACTCTTGCTTATATTTATTTATTTTTAATTTGTTGAAAAATCTTTGTAGTGCCATTTGGATGTAACTTAATATCGAGATATGCCACCTAACGTCTTTAAAAGCACAACTTTTAACACTATGCACACAATTATATTGGCAGTGTTTGAGTTTAATCAACTAAAACTTTAAATGACTCACTTTTATATATCGGATCAAATTTACTGCATGTGTAGAAATGCATAAAAAAATTTGCATTTAGAATTTCCCTTTATTACCCCGTTGTCTTACACAAAAAATAAAATAAAATAAAAAGAGTTTCCCTCTAACTCCAAGCATAACTGAATTTTAGTTTTGAATGTCATTTCAATTCCTGAATAATTACTCCATCCACCAAACTACTCCCAAATTATTAATTATCACTTTTTACTTAAACAAGTTTTAACGACATGCTTGATAGGATGAAAATGATAGAATTATAAATAAATTATCAAAATTAGAAATGTTTGCTTGTCAAAATTCAACAGTCATTATTGGTATACCATTTTTATTATCTAACACTTCCATCCCAAATTTGGAATCCAGATTTGGTAAAACTGATGTTACAAAGTCCCTACAAAATAAATTATGTTATCATGTTGCTTTATTGTTATTTTATTTTATCACCACTATCTTCTGGCAGGAAACATTTTAAATAAGGATAACAACATAATTATGAAAATATCATATTTTCCTATTGTCTCTAACTTTACTTTCACCAAATACGAAGAGTCAAAATGATTTTATTCATTCCATTTTTCATCTTCATCCTGGCAGTTGAAAGTTAAAATAATCATTCTCATTAAATTATTTTCTTATAAATATTATGGTGAGTCAATTTTATTTGTTTTCCTTTTGAGGGAAAAGATGATTAAAATTAATTAGGGAACTACTTGAATTTCTAACTACATAAGCTACTCCTAAGTGAATAGTTATTTTTTTTTTTATCCCTCCTCCCAAAAGAAAGGGTATTTATATTGTAATTTACAACTATATTCCTTGTTTTTATCACTCTCTTTTATCCTCTCTTTGGGCTTTTTAACAAGCTGTTTTGATTTCTTATAATTTGCCAGGATTTTATTTTTAACAAGTTAACTTTGAATTAAAGACACAAATGAACCTGGCCTAAAAAAAAATAGGGAACTGCTATTTTCACACCCTATTTTGCTAATGACACACTCTATTTAATATCTAAATATGATATAGACTAAATTACTATCAATTAATATGAATTTTTTTTTTACTTTGACTAAAAAATTTTCTATATTAAATGAGGGTTTTTATAATTGACTAAAAAAATTTTATATTGAATGAGGGTAAATTAGTCTATATTATATTTAGACATAAATAGAGTGTGGCATTAGCAAAATCATGTGTTAAAATAGCAGCTCCCAAAAAATATTGTTTCATAGTATTGAGTGCATGCATTCATTATTTTTCCTTCAAACCTTGAACCTAATCTATATATTTAAGGTTTAAATGTACTGTAGGTCCCTATTGTTTGGACAAATTTTGAATCAGGTCCCTATAGTTTTTTTTCTTCTTTTTGGGTCCTTATAGTTTGAAATTTTTTTAATTGGGTCCCTGCCGTTAACCCAAGTTATAAATTTATTAGTTTAGTAATCACATGGTAAACAATTTATCTATGGTAATAAAAGAAGTTGATATAGCGCCAAAGTGGCACACAAATTGCCAAAGTAGAGAGAGAAGGGAATAAGAGGAAAGATGATTTGATGACAATTTTTGTGCCACTTTGGTGCCATATCAACCATGGAAGATTTTCAGTGTCATTTTAGTCCTGGGAATATAACTTCATTCATCAGAATAGATCTCTCCACCAACTCCGAGCCACTAGGCTTGTGTCAATATCATTTAAGGACTAAAAAAGAGTTTTACATGCACACCTATTAATAATTGATTAGTTCAATCAATATAACTAAAATTAAATCACTTGAAGAAATTGGTTATACTTCTATGCCAGAAATCTAAGTTATATTCTTTTTTCTCTTTTGAGATTCTAAAAAGTAATTTATTTGATGTTCAAACAATAACTACACTTAACATGTTGTATCTTTTACATGTAAGATTTAAAAGCTAACATAATTTCTAGTTCTCTATCTTGCAAATTTAACTAGTGACCAAATTTGAAATTATAATTTCCTCACCAGGACCTCAAATTCTGATTGTAATCCTCTTGATACTTTGAGAGTTGCAAACTCTATCTCGGCGACATACTTTGAGATGAAAAATAAGTTGTTGCCAGATATTCAAGAGGTTGTGGATGATGACATGTGCCCTGATGGACAGTTTAAAGTATACTTTGATGCAGCCACGACTCAAGAAGAGACTTGGGCTGCTGCTCTATTGCTCAACCATGAAGGAAAGATAATAGGAGTTAGAACCAGAAAACTTAGCACCAAGTTCCTTCTGGAGGCAGAAGCACTTGCATTAGAACTTGCTGTTGAACTTGCTTGTGATGTAGTACCAAAATCTAATATTTGTCTAGAGGGAGACTGTGAAATGGTTATCTCTGAACTACATTATTACTTGAATGATGTAAAGTACCCTAGGTCCTTTTGTACAAATTGGTACCTTAGGCCAATCTTGATGGATGTTGGTGAAAATCTTAGGACCATGAGTGATTGGGTGTGTAGGAGAATTGGCAGAAACTTGAAGTATGTTGCGTATAATGCAGCAAAGTGGGCTGCCTTTTGTAATAGTGAGGGAGATGTTTTGAATTCTGTTCCAGATATAGAGGTTTTGTCCAGGATGGACTTTGTATCATCTTTCTTCACCAAAGAAGAAGAAGATGACCATGAGGATGGCCTTCTACGACTAAAAATGAAAGAAGTTTTCACAGATGCTGTTGGCAACAATGAGGATAAGAAAGATGATGATAGTGATGATAGCTTTAGTTTTCTTAACATCAGTGACAGTGGGGAAGATGATGGTTTTCCATGAACACTGAAAGATGATTTCTGAGATGATCATGAAAGGGATGAAGATTATTTGGCTAGCTGATGAAAAATTTGATAAGGTTGAGACTGAAAACTTTCAACCCTCATTGCAATCTCTGGAGGTTTTGCTGCTCCCAGAGGTCCCACACTGAACATAGTTTTTTCCCCATAATATTGATGTTTCAAAGTGCCCATTGCTGTTATGGTGTTATTAACTTATTATTACAACATAGGGACTGCACTGAGGACAAGTTTTTAATGGAGCCTTTGCAAAGAGTGCACGCCTTTGATGCCAATTCTGCTGAGGGTGCAGCTCACTTTGAATCTTTCATGGATATCTTCAACAAGACGAGTTTTCTGTTTGTTTTCTTGTTAATTTGTGACCTTGTATTTCTAGTTGCAGAAGATTATAAGTTTGAGTAATTTGGCTTCATTGGTTATATATAATGGAAATGGAATCATTTCAATTAATATCCTCAAAAGATTTATTGTTTAGTCACATCCAATAAATAAATAAAAGGGATTTGTGGTCATACAATTATTCTGCAAAGTGTACTTTTACTTAAAAGTGAAAATTTGCATTTCCTAAGTAATAACATTCATGTTAAGGATTTTACCCTTAAAAAACTTATCTTATGGATCATTTTGATGACTGAGTATTGAACATTTTAGAGATTTTAATTTTAAATCTCACAATGTGTAGTAAACAACATGCTATGGCCAACATGGATCCATGGAGGAACAAACTTCAGCAACAATATAATAAATTCTAAAAAGGACCATTCATTGCGGATTTAGATCCGGTCATGTGACTTGAGACATGTTGCTCATATCTAAGTCGTATATTCCATTAAAGTTCATCTCAACCATTAAATGTTAATGTGTTTTAATGGTTCAGATGAACTTTAATAGAATGTATAGCTCATATTTGAGCAATATGACTCAAGTGACATGATTGGATCCAAGTCCATTCATCGTCATCATAGGCCTTACTCATATTCAGCCTTAATGCAATATAATTAATCCAATTTTCAACCTATTTACTCTTCACAGTATGCAAAATCTCATTTTGTAATCAAAACATTGTTACTAATTTGTTTTCCTAAGACAAAAGCACTTTGAAATTTTGAAATAATATGAGACAAAATATATTATCAGCCTATTAATTAGAACCTTAGATGCCACCTTATATATAATATTATACAAATTATTATGCCTAAATTGTGTGATATTAATGGAATTTTTAATTTTTGGAACCAACATAATATAAGTATTTACTTTAGAAAAAAAAAATACCACAATTCAATAAGCTCAACATGAACTCACAATATATCTCCACCCACAACATTTCAATACTTCTAAAAAAAATAAAAGGTGGCCTACTATTGGTGTTGGGAAAATATGCTAAGGGAAGAAAATTATGGTGGCTTTAAGGCAAGTAATTCACGCTATCTTGAGAGTGATATTGCTTCACTAACTTAAACGAGTTACTCCAAAGTATAACAAAACCTCAAAACACTCTTTTGAAAATTGTAAATTTGAATTGCCAAAGCAATATGAAATAATCCCTATTTATAGACTTTGAAAAGACAATCTAAACATTGTTACCTTCAAATTTAAAGAGTTAAATGTAATTAATTACTAATTAATTAGGCTCATACTATAGGTTTCTGTAACCCATTAGTTTCTTAAATTATGCATAGCCTCTTAAAGACAATTACAAAGACACAAACTTATTTTTCTTTATTCAATGTGGGACATTTTTTTTTTCCCTCTTATTTACTAACTTCAACAATTGGGACCCCGAGATGTAGTAGGGAACATTTGAGACAATGACATTTTGGCTTCCTTTGAAGTAAAAGGCTTTAATAACCCATCATTCTATCAATCAATAAGACAAAAAATAAAAAACCTAATTCATATCATGAGTAACCCTCGTTTGCACAACTTCTGCAATTTCAAGCAAAATCATAGATTGAGGGGAAGCAAAAATATCAGTAAAGTATCCTGTCACAATATCATTAATGTTACTCTCTTCCCTTTCCATTCCTAGCTTTGTTCTACAATTTTTTGATGAAGATTGCTAAGCTACTTAAGGAGTAGTGCTATTGTACTACGTTATGTTAGGATCCACATCTTAAAATTAGTGTCGCTACGAATACATCAAAAAATTGAGTTAAAACAGTTGACATAATTTGAAATTAATTATGTCAAAGAAAATCACTATTCATGGCTATTATTAATTCAGCAGTTTTTTAGTATTATATTTTTATGCATTTTATAAGAAACTAAGTGTTTTGACTTATACTTTGTGACTCATTTTTATTTTTTTTAAATCTTCGTAATAATACCAATTTTAAGAGATGGGTCTCACTAGTAGCCTCAAATGAGAGGTTGGTGTAGTGCTACCCCAATTTTAAAGCGGAGGTAGCATAGCACACACTTTTTTGACAGTATTCTAATCTTCTGTTATAGAAGCCCTGCTATGAAAGAATCTGAGTGTTGCGTTCCCCTTGCAGCCAATGCAACTTAGAATGCTCCTTCCACATCATTTCTTCTCTCTCCAATAACTCATTCATCTTGTCCAATAAATAGTAAGAAAATGGAGGGAAATTAACAAAATTTGTTCAGAGTTGATTGTTTGATCTGGTTTCCTCAAAACTAGGCTTCAGCTCCTCACTTCTGCTGCAGAATGCAAGCTGTTCCAACTTCAGAGGTTGAGTTCCAACCCAATTTAATTAGCAGATATGGGTTTAAGTTTTAGGTTTCTTTTTCTTGTGGAATAAAGGCTCTTTTGTTGTCAATTGAAGTGTACTTTGTTGTGAATAATTGGATAACGATTTTACCAAGTATATTTTTGTTCGAATCAAATGAAAAATCCAATGCGATAAAGTAGGCTCTCTTCCAACAACTCTCGTGATTCGCATGAATGTTGTGGTCTCATTTCCATTTTTTCTATATAAAAATTCAATGTGTTTTAGCTCGAAACATTTTAATAATAATGATAATTAATAAATCTATACTATATAAAAGTACGGAGGATAGACATATCTTTACTCTTTCTCTAAAACAAAAAATGATTATTTAACTTTAAAAATTCAAGAAAAATGCTATTTATTTCCAAATTTTACGTCTTCTCACTCTCTATCCAAGTATCTCATGACTGTCATGACAGTAAAATTGCCAAAAAGATGACCAAGCACCAAAGTTTCTTTGTTCACCATGCAAAAATAAAAACTTTTTACATAAACATACTAACAACTTGAAGAAGTGTTTTAATTCAATGAAGTGTACTCCTAATCATAATATCAGTCTCCTTGTCCCTTTTGAATCCCTTTAATTACAAAGGCAATTGTTATTTACCTACAAGCAAAAAAAAAAAAAAAAACAAAACAAAACGTAGCTAACAACTTGTTTATAATAATATTACATTAGTCTTGCATATATTTTTTCATAAATAAACTTTTAATCCCCAGTTTTCAAATTGCTTAATTTTAATTCATCATTATTCTACCTTCTAAAATGTTCAACTAATAATGTCGCTAACAACTTTTCATTAACATGGAAAAGAAAAACTTTAAAAATCAAAGTTTTTATAAAATATGATCCTATAATTTTGAAAGTTTAGAGCAAAGTTGGTAGTACAAGTTGCCTGTTTCACCAATACAATTTCACAGGCAATGTGGCACATTTGGTGCTGTCTCCAGTGCTTCAACTTTCTACTGGTTAAACGTTCCAGAAAGGATTCCAAGAGAATGTCTAGCTCTAGTTTGTAAACACTAGAGTGGGATTTTCAGTGGAGCTCTTTAGGACTTATAAAATGATTTTGGTCACATTATGAAGATATTGAAAAACTGAATTATTTAGTATGTACACAGTTCTTTATAAAATACAAAGACATCACAATATAAAAAAAGGTACTGAAAAACTTATTTAAAAAAAAAAAATTACTTCTTCACATGTTTTCCTCTAAGTGTTTGCTAAGCTACATTTAGCACTTTTGGGGATAGTGTTACACCCTCCCCCCCCCCCCCCCCCNCCCCCCACACACACACACACACACCTAGTTGGGTGGGTGGGTTTTAGTAAAATTCATCCAATAATTCTAGTGTTGTTGAAAAGATCACGAAAAACTGAGTCACCCAATATATGATAGAACAAATAGTTTTATATAAAATACAATAACGACATGATCTAAAAAAGCATGCGATATTCCATACTTTTTGCGAAAGTTTAAATTTTTGTTTGGTACGCTTTCCTACATCGTGTTATTCTTGCAATTTATAAGAAACTATATGTTCTGTCACATACTGTGTGGGTCAATTTTTTGAGATCTTTACAATAATACCAAATTCAACATCTAATTCCCACCAGAAGCCCCAATCATTGGGTGGATAGCACTACACCTTCCTTTTAGAAGGAGTGTAGTTTAGCAATCTTTTATTTGATAAAGAAATTTGTGCTCAACATATACTGTGTAACTCAATTTTTCAAGATATTTGCAACCATATCAAAATTATTGGATGAGTCTCACTCTAACCCTTTCTGAAAATCCATGACCATGACCATGATAGTTTTCTCAATAACAATGACAATGAGTATAAGGATGGCCTTCTACGACTAAAAATGAAAGAAGTTTTCATACATGACAATGGCAACAATGAGGATAAGAAAGATGATGATGGTGGTAGTTTTCTTGACTTTAGTGACAATGAGGAAGAGGATTGGTTTTACATGAACACTAAAAGATGATTTTTTAGGTGAAACAAATGAAGATTATTTGGCTAGTTGTAGAAAATCTTGATAGGGTTGAGACTGAAAATTTTCAACCCTCATTGCAATCTATAGAGGTTCTGCTGCTTCTCTAGAGGTCCCATGTTGTTTACACACCAGATCAAAGCAGAGGTATATATTTGATAAGCCGGTTTTATACCGCTTATCTCATATTAATCTTGCTTGACTTTTCTTCATTCTAGAGTATCTTAGGGTAGGTTTTCACAATTTATGTTTCCTTTTGTAGGTTTATGTTTTGGAAGAACTTGGAAGCCATTTCGGTGCAATACAATGCAATAAAGAAGTTAAATCATGCATTTTGGCCTAGGAGGCAAGGGCTTGGGCGCCACAGCGCCATATGTCCAATGCCGCAACGCCAAAAAGACAGAAATCAGCATTGAAGGACAAGGACTTGGGCGCCGCAACGCCCGCCAGGCAAGGACCAGGAGGCTGCAGCGCCCAAACCCAGGGTTGCAACTCCCGATGGTCAACTTGGGATTTGACTTCCTAATTTCATTAGGACTCCTATTTTATTTTAATTTCTTTTTCTCCTAAACTTCCTAGGACCTATAAATAGGACTTTTTAGGACTAAACTAGGGTTCCACACGTTTTTACACAAGAGGCAAGAAGAGAAGGTAGATCAAGCTTGAAGATTGGGATTTCATCATTGATTTTCAAAGTCTAAGAGTTTCTTTAACCTTTTTCTCTTGTTCTTATGTCTAATTTCTGTGTAATCATGTTCTTATCTACTGTCATGAACTAATTCCACCATCTAAGGTGGAGATGTAGCCTAGCTTATGATGGATTGTAATTTCTACTGAATTAATCAAAAGACCATCTAATTAATTGTCTTTTTAATCTCCATTCTTATTGCTTTTGTTTGACTGGCCATCAATTTAGATGAATTGGTAATTACAATGATACTGAGAGGTTAGTTGTAATTGAAGACCATAGGAATGAAGAACAAAAATTTCATAAGGGATAGAAATATATCCTTATGGTTTATGTAGTCATTAAAAAGAACTATAGAACTAGTTGAATTTCCGGAATATTCACAATACACATAGGAATATAGTGAGATCATAGTTTGGGAATATGTTTGTTTGACCTTGGGAAAGGCTAATGAATGAATTAGGGTTCTTGGCTAGCATTTAAGAAGATTGTCTTTGGTTAATGAATTAGGAAAGAAGATCCAGACTAGCTACGGTGAAATCAAAACCCTAAATACTTTCTCGCCATATTTTTACTCATTTTACAGTGATTATTCTTCGTTTACAGTTTTGCATTTAATTATAGCCATAATTCACTTATCCATTGTCTAGATAAAATTAGAATACGCATAATTTTGGTACTTAGTAGCCACAGTCTCCGTGGGACGATACTTTAACTCACTTCTTTATTACTTGATTATGACACGTGCACTTGCGTACACTTTTTACGTAACAATCTTCTTGGTCAACATAAGACTGATGTTTTTTGAAAAAAAATTCTGCCCATAAAATTGATGTTCCAAACAGCCCATTGTTGTTATACTGTTATTAACTTATTATTACAACATAGGGACTGCACGAGAGGACAAGTTTTTTAATGGAACCGCTGCAAAGAGTGCATGCCTTAGATGCCAATTCTGCTGAGGATTTTCTTGTACAAGGACAGGTTTTCTGTTTGTTTTGCTGTTTGCTTGTTAATTTGTGTCCTTGTATTTCTTGTTGCAGAAGATTATAAGTTTGAGTAAATTGGCTTCATTTGTATGCACCATGATTCATCATGATTATATAGTTTTGAATAGAAGTAAACACCATGATTCACCCTTACCATTTATATTGTGCCAAATATTTTTAATATTTAGGAGAAATTATTTATTCAACCACTGCACCATTTATGTCAGCCCCATTTGTTAGCCATGATATTGATAATAACAATTATATTTTCTCTGTTATCTAAATATATATTACATGTTGTGATCTCTATGTTATTTAAATATATATTACATATTGTTATCTTTTGTTTGATCTAACTTTAACTCCTACTTGTTTAGGTTTGTTATTATGAGATTCTATTTCTGCAAATAGTTCTATGGCCAAACATTCTTGAATAATCCCTAAAGAAAAGAAAACAATATTTCAGTTGAAGGATCACAAGAATGCTTCTCAAATCTTGGAGCATAACAATTAAGATGCAGAAGATAAACTATTTTCAATCAACTAGTTTCTCTAAGTGATAGAATGGCAGAAATGTGCACCCAAGGGCGGTTGGTGTGACACGTAAGAGTGAGCTGTTCTATAAAATGCAATGCTGGAGGACAATTGGTACTAAACGTGAAAAAAAATAAGACAAATTCGGTATAATATAGTGGAGCACAGAAAGACAAGACGAGTAGCTATTTGGAATTTAGAGTTTCAACCTTTACTTTTCCATGATAAAAGCACTGTACGTTTAAGAGATCTTCCTGTTATTATTCTTAAGTATCCAATTTGATTTAGGTGAAACCAAAGGTAAGGGATCATGAACTGAGAGCCTCAAAATAATTTGAAGTATGAGAACACAAAGGAAATGTAACATAGATAAATCAGGAAAAAAAATCCTTCAACAAATTAAAGTTTGTTACCCATGTAAAAGGGTGGTTTTCAAGCATCAACAACTTTTATACTAGCTGATTGTTTCATCTCCTTTTACCCATTCGTTATTTCTTCTTTATGTATTATAATTAACTCTTAACATAAGGGAAAAAAAAAAAAAACTCTTAACAGTCTCTATAGAGATTTGTTGAGCATATTGTCATTCCTTTGTATGTAATAGAAATAATGCTTTTCCATTAAGTAAAAACAAATGTATTTAGCATTACTTCTTAAAATCCTGTCGCCATGCATAAAACACAATCATGAAAATTAAAACTTAGAAGTTCTTGCCATATATAACTTATAGTTTGTAGATACCATATTTTATCCAGGTGTGTTACACATTTTTCAAAATAAATTATTCTTAATTACATTTATTTAAAATTCAAAATTTATGTTTTCAAATGAAAAATCTAATTTTGAGTTTGAGACCTCTTAGCCCATTTGATTTTCATTCGATATTTTATTTGAGCATAAAAATTATAATTTTTAGACTTTTAGTGATTTTGTGTTAAAACCTATGCTTTGAGTTTGACTTGTTTTGTTAGAACCCTAGTTCTGGAGGTTTTGGGTCCACTCAATTTTTNTATTTCAGCAGGAAACCCCTTGCAATTCTTTTTATTGTGTCAATCTCTGCCACATTTTGGGCATGTATGCACTAATCTTCTCTTCATCTTGTATGGATTATGAGGTTGTTCTTGTTCTTGTGCTTACTGTTTTTCTTCATTATTTACAAGATTATTCTTCCTCTGAGTTTTAGGTTTGTCAGCTGGTCTTCTTAATGGTGGTGGCTGAATCGGATCAAGTCCTGTAGATGGCTACAAATTTATCCCAATTATAGCATCCATGAATGGTGTGTAAGTAGCTCTAAATGCATCAATCCTCAAGTATGGATGCCCAAATCTCTCCACCTGTTCATGGTGCTAGGAAATAGCACAAATGACATACACACAAGGAACACCACTAAAATCCCACACTCTACAGCTGCATGTCCCTTCTTTGATATTCACCATATATCTAGTGTGTGAATCAACTGATATCTCAAATTGAGTTTCGTCTGGGTCCACTTTAACTTTTGACAATAATCCCATAGTCAAGCATATTGCTCCCTTTCACTTCCTTCCATTATATGTCTTGCCTTCATCCATGTTTTATATGCCTTCAGTACAACCATGTTCATGGCGTACGTGTTCTCAATGTGATTGATAACATCACATCCCGTTGACCTTGTAACTGTTCTAAGGAAATCAACCAACTTGTCACCTAGCCACTTAGAACTAGCTTGTTGTATCTTCAATGACCTAAAACAGTTATGATTTAGATTGAAGATTTCACTTGAAAAGACTGAATATCTTTGGCTCAGTTGCATAATATCTCCCATAGATAACCATTTGTACACTTCACCCTACACCTTACTGCATCATTCTTTACAAACTTGACCTGCCTTCCTTCATGCATTGTGTAGTCTCTCACTTCTTACTTAAAGCAGACCATGTCTTTTAACATCATCCCAACTTTAAATGTGACACTCCTATAATAGGAATTTTCATTGAACTCAGGTCATTTCATCTTCCTTTTCTCACCATCTTCATCATCAGAATCTGCACAACTCATCAAGTCTTCACTCTCATACTTATTGTCACCTTCAAATGGATGACCAGCTACCCCATCTTCTGCTTCATCACTAACAGCATCAGTTCCCATGTTGTGAACATCACATCTTAGCTTCTACTCTGTGTACATCTCAAACAAGTCATCATCACATTCATCAGAAGTACTTCTTCTACAACATATGCCTCATCCTCACTATCTTCATTATTCAGCATATGTTCATCCTCTGAATGTCCTGGTTCACCATCTGTCTGTGCATATTCTTCCTCTGAGTTCAAGCTTCCATGCTCTGTGTACCCTGGTTCATCATGTGTGTGCAGGTCTTCTTCTTTTGTTTGCCCTTGTTCTTATACAGTGTGCCTTTCTTCTCATCTGCATGCCTTTCTTCTTCTGATGCATGACTTTCTTCTTCTGTCTCAACATTTTCTTCCTTTGCATGTGGCTTATCTTGTGCCTCTGTGTGCCTATTGTTCTCAATAACATGAACTAACTCTACATCAACAACATTGTGCTCAATATATACATTAATGACTGTCTCACTAGTTATATTTGCTACCATGTCTAATATATCTACATCCTTTCTTAAAACCCTCAGACCAGTAGCAAGGTCAAGCCCATGAATTTGATACCACAATTGACTATAACTCATATACCCTAATTTTTTAAGGAAGTCCCATAATACAAGTAAGGAAAACCTGTTCGGATCACAATAATTTCATTGGCTTACACTCTCTCCCAAACATAAGCCACATTTGGAGTCTTCTTCAAACATCACCCATGATGAAGACACACTAAATGGGACAAATGTCATTATGTTATCAGAAAACAAATAAGTTAAGTAATGTATGTATTTTAAATTCTTCATGTTGTTACTTAAAGATGTACCTAGAAAAAAAAAGTTTATTCCATAAATTGCACCTAATCAAACATTTATATCATTCATCATCCTGCATTGATATTTAAATAGTTAAAATATTATTGTTTCTTCAAGAAAGACTCCCTTTTAGGATTATTTGAAGTTAGAATCTGACGATGCCTGATTTTGACTTGATAAAAAGGGCCTGGTAAGATAGGGACACCTGCAAAAGTGTATGACAAAGGTCGGGTATTTACCCCGAGCTCCGATGCTTAAGTCAGTAACAATCCAGATATCAAATAAGAGTTTTAATAATCTTAAATCTATTGTGCAAAAAAGTCCCCTCTTTACCTGTTGTTCCTGCTATTTATAGGGAGATCCCCGAGTTTAAAGGGTCCAGGGAATGGTTTCAGATATGGGCGTTAATGACAATGGGCTTCGCTGATAATGGGCTTAAAACCTTATGGGCCGAAATACTGGGTATTTACACTTGTCCCCCCTTGAAGCTCGGGCTTCGGTGTTGCCAAGACCGAGCTATGGATATGCAAACAGCATTCGTTTCTGAGATGGGGATGTTGAGGAGATGCAGACGTCAAGTTTTGAAATTTCGATAATCGCACCAGGTGCCATGATGATCATCTGGTGCTTTGGATGTTATGCCACGTGGCTTTTACTAGGGACGGCATATTAATGACCATCCTGGCTGTGGCTGTCGTTTGGGCTGCTTTAGGTGTCAGGGCCGTTTTGGATGCGACGTTTGGCCTTTCCGAACTAGAATACGGCTCTCCCGGCACCATCAGATTAGGAGTCATTGGACGGTTGGATTCGTTCTGCGTTGTCCTATAAATAGGGATTGGTAAAACTTCAGTTTACTCTTTTGGTAAATTTTCTGAAATTGGTGCCTAGGTCGGTGTAAAGTAAGGAATCTCTTGTAGGATTTCAGCTCGGATTACTCCTTTTTCCAAAGGTAATTTTTGCCTCTTTCTCGCTCTTAGGTCGTAGGTCATCTTTCTTCTTAGTTCACTTGTGGTAAGATGGAGAGTTGCTCTTCCGTGAATGGTGATGACCCTATGAACTATCTGGAAAGCATTGAAGTGATTTCGTCTGATGAGAGGGTAGATGCCAACAAGGAAGTGGTGAGTGAAAGAGAGCCAAGTGCTGGTAGGGAACAATGTAGGGCGGAGGAAGCTAGTTCCAGTGAGAGTAGCTTAGACATATCTTTTGTTCGGCCCTCTATTCCTTCGTTTGTTCATGAGAGGGTCAGAAACACATTTTCCGTGCTTCGTACGAAGTTTGTAAAGGAGTTCAAATATTATAACCACAAAATTGATTGGGGTCGTAGCAGTTACGACGTTAAATCGTGTCTGAAGGATGCGCCTTTATGCGAAAACTGCCCAAAAAATAATTTCTTTACTTTTAGTGCAGCTTATACGGAGAGGGCCGGAGCGGAGTTGCCTCTCTCCGAGTTTGAGATGGAGTTTTTTAGAAAGGTTAACGCCGTTCCGTCCCAACTCCATGTAAACGGTTGGGGTTTCCTTCGAGCGTTTCAGAAAATGTGCGATCTGTTGTCGGTAGAGAGTAGGGTAGAGGTATTTTTTTTTTTATTTTTTCACCTTAAAGGATGTGAAGGATACCGACCAGGAGTTTGTATACATAGCTGGTCGGCGTGGGTTAGGATTGCTAAAATTGGTGGAAGAATCGGCCAAGGGTTGGAAAGACCGATTCTTCCGAGTTACAGTTCCGACCTGGAAAGCAGGTCCTGCGCCGGCTATGACATTTTTCTTGAAGGAGGACTTGAGGCCTCGGTTTCCTCTGCGCTGGAGTCGGGACATTTATAAGGTGCCAGCTCCGGCAATAGACGAGTATACAAGGGAAGATCGGCAGATAATAAAGACGATTTCCCAACTTGCCGTTGAAAATGCCCAAATGGTTACTCTCAAGGCCAAAGATTTAATTGGTCGGTATTCATTGTGTGAATTTGTGCTTGTGTTTCCTGATGTGCTAATCGGTTTCTTTATGTTTTTGCAGAGGGAAAGCTTTCGGCAGAGCAAATGGTGAACCTAGCGAAGCTGGCGAAAGCTAAAACTCAAAGGTCGGCGGCTCTACCAAAGGCTATTCCTGCTGAGCCGGTGATGGTGGTGAGGGCGGAGGAGATACCAGTGTTACCGCTAGTTCGGGGTGAGGGGAGCCCTGTTGCTGCCAAGGGCAAACAGAGAGCCAAGAATAAGAGGCAACGAGTGGCGGCGAAGACGGATAAAGACCGAGTAGACCCCTCGGCTAGCCGAATGTTTGACCTTGATTCAGAGGTGAAACATTTTGAGCTGTTTGCTGCCCCCGTGGGAGAGAAACGAGAACATTCCAGCATTTCATTCTGGAATGTGCAATACCCAGTGGGAGACCGGCTCAAGTCGTTGGCTCTGCCCACGGATCGGATGAAGGTTGCAGAGGCCAAGACATTGTTGCTGAGTAAACACCTCCATGACATCCTGGGACGGGCTGCCGTGATTGGCCAGGAGCTCAACGAGAGGGTCGTCGCGTCCGAGTTAGAAAGGCAGAAGTTCCTGGAAGAGGACGAGATGACCCGAGTAACAGTGGAGTCCTGCCAGGAGGCCTTGGGTTGGGCGCAAAGAGAGCTGGGGGACGTTCGAATGAAGCTGGATACTACGCTGGCCAAACTTACCCAAGTAAAGGAAGAAAGGAAGATAAGCCAGGAACTAGGTCGGGTGGCTGAGATCTGGGAGAGCAAAGTTCGGTGCCAAATGGCTCGAAGGCTTGACCGAGTTCGACAGTCGAAGTTAAGGTTGAGGGACCGGGCTGAGCAGAAGATAGTGATGAACTATGCGGAGGCCCATAAGAAAGGTTTTAAGCTATGTTTAGAGCAGGCTCGGTTGCAGGTCCCTGACATTGATTTCGAGCGCCTAGATCCTTGGAAGAGGGTAAGGGACGGTCAGCTGGTAGATGATGCTGAGGAAGGGGACGATGATGATCCCGAGCTCCGAGTTGATCCTGACTCTAGTGAAGATGCGGATTCGGCTTCGGAGAACGAAGATGTTCTTCTAGAGCAGGAGAAGCCTTAGGGAGTTAGGATTTTGTATTTGTTTTTATTTTTTCTTGTATTGTTTGTTTTTGTAATCTGATTTTCAATAATAATAAAAAACGGAGTTTGTTATTCTATAATTTGATTTCCATCTTTCGTGTTAGATGGTTGAACGAGTGTTATAGCTCGGATGAAAGCTAGAATTGGATAAACGATAAGTTTAAGAAACTTGGGGTAAAGACGAACTAAAGAGATTTGTAAACAATATCACGAGCTAATAAGTCGGGTTTTGACTAAGAATTTTTGGCCATGAACAAGGGTATCGAGCTAATCTTTGAAAGGGATAGGTTGAAATTTTATTTTGAATCATACCCAACTTTTTGACAAGCTTGAAGAATTTTATCTATTGCTTAGACTTGTCTAAGGGTATTTGGCTGTTGTAAGTTTGAGCCTAGGTAGAGCGTATTTAAGAACATTGGTCCTTTTAAGGGCATTGTCCCTTGTAGTTGAAGCTCGGGTATAGCATTTTTAAGGACATTGGCCCTTGTAGTTGAAGCTCGGGTAGAGCGTTTTTAAGGACATTGGTCCTTTTAAGGGCATTACCCCTTGTAGTTGAAGCTCGGGTAGAGCGTTTTTAAGGACATTGGTCCTTTTAAGGGCATTGGCCCTTGTAGTTGAAACTCGGGTAGAGCGTTTTTAAGGACATTGGTCCTTTTAAGGGCATTGGCCCTTGTAGTTGAAACTCGGGTAGGTGTAAAAAACTTCATTGTATATATTGGCGAATGTTTAATACATTCCAAGTTCTGGGGATGTGACCTCCTTCCATGGTTGTTAGCTTGTATGCCCCTTTCCCTAGTACCTCGTGGATTTGGTAAAGGCCTTCCTAATTTGGTGCCAGCTTTCCCTCATTGAGGTGCTTTTTTGTGATAGTCGCTTTTTGAAGCACAAGGTCGCCTTGTTGAAACTATCTTGATTTGACCTTGAGGTTGTGGTAACGGGCAAGTTTCTATTTATATGCCATTGCTCGGATCCGAGCTTTATCCCTCTCTTCGTCAAGTAGGTCGAGGTTTACTTGTAATTGCTTTGAACTTTGATTGGGTTGGAAAAGTTCTTGTCTGCGGGTTGGTTCTCCGATTTCTACTGGAATCATAGCTTCGGTCCCATAGGTGAGTTTGTATGGGGACATGCCTGTTGAGGTTTGGGAAGTAGTTCGGTAAGACCAGAGGACCCATGGTAGCTCTTCGACCCACTGAGATTTGGTTTGATCTAATCTTTTCTTGATGCCATCTAGTAATATGCGATTTTCCACCTCTACTTAGCCGTTAGCTTGAGGATGTTCGACCGAGGTGAAGTGTAGCCTTATGTGGAGGTCGGCACAAAATGCCCAGAACCCTGAGTCTGAGAACTGGGTCCCGTTGTCCGTGGTTATTGTATGTGGGATGCCGAACCTGCAAATAATGAAAGTTTGAACAAACTTTTTAGCATTTTTAGCCGTGATTGTGGCCAAAGGCTCGGCTTCAATCCATTTGGAAAAATAATCAATAGCGACAATGAGAAATTTTTTCTGCCCAAGGGCCAATGGGAAAGGTCCGAGGAGGTCCAATCCCCATCGACTGAAGGGCCATGGTTCGACCGCGACATGAAGGTCGGTAGGCGGTGCAAGGTGGATGTGTGCGAATTTTTGGCACTTGTCGCATCTTTGCACAAACTTGGTCGCGTCAGTCCTCAAGGTTGGCCAATAGTATCCGGTTCTGAGGATACTAGCTGTTAAAGATCGGGCCCCGATGTGGTGGCCACATATTCCTTCATGGACCTCCTGCAGGACGTAAGTGGATTGGTTTGGGGTTAGGCACTTCAAAAGCGGGGTGTAGTAGCCACGTTTGTAAAGCACGCCTCTTTCAAGGTAATAGTTAGCTGCTATACGTCAGAGCTTTCTTGCTTCCGCTTTCTCCTTTGGGAGGTTTCCGGTTTCAAGGTAATATTTGATGGGGGTAATCCATGTTGGGGCCTCTTCCTCGACGTTTAGCACTCTGACTTGCTCTATACTTGGCTGATGGAGTGTTTCTTGTATGACTGTTTGGTTGTTTACTGGTTTCTTGCTACTGGCTAATTTGGAGAGGAGGTCAGCACGGCAATTCTCGCTTCTCGGGATGTGGAGGATTTCGAAGTTTTTCAACTGGGAGGTTAAGCTTTGAACTATTTCGAGATATTTCATCATCAGGGGATCCTTGGCTTGATATTCTCCCTTAACCTGGCTAGTTACCAACTGAGAGTCGCTAGAAACTAAGAGAGTTTCGGATCCAAGCTCCAGAGCCAGCTTGAGACCGGCTATAAAAGCTTCATATTCGGCCTGATTGTTGGAGGTCAGAAATTCGAAGCGCAGAGATTGTTCTATTGTTATGCCCTCTGGTCCTTCCACGATTATCCCTGCTCCTCCGCCTTTGAGGTTTGAGGAACCGTCAACCGACAATCGCCAGGTGTGGGGTTGACCATGGTTGGATGGTTCAGTAGGAGTGAATTCAACAATAAAATCGGCCAGAGCTTGGGCCTTGATTGCACCTCTGGGTTCGTAAGTGATAGTGTGTTCGGAGAGTTCGACGGACCACCCGAGCATGCGGCCCGCAAGGTCGGGTTTTTGAAGAACCTGCCATATTGGCTGATCGGTACAGATGGTAATTTGGTGATTTTGGAAGTATGGCCTAAGACGGTGTGCCGAGAGAATGAGAGCATAAGCGAGTTTTTCTATTTTATAGTAGTTGAGCTCGGGCCCCTTAAGGGTATGACTAGTGAAGTAGACGGGGAATTGGCTCCTGCTTTCTTCTCGGACGAGGGCAGAGTTGACAACATGGTTACTAGAGGCAAGGTATAGGTAAAGTATATTGGCTGGGTTGGGCTTGGAGAGTATGGGTGGTGAGGCGAGGTATTGCTTGAGCTCGTCAAAGGCTCGCTGGCTATTTGTTGTCCATTCAAAGTTTTTGACCTTTTTGAGTGCTTGAAAAAAGGGGAGAGCTTTGTTGGCGAATTTTGACATGAATCGGGTGAGGGCTGCGATTCTGCCGGTTAAGCGCTGGACCTCCCTCACCGTTGTTGGGGGTTTCATCTGGATGATTGCGGTGCATTTGTCGGGGTTGGCCTCGATGCCTCTGTGTGTTAACATGAATCCGAGAAACTTGCCAGCCTCTACCCCAAATGTACATTTGGAAGGGTTTAGGCGCATGGCATGTTTACGGAGCTCGGAGAACGTTTCTTCCAGGTCAATCAGGTAGTTCTCCTCCGAGTGTGATTTGACGAGTAAGTCGTTTACGTACACTTCAACGTTTCGCCCTATCTGCACTTTAAAAACTCTTTCCATCAATCTTTGATAGGTGGCCCCTGCGTTTTTTAATCCGAAAGGCATGACTCGGTAGCAATAGGTGGTCTTCTCGGTGATGAATGCTGTCTTATCCTCATCGTCAGGGTGCATGCGAATTTGGTTGTATCCCGAGTAAGCATCCATAAAACTCAAAAGCTTGTAGCCGGATGCTCCATCGACGAGCTTGTCAATGCTTAGAAGGGGATAGGGGTCTTTTGGACATGATTTGTTCAGGTCGGAGTAGTCTACGCACATTCTCCATTTTCCGTTGGTTTTCTTGACCATGACAACATTGGCTAGCCAGGTTGCGTAGGGTACCTCCCGAATGAACCCGGCGTCTAAAAGTTTGGCGACTTCGTCTTGGATTGCTGCTTGCCGCTCCGGTCCTACTACCCGCTTATTTTGTCGGACTGGTTTGGCCCCTGCATGAACAGAGAGTTTATGGCAGATGAAATCGGGATTTATTCCTGGCATGTTGGCCGCTGTCCATGCGAATAGATTAGCGTTGGCAACCAAGAGGTCGGTCAATTTCTTTATGATAGGCGAAGGAAGGCCGGATCCTACCTTTACTGTCTGCTCGGGCCGTGGGCCTACTTGTACTGGAATCAGGTCGCCTTTTGGCTCAGGTCGAGACCCCTGACTTGTTGTTCGGTTATCAAGCTCATCGAGGGGAGACGAGGAGTTATTGCTGGTGTCTTCTGACCTTTTGGAGTAATCGATGGATAAGCTGATGTTGTAGCAGGTTTTGCCGAGAAGCTGGTCGCCCCGTGCTTGACCGACTTCACCCGAAGTAGTGGGGAATTTGAGCAAGAGGTGCTTGGTTAAGACGATGGCATCGATGCTATTGAGGGAAGGTCACCCCAAAATGGCATTATAAGCAGAGGGGCAGTCGACGACCAAGAAGCGGATGTCGGCGCTGGTGGAGTTAGGGAACTCGCCGAGAGTGGCCCGTAGAGTTATAGTGCCTTTGACGCTGACTTGGTGTCCTGAGAAGCCGACTAGAGTTCCTGGATAATTGTTGAGATTTGAGGTAGGAATGCCGAGTTGAGAATAGGTGTGGTAGAAGAGGAAATTGGCCGAACTTCCTTGATCTATCAGGACTTTCTGGACTTCATAGTTGGCTATCAAGCAAGAGATAACTACGGGATCATTGTGCTCTGGGTCGATGATCCCAAAGTCGGCGACGGAAAAGGAAATGGTTGGTTGCGATTTGGCTCTTTTGGCAAAAGTGGTGTGGAAAATTTCACTTTTGTGTCTGTGGGCAGCTCGTTCGTGTCTTTTCCGAGAAGACCTTGAGTATCCTCCACCGGCGAAGCCGCCTGCAATGGTATGGATGATCCCTGCAGTATTTTGCCTTAGGTTTTCCTGAAGGTTCGGAGGGAACCTGCCTGGAGCTTTGTCATCCTGTGGATTCGGATCTAGGCGAGTTGGGCGGCTACGAGGAGGAGATTGGTTCCTTGGTCGGTACTCCCTGTGGGGTCTTTGGCTGGAGATAGGGATCTCGGCACGATATTTTTGTAGGTAACCTTTTTGAATGAGGTCTTCTATGACATTTTGCAGATGTCGGCAGTTGTTGGTGTCGTGACCGCGTCCCCGATGAAAAGCGCAGTACTTGTCTTTCTCGGCTCCTACCGTCTTTTTAGGAGGTGGAAGCTGAGCTAACTTGGTGTGATAGATTTCCTCTAGAACGCGGGCCCGACTTTGATTCAAAGGTGTGTAGCTATCGAACCGAGGTCGGGTGGGGGTTCTTTCTCTTTTGGGCTTTTTGTCTTCCTAGGCTTTCTTGTCCCGAGGAGATTTGCTTGTTTCATTTTGGCCTAGTATTTCTTCGAGGTTGATGTGCTTGGCTACCTTCAGCAGAAGGTTAGATAGACTTGCTGGTGGATCAAGGGTGAGATATTCGAGTAGGCGCCCAGGTCGGAGGCCTGCTTGGATGGCATGCATAGCCACTGCTTCGGTGAGGTCACAACTTGCAAGGAGAGTTTGTTGTACCTGTCCATGTAATCTTTTAAGGACTCTGTCTCTCCTTGTTTCAGGGTGGCCAGAACAGCAGAGGATCTTTGGTAAGTCATGCTGGTGGAGAAACGAGTCTGGAAGAGCTCGGCGAGTTGATCGAAGGTTGAGATGCTATGCGGTGGGAGGCTGGAAAACCATTGGAGTGCTACCCGACGCAAGGTGGTAGGGAAAGCCCGACACATGATTTCTTCTGCTGATCCTGCCAGGAGCATGACCGAGTTATAATTTTCCAGATGTTCCCTAGGATCCGTAGAACCGTCATAGGAGTCTAGGTGGGGTTGTTTGAATTCGGGGGCAAGGGGAAAGCCATGATTTCCTTTGTAAAAGGATGTTTGGCAGCTCGTTTCTTTCTCTCCAAAGCTTGTGATGGTTGACTCTGAGTGGATGTTTGTGGAGGTGTTCCTCGGTAGAGAGAGTGAAAAGAAGATTGACTTTCTTCTATCTCTTCTGTAGGTTGACTCTTTTGGTGCTTGCCCTGAACAGTTTCTTGGAAAGGGAGGCGAGGAGGAAGAGAGTCTCCGCGGATTGATGTTTCGACCAAAGAGTCGGTTTTTTGAACGCGCTGTTTTAACTCCGCTATCTCTGCTTTGTCTGTCATCCGCTCTTGCTTGAGAGTTTGGATTTCTCGGAGTAGAAAAGAGAGAGTGGCCTTTTCTGAGTTTGCTTGATCTGTGTTTTCGCAAAGAGGTTCTGGGCTATGAGAAGTGTGGCGAGGAGGTGGGGGTGGCTGTCTTCAGGTAGTGCTGGGCTGAAATGGGGGTCTCGTGGGTGAAGGAGTGGTTTCCGAGTTGGTGTGAGGGTTTCCAAGCTCGGGAATCGGGTCCATGTTATACAAAACAGGATCGTACAATGAATTTGTTTCTCGGGAAAGGAAAAAAACTGTTTCCCATAGACGGCGTCAAATGACGATGCCTGATTTTGACTTGATAAAGAGGGCCTGGTAAGACGGGGATTCCTGCAAAAGTGTATGACAAAGGTCGGGTATTTGCCCCAAGCTCCGATGCTTAAGTCAGTAACAATTCAGTTATCAAATAAGAGTTTTGATAATCTTAAATCTATTGCGAAGAAAGATCCTTTCTTTACCCGTCGTTCCTGCTATTTATAGGGAGATCCCCAGGTTTAAAGGGTCCAGGGAATGGTTTCAGATATGGACTTTAATGACAATGGGCTTCGCTGATAATGGGCTTAAAACTTTATGGGCCGAAATACTGGGTATCTACACCTTCATACACTATGTTCAGTCATGGGAGCTCGATCAAAATCACTGACTTTAATTTGGGGAGTTTGATAGGATCAATGTGCAGTGCATCAATATCAACATCAGGAATATCACTGTTCCTTTCTGATGAAAATATTTCTTCCATTGCATCGCAATATCCAACTTCTAAGGTCTCCAAGTTTTGGAGGTGTCTTGTCATTCCAGGTGTCAGCAACGTCTTACATGTGGTGGCAACGAAAAACATCCAGATATCTAAGAGAAGAAAATGGGCCCCATGGTGTTACGGCTGCCACGTTAGTTTCCTTGCACAAGATACTTAAACTTTTATCGTCAAATGATAAAACATCACATAAGCTTCTCCATTCTTCACACTCTTTTATTAGCAGCCTATTCATGTCTACTGGGAGCAGCAGAGAGGCAGTATTTCGAATACCCTCAAACACTATGGTTTTCTCAGTACAGCAAACTTCCTGGTTATAATTAAACCAATATCCCCTTGGCTTTCCCAGCAAATGAAGAAAATAGCTTGTGAGTCCACGAGTTTGAGCATTAACGATTCCTCTCACACAAGCATTGAATTCGTTTCCATCACTGAATTTGACCGAAATAGTTTCCAGCACTTTCAGCCCTTCAAGATCGGCTACTTTCTCTACCATTAATTCGTTATTCATATCAAGATAGAGGGATTGCAGATTAGTCAATTTGGATATCACTGAAGCTGGTGACACTATCAATGTTTTAGTTCGTTTAAGATTGAGCCATCTAAGATTGATCAGCGTTTCCAAACCTAGAGGTAGTTTAGTAATTGCAGTATCAGAAAGGTCCAACCTCCTTAATTTTTGTAGCTTTGCTAATGAAGGTACATTCTTCAATGATGAACAACCACGAAGCACTAAGGAAGTGAGGGACTCCAGGTTAGAAACAGAAGTGGCCAGATGCACAATCTTATGACAATATGATAAATTGAGTACCTTTAGAGAAGGCATGTTGACGAAAAAACTATCTTGGATGAGTTCGAGGGAGTAGCTTCTTTTTAAAAGCAAGGTTGAAAGTTTAGGACACCAAGGTGATGTGCCTGAAGGAATTTCTTTTACGGTCAACATAACTTTTTGGAGGCTCTCTTTCCATTCTTGCTCAGGTGGTACCTCTCCTAAATCTTCACTAACTTTCACCATGTATCCATCACTCTCGGCTGCCATGGCCCAAACCAATCTGTGAACCTCAACAGACTGCTCATTTACTTCTAACAACAGATTACTGTTTATAAGCTTATTCAATATAATATGACCTTCATCAAACTGAGCTTTCAAACTCTCCTTTCCATCAATCAATCCCTCATCAACAAAATGCATTATCAATTCTTCTCAGCTGATCCTTTGATAAAATTGAAAATAGAATGCACAAAGTAAAAGGCATTCTTGTAAGATTTTATCATTTAAACGATTATAGCTCAATGTTAACATTGGAAATACACTTTTTTTCATATCATCTTGTCTCATTGTCGAGTTTCTTAGATTTTCCAAAGCATACTTCCACTCTCTAATGTCTTCCTTTCCCCTCATGCTTCTTGCCATCGTGACAATTGCAAGAGGTAAACCATTACATTTCTCTTTTATAGACCCCGCTATATATTTTACCTCATCAGAAAGTAAAAGTTTATCTTTTCCAAGAACCTTGAAAAACAAATCCAAACTGTCATCTTCTTGGAAAGGCTGCAATTTTAGAATATTTTTTTTGCAACCCATGGTTTGGCACACATCAAACAAACGACTTGCTATAATCATTTTCACCCCACTATTTGTAAGAGGAATTCCCACACTCTCTAGATGAATGTCATCCCACACATCATCTAAAATAATTACACACTTCTTTATTTTCTTGAAAGCATGTAATAATTTAGCTGCTATTTTCATCATACCATCCGTATCTAATAGATGCAGATCACATGATTGAGCAATGACTTTTTGTAACTGAAAAACACTACAATCTTGTGGAACATCAACCCATATAACATGATGAGAGGCATCTAAAAGCTTGTTATAGATATGCTTAAGCAATGTTGTTTTTTCCACTCCGCCCATTTCACATACTCCAATAACTGACTCCTCATCTTTCATTAACCAACCCCTTAATGTGTCAATGTAGCTTTGAAACTGCTTACCTATAAAATCTGTACTTATCGACATTCGATAAAGCTCAGCATTTCCTGATAAAACATAATACATCACGAAGGGGCAAGAAAGAATTATAAACAAATAAAATTGGCATTTAGGAATAGTTGAATCTCTACTAGAATTTTGGATCACAAATTTGTGCAGTATCTTAATTTCTTACTACAAATCATTTTCTCTCCAATATCTTAAATACACACTTATTACCTTTTTTATGAATTAGACAAAAAAGAAAAGGAAAAAAAAAATATAAGGATCTATTCTTGCTAAGTAAACTTTTGTTTAAGTTGTTCAATGAATGTAGTAGAACAATCATAATGATAGAAGGGTTCGTTTATACTTCGTCAGAAATATCACAACATATCTTTTATATATATATATAAGCACCTCTTTCATGGATTGAAATAAAGAGAGAAGAAAAAAAAATGAAGATCTATTCTTGCTAAGTAAAGTAATAAAACCCCTTTTTTTGGTTGGCAACATAAAATATTCCTTTGTAAGAGGAATTTACATTCTCCATTACACTTACATATCACCTAAAGTGATTACAGACTTGTTTGTTCTCTTGAAAACATGAAATAATCTCCATACACAGCACCTAAAGTGATTACAAGAATACAAGATATAATGCTGTGACACGGTTCCTAAATGACATGATAAAAGGCATAAACTCTTTCTAAATTGCTGTTCTAGTTATGCTTAAGCAAGTTGTTTTACCCACTCCTCTCATTCCCCATACTTCAATTGCTCAGACCTCATGTTCCATTGACCCAATCCCATATATTATCAATGTATATACTCCAAACTTCTCGTCTATTAAATATGTTGTTATTGGGAATTGATAAACCTTGACATTTCCAAATAAGACGGAATTCTTCATAAATAAATATAGCCAGGATTTGCAAATTAATGAGCCAGGAAAGAAGTTTTCTAGTATTTTATTTCAAATAAAACTACTCCAATTTAGTATAGTTCAACCTCCAAGAAGATTTTGTTATCAAACTTATGTAATATCTTGTCTCATCATACATTTTTCTTGTACTTTTAGTTACAACTCCAAGTTTAAATATGAAACCCGCAAGGTCTTATGGACAACTTCAATATTACTTGGGTAAATCTCATTTTGTATCTTCCTAATTATATAATGACTATAAGTCACTAGGTGAGATCTATTAGTAAATGGTTCGAATATCTAGAAAGAGACCCCTCCAACCCATCATATAATTAAAAAAAAAATCAACATCATATGAGAAAATTAAAATAAAAAATACATAATGGTACTCTTCCTCCTTTATCAGATAGAATCTAGATCATTTAGTTGTATAGTGTGTGCTTGTGTCATAAAGTTATTGACTGAAAGTAAAATAATTATGTTGTATAAAAAGTGTAGGCAATCATAATGAAATGAAAGTGAATAAGAATTAATATTATATTTCACTGCTCTATATTTCACATGTAACATATGTATACAAATTCATAGGTATTATCCCCTTGTACTATATACACCACTAGCATTGAAAATGTCAAAAGCCAATGAATTTGAAACTAAAAACCAAAATTATTAAATAATCAATTTCTTATATTACCTTTTGAGGAGCTGAAATTTACTTTTACTTACATTTTATTATATTATACAAACATACACTCTNACTAATATTTCTTACAAATTTAATTCTACATCGATACGTACCTTTTGATGAATCACTTGGTAGATTTGAATTGCCGAAATTCTGTTCAGGGTTACTTGAATTAACTCTGTTGCAAGGTCTTTTATTGGAATCATCAAACGTCAAGCGTGCTGCTTCTTGAACATCTTCAGGAACTCTGCTAGTACATGTATGAATGCCTTTCCCTTTAATCCCAGATAAATGCCCTTTGATCCTTGAAGCACCTCCAGCAAATTCGTATCCGCAAAATTTGCACATGATCACCTTGTCATTCAATTTTTCAACATAATCCCAAAACGGATCTTTTTTCCTACCCATGATTGATTTTCCTCTGCATAAACAAAATCAGAAATATATCAATACCAAGTTAAATTAACGTTAATTAATGGATTAATCAAAATTTAAAAATTAAACCATGAAATTTAAAATAATCTCATCAATTGTAAAAAAACATATTCCCCCACGAACATTTTTATGAGAAAATTTTACGCCAACAGTATCCTTTTTCATCACTGGCTAATAATAATAATCAATTAATCTTGGCACGTAGTATGAGCATCAATTATTTTCAAGATGAATCTGATTCTATTACTGTAATTTCTTTTGGTTGTTGATGTACTTTGAACTGGATCTGCTTTGTTTTAATGAGTTTTACTTTCACAAGAAAGTAGAAAAGATTGAAAGAAGAATAAGATAATTAATTTCGCTACAAGTTTAGATGCTAATTATTACAAGGGATTACTAAAGAGTGAAACTCACTTTGATGATTTTCCTAAGAGTTCTGTTTTGGGTACAGGGGTGATGAAGGCTAAATTTTGCACATTTAAAAACAAATTCTTAGGCTTAAAAAATTATATGTAGGATGAACTTGCAAGAATCTTATAAAACTTAAAGGCAACTCGTATTGATCCTAGAGATTTCTTTTTTAGTGTCAAATGACTCTTTTTTTATATGCATAAAATTTTACTCTAGTATAATTTATTCCTTATTAACCCATACCAATCGCACCATAGGCCTTGTTGACTTCATGTTTTGTTGTGTTGTTGTCTTCTGTTATATAACTTACAAAAAGAAAAACCAAAAAAAAAGGGGCCTAGGTTTAATATTTGAACTCTGTGCCACGACATAATTTGTATCTCATTTCTTGGTTTGTAAACCGAAATTTGAGAGTAAAGCATTTTGCACAGCCAGTTCAACGAGAAAATCCATAGAATGTAAGACTTGTCACACTTACACCCTATAAAACTATATTTCTAATAAGACACAGTTATGTCTTTTATGACTAATTCAAATTCCATTCTACATTGATTCCATAAAACTCATTCCATTCCAGCTCATTCTATTACTATTCCTGTATCCACTCCGATTCTATGATTTTCATTGTCTAACAAACAAGCCCTTAATACAAGAGAAAAAAAAAAACATCTGAGTCTCAAATATAGATATTTATATTTCTTTTATGCTTGCAATATATAATAAATATAATGGGGATCCATTTATATTAGATGTGAGACTTTGACACTCTTTGGAGATTAATGATTGATTAATTGAAGGAAAAGGAATTTTAATGCTGTTTTAGAAGCTGATATGATTGACAGCAAGGGACTGATACTCACTTGGATGATTTTCCTAATTTGCAGAAAGAAACTCGCAGATGATTGATGCTGAAAACTCAGTACTTTTGGTTTCAAGAAAAAAAACTGAAAGTCAACCAAGATAGGAAGATGAGAATAATTCACAAGCCAAATTCAAAGTTTACAACTCGATTGTTCNACACTTACACCCTATAAAACTATATTTCTAATAAGACACAGTTATGTCTTTTGTGACTAGTTCAAATTCCATTCTACATTGATTCCATAAAACTCATTCCATTCCAGCTCATTCTATTGCTATTCTTGTATCCACTCCGATTCTATGATTTTCATTGTCTAACAAACAAGCCCTTAGTTCTTAGTACAAGAGGAAAAAAAATCTGAGTCTCAAATATAGATATTCATATTTCTTTTATGCTTGTAATATATAATAAATATAATGGGGATCCATTTATATTAGATGTGAGACTTTGACACTCTTGGAGACTCATCAGTGGTGTCCTCCAACCCTGTTCTTTATTGCAAACTACAGGTATCAATGTGGACACTCTTTGTCCAATATGTGATGTAGAAGTGGAGACTATAGGACATGTTGTCCATCAATGTTATCTTGCTAAAGCAATTTGGTTCAGGAAATGGAACATAAGATACGAAGTTAGGGCTTAGGGAAGCGTCTAAGAGTGGGTGAAATTCATTATAAACCCACCTACTCTCCAAAGCCAACCTGATCCCACGGAAAATTTCTTCCTATTTGCCACAGTGGCTATGAGTAATATTTCATGGCATAGAAATCATGAGGTCTTTCATGGTAACAACATACAATTGTCTAGACTCTAGAGCATGATGCAAATTTATAACAACTACCATGCCCATCTCAAACACAGGGATGGAAGATCTACTTACAATCCACTATAACTTCAATCATAGTCCTGATACTCTCGAGTTTGAATTTCATTCCCTCCCACCCCCTTTTGGAAGTTAACTTCAATCAAAATTTGAGAGCAAAGGAATATGCAGAGGACAATTCAAAAAGAAAATCAACCAAATAGATTATGGCCTAAAAACAAATAAAGTACAAATAGATAGTATGTTATTTTCATCAAAAGTCAAACACAGAATCTCGCAAGTGACAAAACAAAGGAAGCGTCAAGAACATCAAGTTCCATATTCTTTCAGCCTGATTTTCAAAGTATATAACCCATTAATTTAGCTGAATCTAATGATTGATTAATTGAAGGAAAAGGAGTCTTAATGCTGTTTTAGAAGCTGATATGATTGACAGCAAGGGACTGATACTCACTTGGATGATTTTCCTAATTTGCAGAAAGAAACTCGCAGGTAATTGATGCTGAAAACTCAGTACTTCTGATTTCAAGAAAAAAAAACTGAAAGTCAACCAAGATAGGAAGATGAGAATAATTCAGAAGCCAAATTCAAAGTTTACAACTCGATTGTTGATCATACACGCATCAATATTTTTCTTCTCACAACGCAAAGAGACAGGAAAAGAGGACAACGGATTTAAAATATAGAATTCAGATACCATGTGCTCTTGCAGTCTTGCGGAATTTCAGCACTTTCCAAAAGCAAATTGTGATAGAATTCAAATTGTTTATGTGGTTAGGTGCAGTATTTTAGTTTTTGTTTTTATCAAACACCGCAGATGGGCACGCGCACACCCACACACATAGGCTAATTATTTAATATCACAACTAAAATCATATGTGCCGTTTATTTTCATTAACACAACACAGACACACACACATATAACATACTTACACTGGATCTAACTCTTGAACATCTATACCCTTGAATAATTTCTTTTAGGTAAAATTCGTCGATCCAACCGTTGAATAGTGTGATATTATGGTGTGATCATACGTGTAAAATTTTATGTACATAAAAAACTCTTAACTGTATAATCTAATGGATGATAATTACTTATATTTTAAAGTATTGTTATCCCTTAAAATAAAATACTCTAATTATCAAAATTTATGAAATTTACTTTCTACAAAAAGTTATTCAAAGGTATATCAGTGACAAGTCTTACACCTAATATAAATGAATCCACACACACATATATATAAGTCTGCTGTGACTGTGACCCCTAATAGAAAACTCTAGTGAGGCAATTAGTGTGTGGCATGGCCATTTTTTTTTTTTTTTGGTTTACATTTAAGGTATCCCCACACCTTTTGGATATGGGATTAATCCAGCTACATAGTTTGTGAAGTAATTTATAACGATTTAGATCTAATTATGTTACATAATTCATGTTGAGGGAAAATGCTTACATGTCAATACACTATCAATACTTCAAATGAGCTTTAATTAAATATACAGTTCAAATTATAATTAGTCAAATAAGAGTTCAAAAGGTGGAGAATGACCAAAGACAAGATCTTACTATGAGGTTGATTCTCCACATAAATTGTTCCAGATTTTAGAGTTCATTCTTTTAAAATTTATAATTGTTAAGAACAAGAAGAAAAAAAATAGGGTTAAGACATCAATTACATATTTATTTAATGATGGTTATAAGTTTACATCACTTTGACACCAATTCTGATAACAAAATTCGGCTAACATCCATTTTCTATATATTTCCCTAAATATATGGGACTCTCTGTTTAGGGTTATTAACTGACCTTTTAATTTTTTTTTTCAAAAGTTTAGCCTAAATTTTAGTTTGAAATATTTATAGTTTCCTATTTTATATATTTTCTTAAGGTACAATTTGTAATTTTCTTATTTGACAAGAGTATTAATTACTTGTATTTAAGAAATTCTATAATTGTCACAAATTGTCTCATCCCTTCAATTTAGCAATCATAGAATTTTCACAGATTCTCTTGCTATTCCATTCATAATGTTTGGATCCACTTAAAATAAGGAATGCAATTGAATTTAATTGATTTCTATTTTTCTTTTTAAATTGAACCCTTTGGAATGTTAAAAAATAAAAAAGATGAGGGTTTCTGCATAGGTGTAAAATCTCATCTAAATTGATGGAATTTAATTATGATGGAATTCATTTTGTTTGGAAAAGCAATAAAGAAAAATCATAATACAACTTAAAATCCCTCCAATAAAGTTATATCTCTTTTCCCAAGTTAAACATAATAGAGAGAGGAAAAGAGGACAACGGATTCAAAATAGAAAATTCAGATACCATGTGCTCTTGCAGTCTTGCGGAATTTCCGCAGTTTCCATAGGCAAATTGTGAATAGAATTCAAATTTTTTATTTGGTTAGGTGCAGTATTTTAATTTTTGCTTTTATCGTAAAATGTTAGGTGCAGTGATCATGTTGGGTTTGCTCAATGGCTACCGAATATTAACACAGTTAATTCTACCGTTAGTCAACCTCTCTATATATATATATATATATATATATATATATATATATGTATATATATATGTATATATGTATGTATGTATATAAACTATTTGTGCCATTTATTTTCATTCACACACACCCACAACTTCTTTTACATAAAATTCATTGATCTAACCGTTGAATAATGTAGTATTGTGGTGTTGATAATATGTGTAAAATCTTACATAAATAAAAAGTTCCTAAGTCTATAAGATGACAATTATTATATTTTAAAATATTATTATCCATTAAAATAAAATAATCTAGTAGAATACCAATTAATTATTAATGTTTATGAAATTTTATGAGCATGATCTAATCGGGAGAACTTTCAATTCAATTGTTGGATTAATGAAATTTATTTTTTATAAAAAATTATTCAAAGATATATGTAATTGTGACAAGTCTACTGTGAGTGTGACCCCTAATAGAAAACTCTAGTGAGGCAATTAGTGTGTGTGGCATGGCCATTTAGCTACATAGTATGTGAAGTAAATTATAAAGATTTGGATCTCTCCATGTTATGTAACTTATATTGAGGGAAAATGCTGACATGTCAGTACACTAATAATTCAAATGAGCTTTAATTTAAATACATAGTTCAAATTATAATGATAGGTCCTATTGAAATGTAAACAAAAACATTCACGAAAATATCCTCTTCGGGTGAGGATGTACCACAGTTTAATTGGAATATTTTTCTCCCTTTCATTGGTAACTCACGACTGCTTAAATAGCAAACCATATACACAAAACTGAAAAACAAAGTAAGCCGAAAACAGAGGAACATTCTAAGGCCACTACCAGTAACCGACGCCTAACACATGAGATAATAGAAATGGACTCCACTACTACCACTTATTCACATAACAAGAAAATAGCTAACAAACTCTAGACTAAGTCTTCTAATTGCCTATGCCAGAAATAGCCGCTCACTACGTGCTCCTAAAGAGCAGCAAACTGCACCATCATGTACCCATTTTTATTGTAGCAACTCATTGCACCATCATGTACCCATTTTTACTGTAGCAACTCAACAATCTCATTAAGGTGAGACCAAAATTACTGTAGCATGCTGGTATCACGTGCTTCCCACTTCTCATTCTAGGAACCTGGGATTCTTCTTGAAAACTCTTTGTGATCTTCTTGGCTTATCAATACCCCCCTCTTTAAGTGGAACCTTGTCCTCAAGGTTCAAGTTTATGAACCTCTCCCACAGCTCTTGCGTGTTTTCCCAAGGGGCAACATCATTTGCAAGTTGTTTCCATTTTACAAGACTTTCCTCAATAAACCTTGACCCTTTTTTGATCCAATGAGTGTCCAAGATGGCTTCGGGTTGTATAAGAATTTCTTCATCATCAGCAAGAGGTGGTAACTCATTAGTAGTATAGTTGGAGTCTCCCAGTTTCTTTTTAAGCAATGAAACATGGTAGATAGGATGAATACAGGATCCCTCAAGAAGCTTGAGCTTATACGCCACCTTGCCAATTTTTTGTTCAATTTTTTGTATCCCGGGTAGCGATCTGTTGATCCACTTCATTCACTAGAGACATGCCCATTGATAAAGTGGGATAGTTGGAGGTAAGCATCCGTACAAAGCCTGAAAGGGTGTCATCCCCACTGATGCATGAGAGGTCATGTTATACCAAAACTCAGCCCATGGAAGGAATGAACTCCATTTTTGGGGCTGTAGATGGACAAAGCATCGAAGATATTGCTTGACACACCTATTGACAACTTTAGATTGGCCGTCGATTTGCGGATGATATGTTGAACTCATTTTCAGTTGTGTACCTGACATTTTGAAAACTCGCGCCAAAAATGACTAATAAATATTGGATCCTAATCAGTAATGATAGATTTTGGCATGCCATGGAGTTTCACCACTCCTTCAACAAATTTTTCAGCCACCATTTTGGCAATGTAAGGATGGGCCAATGCTAAAAAATGTGCGGACTTACTAAGTCAATCAACCACATTGAGAATGGTATTCTTGCCGTTGGATTGTGGAAGTCCTTCGATGAAATCCATGGTGATGTCATCCCATACTAGACATGGAATGGGCAATGACTGCAAGAGTCTGGTTAGAGAGAGTGTTTCTGACTTGGCTCGTTGGCATACATCACAAGAAGAGATGTACTCTTGCACCATTCGCTGCATTGATGGCCAATAGAATTGTTGTGCAAATTGTTTGTAAGTTTGTAGTACTCTTGAATGGCCACCAAGTTGTGAGTCATGGAATTCTCACAATAGTTGCTGGATGATGCTAGAATTTGGAGGTACCACCACTCTGTTCTTGTAGTGTACTAGACCATTTCGCCACCTATATGGGTTGCTCTGGTTCTCGTTGCCAACTTGCCAATTTTATGCATATAAGGGTGACTAACCACTTCCTCTTTGATATTATCCCATACCTGAGAGTCTGAAACAAATAAAGCATCAAGACATGGGCTGCCTACCATGCGTGACAGTGCATCCGCAGTGGAATTCTCTTTGCCAGGTTTGTAAATGATCTCATAATCATATCCAACTAGCTTTGATACCCATTTTTGCTGCTCCAGGGTGGCGATGCGTTGCTCCAAGAAATATTTCAGACTGTGTTGGCTTGTTTGGATAAAGAATTTTCGGCCCATCAAGTATGGTCTCCAAGATTGGATAGCTTGAACAATGGCCAACATCTCTCTAGCATAAGTGGACCATGATATTTTTGACTTCCCCAAGGCTCGGCTCATGAAGGCTATGGGTTTTCCATGCTGAGTTAAGACCGCTCCAATTCCATCCCCTGAAGCATCAGTCTTAATAACAAAAGGTGCATCGAAATTAGGCATTGCAAGCGTAGGTGTGGAAGTCATGGCTTGTTTAAGGCCTTCAAAGGCAGTTTCTGCTTCATTGTGCCAACCGAATTGTCCCTTTTTTAACTGAGTGGTGAGGGGCCGAGCCAAAATTCCATAATTGTGAACAAACTTCTTGTAGTAACCTGTAAGGCCTAAGCATCCACGCAACTCAGAAATATTAGTAGGCCTAGGCCAATTTAACGTTGCTTTAATCTTTCCTTGGTCTACTTTCACTCCTTGAGGAGTAACAATGTGACCCAAGTATTTCAACTCTTATTGGCCAAATGCATATTTCTTGAGTTTAATACAAAATTTGTGTTGCCTGAAAATTTCAAAAGCCTTTTGAACATGTTCAAGATGCATGGTCTAATTGGGGCTATAAATCAAGATGTCATCGAAAAATACTAGCACAAATTTGTGAAGATAAGGGAAATGGAATATCGTGAAGTGAGACATGAACGTTTTTAAATCTTCCCTAGCACTTTAATGGACATGAACGTTTTCAAATCTCCTCTGGCACTTTAATGGGTTCCCATTCGCCACCTTTACATTGAATGGCTTAGTCGGTACCACCGGTAGTTGCAGCCAATTAGCTATTCGTTCGCTGATAAAATTATGGGTGGATCCGCTGTCAATAAGGACAATCAGTTCTTGATTCCCAACCTTGGCTGTGACTCTCATGGTCTTTGAAGTTGACCACCCAGTTAAAGCATGTAATGATATTTCAGGTTCACTAGCTACAGGGTCCTCGTCATCTTCATTGTTAATTTGTACCATTGTCTCCTTCCAATAGCAAGACCTGGGGTCCTCGACACTTGTGGCTTGGAGTGAATTTTTCATTGCAGTTAAAGCAGAGGCCTTGAGACCGCCCTTTTTGCATTTCATCCTAAGTAAGGTGTTTCATGGGTAGGGCCGGTTTAGCCTGTTGGGGAAGCAAGGTCGAGTTGGGCACGATTAAATTGTAGGGGTCTTATGACTTTCCGTTGACGGATTATTTGATCATCTCACATTCGTGCTAGGCTTATTGCTTCCTTCAATGACTTAGGTTTGAACATTCGGATGCCTTCTGCAATCTCGATTTAAGACCCCCCATAAACGTCCCTATTAATGCCTTTTGTGTTCATCCTTGCTCCTGGTTCCCAAGCCTTTCAAATTCCTTTTGATAGTCGTGCAACGAGCCCACTTGTTTCACTCTTAATAAAGCTTCATCAAAATCCTGACACTCAGTTGGTCCAAATCGAGCCCATAGTTCCTCTTCAAAATTTGCCCACCTCATGGCCTTTCCTTCTTCCTTGTAAGCTCGTCGTAACCATTGCCACCATTGGTTCATTTCACCTTTGAGATAAAATGATTCTACTCAAAGAATTGATCCACTCTGTTGAACCATTCCATAGGGTCATCTCTCAAGTATTTTGGAAACTTGTCATGCCTGTGTTCCTCTCAACTGCGTTTATGGAGTTGGAACACGGGGACGAACACGGCCGTGTCCTGGCCGTGTCGCATTATTTCAGATTTACGAGTTTTAATTCCTTTTAGCTATTTGAATTAAGACTTGATAATTTTCTCCTGAAATATTTAAGGAGCTGAAGCCTTTGTCTTCAACAATCAACCAATTGACATTTATCAAATTGAGAGAGTATATCTTGTCTTTTCTCTCTATGGAGAGTTGTAAACCAGCTAGGCTGAATCTAGCTTGGGTTCCTGAATCTTATCACTCCCTTTCCTTTCCTTGAATCTGGAGTGTGGCGATTCCTTCATTCTTCATCATTGAACACGTTGGTTCTTGAATCTCATAGTGTTTGGGAGGTTTAGCTAATTAAGCTGAGTTGCCCATCCCTTGACTTCAAGGGTCTTCACCTTAATTCCACTCATACTTTTTCTTGTTTGTTTGAATTCCTGCTAATCTATTTGGGATCCTTGGTCTTACATGGTGTTAAGCTGATTGGATTATTCTAAGTCTCTAGGAAATCGCATCAAATTGGGTCTCGCTAATTTGGATGAGAACATCTGTTGTCCCTCTTCTGTATTCTCCGTGAATTCTTCTCTATTGTAGTGAATCCGACCATTATGGTCAATAGCATTGTTGATGGATCCTTCTTTGTTTGAAAGCAAGGCTTCTATCATTTTGGTGATGTTATCTTCCATTTGGTGAAACTTGTCAGCAATACCAAGCTCCATCCGACTCATACTATTTTGAAGTCCTCCGAGCTCCGCTTCAAGATTTTCAATCTGTTCCTTGTTGGTTGCCATAGTGGTATAGCTTTGATACCAATGATACGTCCCGTGTAAATGTAAACAAAAACACTCACAAAAATATCCTCTTCGGGTGAGGATGTAGATGTACCACAATTTAACTAGAATATTTTTCTCCCTTTCATTGATAACCCACATCTGCTTAAATAGCAGACCTTATGCATGAAATTGAAAAGCAAAGTAAGCCGAAAATAGAGGAACAACCTAAGGCCACTACCAATAACCGACGCCTAACACATGAGATAATAGAAATGGACTCCACTACTACCACTTATTCACATAGCAAGAAAATAGCTGACAAACTCTAGACTAAGTCTTCTAACTGCCTATGCCAGCAATAGCCGTTCACTATGTACTCCTAAAGAGCAGCAAACTGCACCATCATGTACCCATTTTTATTGTAGCAACTCAGCAACTCATTGCACCATCATGTAACCATTTTTATTGTAGCAACTTAGCACTCTCATTAAGGTGAGACCAAAATTACTATAGCATGCTAGTATCACGTGCTTCCCACTTCTCATGCTAGGAACCTGAGATTCTTCTTGAAAACTCTTTGTGATCTTCTTGGCTTATCATATAATTACTCAAATAAGAATTCAAAAGGTAGAGAATGACCAAAGACAAGATCTTTGTATGAGGTTGTATCTCTCACATAAATTGATTTAATTGGATAATTCCCCAGCTGATGAAGCATTATCTCACTAGAGGAATCCAGATATCTGAAAAGGAGGCTGTATTTGAGGGACCTCTTTCAAATTTGGACAATTATCAATATCAAAATATTTGAGAGAATAGCAGGAGGCCAAGGTCCCTTCGTATACGCTGTTCAGTCGTGGGAGGTTGTTCAAATACACTTTATTTAATTT
This sequence comes from Cercis canadensis, assembly GCA_003255065.1. Taxonomy (NCBI): domain Eukaryota; kingdom Viridiplantae; phylum Streptophyta; class Magnoliopsida; order Fabales; family Fabaceae; genus Cercis; species Cercis canadensis. The sequence goes on from QAOA01005895.1 coordinate 109,463, forward strand.
GGGAAGTTCGATCCTGGTACCATGACTATGATGAATGTGCAGTGCATCTGCTACTTGTTCCTCTTGGTTGTTCCTTCCTGTTCCTGATGAAAATAGATCAGTACTATCACTGATCCTTTCTGATGAAAATATTTCTTCCATTGCATCGCAATAGTAAGCATGTTAAGTCTCCAAGTTTTGGAGGTGTCTTGTCATTCCAGGTGTCAGCAGCGTCTTCATGCGGTGGCATTATGAAGATATCTAAGAGAAGAAAATTGGCCCCATGATGCTGCGGTTGGCACGGTAGTTTTCTTGCACAAGATACTTAAGCTTTCTTGTGATTTAAGTCTCAAGTTTTCAAAACTTTGGACCAATTTGCAGAAGGAGCAAAAACTAGATAAACAAAATACTTTCTCAAGCTTATGGCATCTTGTAATTTCGCAGTACGAAATGTTGCAACTCTTGGAATTGTTTTTATCATCAAATGATAAAACATCACATAAGCTTCTCCATTCTTCACACTGTTTTATTAGCAGCTTATTCATGTTTACTGGGAGCAGCAGATCGTCAGTATTTCCAATACCCTCAAACAGTAAGGTTCTATTACTGCAGTAAACTTCCTCCTTATTATTAAACCCAAATTCACGTGGCTTTCCCAGCAATTGAAGAAAATAGTTTCTGAGTCCATGATTTTTAAACTTCCTCCTTATTATTCCTCTCACATAGGCATTAAATTCGTTTCCATCACTGAAGCTGGCCGAAATAGTTTCCAGCACTTTCAGCCTTTCCAGATCATCTGCTTGCACATCGGCTGATTTTGTATTCAGTTCAAGTAAGAGGACTTGAAGATTGGTCAAATTGGGTATCACTGAAGCTGGTGACATTATCAATTCTTCAGTTCCTACAAGATTGAGCCATCTAAGATTGATTAGCGTTTCCAAACCCAGAGGTACTTCAGTGATTGTAGTACAAGAAAGTTCCAGCCTCCTCAATTTTTGTAGCTTTGCAAATGAAGGTACATACTTCAATGATGAACAACCACAAAGCATTAAGGTAGTGAGGGACTCCAAGTTAGAAACAGACGTGGGCAGATGCTCAATCCCATCACAATATGATAAGTTGAGTACCTTTAGAGAAGGCATGTTAATGAAAAAACTATGTGGGATGAGTTCGAGGGAACTGCATTTACATAAAAGCAAGGTTGAAAGTTTAGGACACTTAGGTGATGTGCCAGATGGAATTTCTTCTATGGTCAACCTAACTTTTTGTAGGCTCTCTTTCCAGTCTTTCTTGGGTGGTACCTCTCTTAAGTCTTCACTAATTTTCACCATGTAACCTTCACTCTCATTTGTAATTCTTACTGCCATGGCCCAACCCAATCTGTGAACATCAATAGACCACTCATCTTTTTCTAACAACAGATTACTATTTATAAGTTTATTCAATATGATATGACCTTCATCAAACTGAGCTTCCAAACTCTTCTTTCCATCAATCAATCCCTCATCAACAAAATGCATTATCAAGTCTTCTTGGCTGATCCATTCATAAAATTGAAAATATAATGCACAATGTAAAAGGCATTCCTGTAAGATTCATCATTTAAACGATTATAGCTCAATGTTAACATTGGAAATACACTTTTTTTAAAATCATTTTGTCCCTTTTCTGAGTTTCTTAGATTTTCCAAAACATATTTCCACTCTCTAATGTCTTTCTTTCCCCTCATGCATCTTGCCATCATGACAATTGCAAGGATTAAACCGTTACATTCCTTTGTTATAGACTGTGCAATATCTTTTATTTCAAGAGGATGCAGTGATTGATGTTTTCCAAGAACCTTGAAAAACAAATCCAAACTGTCATCTTCTTGAAGAGGCTGCGGTTTTAGAGTATTTTTTTTGCAACCCTTGGTTCGGCACACATCAAACAAGCAACTTGCTATAATCACTTTAACCCCACTATTTGTAAGAGGAATTCCCAGTCTCTAGATGAATGTCATCCCACACATCATCTAAAATAATTATACATTTCTTTGTTTTATTGAAAATGTTTAATAGTCTCGCTGCTAGTTTCATCGTACCATCCATATCTAATAAATGCAGATCAAATGACTTAGCAATCTCTTTTTGTAATTGAAAGATGCTATAATTTTGTGGAACAGTGACCCATGTAACTTGAACAAAGGTATCTAAAAGCTTCTTGTAGATATGCTTAAGCAATGTTGTTTTTCCCATTCCGCCCATTCCACCCATTCCACATACTCCTATTACTGACTCCTCGCCTTTCATTAGCCAACCCTATATTTTTTCAATGTAACTTTGAAACTTCGTGCCTATAAAATCTGTACTTGTCCGCATTGGATAAAGCTCAGCTTTTCCTGATAAAACAAAATACATCAGGAAGGAGCCAGGAAAAATATTTATAAATATATAAACTTTTTATGGAATTTTAGGAGTAGTACTTGAATCTCTAGTAAAATTTTAGGTAAAAAATTTGTGAAGTATCTTAATTTCTTGTAATATATAACTAGATATCATTTTGGCTCCAATATCTAAGATTGACACTTATTACATTTTTTCATGTGTGAGAATAGTGGAAAGGTTGTGAGACTAGCTTCTCACATCTATTATTTATACTAACTGTACAGCAATAACGGGCCTAATCATGGGCCTAATCATAAGCTAATTACAAGCCTAAACATATGCTATAATAACTACAGTATTTACAGCTAATATTCTAACACTCCCCCTCAAGCTGGAGCATACATATTATATGTTCCAAGCTTGTTACAAATGTAGTTAACCCGAGGGCCTCCGAGAGACTTAGTGAATATGTCTGCTAGCTGGTCATTTGATCTAACAAAACTAGTAGCAATATCCCCTGAAAGTATTTTCTGTCTAACAAAGTGACAGTCAATCTCTATATGTTTGGTCCTTTCATGGAAGACTGGATTGGAGGCAATGTGGAGAGCTGCTTGGTTATCGCATATTAGTTTCATCTGTTGAATCTTCATGAATTTTAACTCCTGAAGTAACTGTTTCAGCCATATGAGCTCACAGGTTGCTTTAGCCATGGCTCGGTATTCTGCCTCAGCCGTGGATAGAGCAACAACTGATTGTTTCTTGCTCTTCCATGACACTAGATTGCCCCCAACAAATACACAATATCCAGTGGTTGAGCGTCTATCGTATGGACAGCCTGCCCAGTCAGCATCTGAATATCCAACCACCTGAGTATGTCCCCTACTTTCATACAATAGGCCTTTACCTGGTGCCTTCTTGATGTATTTTAAAATACGAACTACTGCATCCCAATGACTGTCACACGGAGCACTTAGAAATTGACTAAGTACACTCATAGGGAATGCAATATCAGGACGTGTCACTGTAAGGTAGTTGAGTTTCCCAACAAGTCTCCGATATCTACTGGGATCTGATAAGGGCTCCCCCTGATCAGGTAGGAGCTTGACATTTGGATCCATTGGAGTCTCCACAGGTTTGCAGTTTGACATACCTGTTTCTTTCAATATATCCAAGGCATATTTTCGCTGTGAGATGGTAACACCCTTTCGGGATTGAGCAACTTCTATTCCCAGAAAATACTTGAGTTTGCCCAAATCTTTTGTCTGAAAGTGCTGGAATAGATGTTGCTTGAGTTTTTGTATGCCTTCTTGATCATTCCCTGTAATCACAATGTCATCCACATAGACAATCAAGTACATGCATCGGTTAGGGGATGAGTGAAAGTAAAAGACTGAATGATCAGCCTCACTCCGAGTCATACCAAACTGTAGGACAACTGAACTAAATCTCCCAAACCAAGCCCGTGGAGATTGTTTAAGTCCATAGAGAGATCGGCGAAGTCGACACACCAATCTAGACTCCCCCTGAGCAACAAATCCAGGAGGTTGCTCCATATAAACTTCCTCTTGCAATTCGCCATGTAGAAAGGCATTTTTAATATCCAATTGATAAAGGGGCCAGTGGTGAATGGCAGCCATAGAGAGAAAGAGGCGAACAGATG
>QAOA01005895.1:134757-145905 GCA_003255065.1 Cercis canadensis
TGAGCAGTGGCCTCTGGATGGTAGACACGGGGTACACACGGCCGTGTTACTGCCCGTGTCTAGCAGAAAACTTGGTAGAATGCTGCTGTCATTGCCATTTTCTCCATGAATTGCTGCCAAATTCTTCTCATTTCCAAATTACCCATCTTGGTACCTGTCAAAACCAATTTATGGATTAAACACCATGTTTATAGAGAATTTGCTTGCAATGCAGGTAAAAATTCAGTATTAAAGCATGGATTGTATAGTTCTAAAAGACAAGTATCACGGGGCTAAGTGGATATAAGTGAATCTCTGGCATTTGTCGCATTTTTTTACGAGGTTCGAAGTGTCGGCTCTCAAGGTCGGCTAATAGTATCCAGTTCGGAGAACTTTGGCTGCCAAAGAGCGGGTTCCGCTATGATGACCACAGATGCCTAAATGAATTTCCTTCAAGACGTAGAGAGAATTGGTCGGGGGCAGGCATTTTAGAAGCGGAGTGTAATATTCACGTTTGTATAATGTGTTGCCTTCGAGACAGTAGTTGCACACAATTCTTTGCAGCTTCTGAGCTTCTGCTTTCTCTCTAGGTAATTCTCCCATTTGTAGATAACGTAGATTGTTGTTATCCATGAAGGTTCCTCTTCGTCAATGCTGTTGATTTCGCTAAGGCTGATGCTACGACGAAGGATGGTTTCTTGTATTATTGTCTGGTTATGGCTAGGTTTCTTGCTACTGGCGAGCTTAGAGAGAATATTTGCTCAGGAATTCTCAGCTCAAGGAATATGTTGTATCTCGAATTCTTTGAGGCTGGATATGTAGGTCTTGGTTGTATTTAGGTATTTTGCCATTTGAGGGTCCTTCACCTGATACTCTCATTTTACCTAGCTGGTGATCAATTGTGAGTCTGTTTGTACCTTAAGAGTTTCAGCGCCGAGCTCAAGAGCTAAACGTAGGCCGGCAATGAGCGCCTCATACTCCGCTTAATTGTTTGAGACCGGGAACTCAAAGCACAGGGATTGCTCGATGGTGATTCCTTCTAGCCCCTTAACCATTATCCCTGCTCCGCCCCTTCTGAGGTTAGAAGATCCGTCCATAAAAAGTGTCCAGCTAGGAGAATCTTCTGACCTAAGATCTCCGGGCCAGGTAAGTTCGACCACAAAGTCGGCAAGGGTTTGTGCCTTGATTGCTCCCCTTGGCTCATATACCAGAGAATGCTCAGAGAGCTCCATAGACCAACCCAGCATTTGTCTTGCTAGGTCGGGTTTTTGAAGGATTTGCTGAATAGGATGGTTGGTCCAAATTGTTATCAAATGGTTTTGGAAATATGGTCGTAGACGGCGAGCCAAGAGGGGGAGAGCATAAGCTAGTTTTTCGATTTTATGGTACTTAAGTTTCGAGGTTTGAAGGACGTGACTGGTATAATACATAGGGAATTGTAGCTTATTCTCTTCTCAGACTAAAGCCGAGCATATTGCTTGGTCAATGTAGGCCAAATATATGAACAAAATTTCACTGTGCTTGGGTCTAGAGAGGATAGGTGGTGAGACCAGGTATTCTTTCAAATGATTGAATGCTCGCTGACATTCCTTGGTCCATTGGAAATCTTTAAGTTTTTTGAGAGTTTTAAAGAAGGGCAAAACTTTCTCTGCTAATTTTGACATGAACCTGGACAGGGCTGTAATCCTCCTTGTCAACCTTTGGACGTCACGGATGGTTCTAGGGGGTTCCATATTGATGATGGCTTGACACTGGTCAGGGTTGGCTTCGATGCCTCTATGCGTTAACATGAAATCGAGATATTTGCCGGCTTCGACCCTGAAAGTGCATTTAGAAAGATTCAGCTTCATGTTATGTTTTCGAAGCTCGGTAAATGTTTCTTCCAAATCTGCAAGGTGTTCGAGATCGAAGTTTGATTTAACCAGCATGTCATCCACGTACATTTCCACATTCTTACCGATATGATTTTTAAGGACTTTATCTACCAGTCTTTGGTATGTTGCGCCCGCATTTTTCAAGTCGAAAGGCATCACCTGGTAACAATATATGGCTTTCTCGGTAATGAAGGCTATTTTTTCTTCGTCGTCGGGATGCATTCAAATTTGGTTATACCTTGAATAGGCGTCCATGAAACTAAGGAGTTTATACCCTGATGCTCTGTCCACGAGTTTGTCTATACTCAGAAGAGGGTATGGGTCTTTAGGACAGCCTTTGTTTAGGTCAGAGAAGTCTACGCACATCCACCATTTGCCATTTACTTTCTTCACCATGACTACATTAGATAGCCAGGTCACAGATGGCAGTTCTCTTATGAAACCTGCTTCGAGCAGCTTTTGTACTTCTTCTTGGATTGCCCTCTACTTCTCGGGACCAACTATCCTCTTTTTTTGATATACTGGTTTAGCACCTGCATTTATAGCGAGTTTATGACAGATGAAATTTGGATCAATACCTAGCATGTCGGAGGTTGTCCAAACGAGCAGGTTGGAGTTGGTTGCTAGAAGGTCGGCCAATTTTTTTTTGGTTTTCTGCTCCCTGTTGTCGAGCTCTTAAAGAGGAATCTGACTGTTCAGGTTTGCCCTCCTCGGGTTGCTAAGTGTTTGAGGTTTTGAATAAGCGATGGCCAAGCTTATATTATAGCATGTCTACCTATGAGCTGGTGCCCTCTAGACTGATTGACTTGCCCCGAGATTGTTGGAAATTTAAGGAGAAGATGCTTGGTTGAGACAATAACATTCATTTTATTAAAGGAAGGTCGCCCTAGAATTGTGTTGTAGACCGATGGGCAATCAACGACTAGGAATCAAACCTCAGAGCTGGTTAAGTCGAGATATTCCCCAATAGTGGCTCAGAGAGTTATTGTTCCTTTTACATTAACATGAGTCCTAGAGAAGCCGACCAGGGTTCCGGGGTAAGACTCGAGGCTAGAGGATAGTATGCCCAACTGCTTAAAAGTATGGTAAAATAGGACGTCAGTCGAGCTCACCTGATCTATCAAGACCTTCTGTACCTCGTAGTTTGCCATAAAACATGAGACTACCACAAGATCATCATGTTCTCTGTCAATGGGTCCATAGTAACTATTTGAAAAAGATATGACTTTGGTACTCGGGTTTTTGTGAACTACAGCAGAGGTGTGGAGTACTTCACTTTTATGTCTTTTTGCGGCTCGTTCATATCTTTTGCGTGAGGATCTAGATGTTCCTCCTCTTGTAAAGCTGCCGGCTATGGTCTGTATAGTCCCTGCGGCATTGTGCCTCAAGTCACCTAAAGGATTTGGCATTCTCTGAACTGGTGATCGACTCATGTGTCGATTTTGATCGGGGTTGAGGTTCCTCGGAGGAGACCTCCGATGTTGGTTGCTCCTATTCCAAGAGCTCGGTACCAGGGAGAGGGTATCAGATCGGAATTTTTGCAAATAGCCTCTTCTCAATAGGTCTTCTATGAGATTACGAAGATGCCTGCAATCATCTGTAGCATGTCCTCTTCCCTGATGGAAGACACAATACTTTCCTTTGTTATCCCCTACATCCCCCTTTGGTTGTGGGAGTTAGGCGAGCTTTGTTTGACATATTTCTTCTAACACCCAAGCGCTAGATTGATTTAAGGGGGTGAACGCTTCAAATCATGGTCGGACAAGAGATTTCTCTCGCCGACTTGACTTCCGGTCTTCTTGAAGCTTTTTATCTCTCACTTTACTCTTCTCAGAATGACCTAGCACATTTTCTAGGTTGATGTGCTTAGTAGTCATGGTGAGTAGTTCGGAGAGGATACCAGGTGGGTCAAGTGTTAGGTTTTCATGTAGCCGACCTGGTCGGAGGCCTACCTGGATGGTGTGCATGGCTACATAATCTATCAAATCCCAGACTTGTAATGAAAGTTTGGTGTACCTGGTCATGTAATCCTTGAGAGATTCAGTCTCCTCTTACTTCAGGGTAGCTAGAACGGCCGAAGACCGTTGATGAGTCATGCTTATGGAGAAACGAGCTTGCAAAAGCTCGAACATCTGATTGAAATTAGTTATGTTGTTGGGAGGAAGGTTGGAGAACCACTGAAGGGCCGCCCAACATAGAGTGGTAGGAAAAGCACGTCACATTATCTAATCACAGGTGCCACTTAGGAGCATAATGGAGTTATAATTTTCCAAATGTTCCCTAGGGTCAGATGATCCGTCAATTGGTTTGAGCTGAGGGAGCCTAAAAGTGGGTGGCACGATATAATCAAGGATGTGCTGGGTGAAGGGATGCCTCCCCACTCTTCTCTGTCTTTCGGAAATGGGCGGGGAAGACTTAGGAAAGCTGACAATCTGCGGGGTTTTTCCCTTTTGTGTTTGTGAAGAGGTTCCAGAGCTACTCAAAAGATTGGTAGGGAGATCTTGAGTAAAATGCGTCCCACTGTTGGTGGTCTCAGTAGAAGGTTGGTAGAGTGAGTGTTCAGAAAACTCGGCTCCCCGGATATGCTCCATCCTCCTATACTCAACGATTACTGTTTTATCGCGATTCGCTTTTGTTTCAAATTCTGAATCTCTTGCATGAGAAAATGCAAAGTATCTTCGAATTGCTCTAGGCGGGCTTCCTTAGTAGGAGTTTTTCGAATGGTTTCAAGGTATACCAATGGTCAGGTCAAGCGAGGAGACGTCCTTGGCTTACTAGGCTGGGCCGCAAATACCTTAACCGGCGTGGAGATACCCTCTGGGGTGGGGAGTGGATCTGTTGGGGTGGATGTGTCATCCATGTTCACAATGCCAGACTCAGGATCAGCCAATGAGATTTGTAGGTGTTTGTAGGAATCCAAGTGATAAGTGTTTCCCACAGACGGCACCAAATGACGATGCTTGAGTTACAAGTCGGTGCACACAACAGAGGTCGGTGATGACCTACAAGGTCGGATTACTCTGAGTAAACCTGAAATGGATAAACTGGGCCGAATTGTATTTCCGGGCTCCGAAGATAAAGTTAGCTTAATCCAAGTTTAACAGTTTGATTTGTTTTCTCAGCCAAAAAAGAGATCTGTTACCTTTGATGGGGAGTGGCTATTTATAGCAAATGGGAACCATGATCTGGCGGGTTGTTGGGGGCCTTTGGTAAGGTGGGTCAAGGCATTCGGGTTTTGGGCATTTCGATATGATGGGCTGAGATTTTGGACCACCACAAGATCAAACTACCAAAATCGTCTCACTAATGAAAACCACAACAGTTGATAGAGAAGAATGACTACTTACAAAGTTATACATCAGCTTCCCTTTTATTTTATTACAGTCAGATACATCAGTTCTGCCTTGAACTCAAATGTCAGGCAGCTTTAAGAACATAGAAGAACAGAGATAATATACTATTTATAATTTTTGAAACAATTCCCTTATTAGAGAATGAATCCAATGGTACAACAATTCTAATTTGACCTTTGAGCTATTTTAGCTTGTGACTCTTGACAAGTCCCACCTGCACAACATGAATTTGTAATGTTCAAGTTCAACCAAACTTCTTAACAGATATGAAGAAAGCAATAATCTACACTGCATCTGTCCCATGCTTTTAACTTTCTTATGGTAAAATATGGTTTTTTTGTTTTGAAAACTGATCATTGAATCATGAATTGTGTTACTTATACTTATTCATCCTTTTTGAATTTTATTGAGAGTAATGATGAACTCATAATATTCACAAAAAAATGAATAATGAATTTCGTTTTAATAATTTGAACAAAGGACATTCCATACAAGTTCAAAACCAAGTAAATAATGGAATTTATTGAAATTAAAAGAGAGCATACTTACAAGGTTGAGATATATAGTGCATAATTCCTCTTCTAATGTAGAATCCCAGTGGAATGGGCATACCAGTTTTATTTCAAAAAGGAGTTGCGTTTTAGACAGCATATTGAAATTTGGAGAGTCAAAAATGATGAATTTTTAGGAGAAGTCCAGGCCAATATCCCTTTACATTTGCAATGCAGTTCTGAAAGTTCTTTCAATATCACTAACTTCAATTTTGGGAGAGTGATTATGGCAGCATCACTATGAACAATGTCGACCATAAGTTAGTGCACATGCATTTCTGATTCCGTAAGTTATTCCACAATTGCTATATCAATGAATATTCCTAATATAAAGGCGGCTAGAATGTGTCAAACTAGAAAAAGGGTATCTATAATTGTTGTTTTTTAAACAGAAACGTACAACAGAAAATATAATAGGCAGAAAACAGAAAAACAACAAGAAGGAATATGAGCTGCTAAGAATTTTTTTATTGAAGATAACTTAAGACTTAAATACACATAAAAGATGCTAGAATAAAGGATCATGCCCCAAAATTCTAGTCAGCACAACTAACAACATAGTCCACTACTTAAGTAAAATAACAGCTTAGCAGAAAAATAGGAACTAACAACCCACTAACAGTAACAGCTAGTAAACAAACTTTGACAGATTCCTAAGGCACGTTTTCAACAATAACATATACCCACACATATAGGACCATTATTTAACACCTAGCATCTATCAAAGTAAGGGGTTTAAGTAACAACAGATATAATTTTGAAGTATATACGGAACATTCAAATAAATATATTATGATTACTGATCATTCTGAATTTGCATGTCTGCTTAAAGAAATGTTGAATTCAAAGGCACCAATAATGTGACTCAATTACTCTAGCTACCCTAACAACTTTGGGCCAAAAACTAATAATAAGAGCTTAAACAAAAATGCTGCACCAGACTAGACTTTAAATACGTTACACAAATACGTTTCTGATGTCAAATAGCCAGTCAAGCTTATAGATTTGTTCTGAACATATACATAGCACACACAATTGAAGTTCTTCTTGGGGACAATAGGGAGCCCATTTGGATTAGCTTCCTGAAAAGATAAAATTTTCAACTTCTAGAAGAATCTGAAACAGTTTTCTGTTTTCTGAAATAAAGCATAATCATTTAGCTTCTTCAAATTTTCAAAAAATGCTAATTCAAACGGCCATAAATTGCTGATGAGAAAAATAAACAAGACAACTCTCACCTGAAAGGGCATCTAAAACTGTTTTATAAGGTGTGCCCTTTAATTGCATATGTTTCCGCACAATGTCCAGAGGATAGCATGTAAGTGTGGCAAGAGATGCTGAAAGAACAGATGCTAGTAGAGATGTTTCAGTTCTCTTTTGATATTTCTCTGGCAAAGACTTCTTTAATCTATTATCCATAAAAGACAAGGATGTTTCAATTTCAATATCCAAGTGTATTTCTTCAATTTACTAGAAAGATAAAATATTATCAATTAACATATAAGTCAAAAACACAGAAGTTCACTGCAATGTAAGGAGCTATTCTAATAAGAGAAGTCCCAATACCATAATAGAAAAATGTAAATCCTTCCTCTCTCTGCATGCTCAAGGCTACCTGGAAAAGCCACAATATGATTCAAATACCCAACGATAATTTTGTTAAAATGCAAAAGCAGGTCATTCATACCCGAGACATGCTTCGATAACCCAGTTCAACTGCTAATCGTAACCTTAGGACATCTAATGGATAAGTGATCTACATACATAAACAAAATTTAGATACATGCATGGGCATTGATGATAAATAAAATTAAAATGAGCATGATATAAGATTGATTGCCAGGGGATAACCTTATAAATTTCATAGGCAAAAAGCTGCACAGCACTATAAGGTATGATCCGGATCACCCGGAAAATCAAAGAAACACTAAACAAAAGGAATGACTAGTCAATATATCATTAGAAAAAATAAATACTGAAATAACTGTAATTCTTTTCCTAATTATACAGACCTGAGGGAGGTTCCCTTCCAGTACCCTTTGATGCCTTCTTCCTTCCCTATTACTGCTATGGCCTGTAATTCATGTCCAGGTAAGCTCCAACAAAGGTATAAACTAATGTTCTAATCCGAAGAGCCCAGTGCATCTAAGTAAAGGAAAAAAACATGGTAAGTGATAAGTAAAATTCAATTCAAAACTAAATACAAGGACCTACTTGTTGCCATAAATGAATCTTCTATTTAGACATTTGGACAATTTTTTCAGTTTACTTTTGACTATATGGCTACAATTATAAAGCTCCAAGTATGAGAACATAGTCTCGTCAAATTCAACAAATTAACAATTACTAGCGAGCAAGAACCAAACAAATGTGTTGAGCATTTAGAAACAAAATTATCATGCAACCAAACAAATGTGTTGAACAACATAGCGTCCTTGGGGAGGAGTGCCACAAGAGCCAGAGGAGGCTTCAAGAGCTGAGCCGGAGGTGGCGAGAATTCTCTATCCAATTTGGTTTCTGCCACTGAAAGAGACAAATTTACAAGGAGTGCCACTGGTGGAACGAGTAGCAATACCCACACCGGTGCTAAAAGTGAGGGTGGTTTTCTTTTAGAGAGGCTCATGATCATTGGACTGAATGACACCGTATTCAGAGGGTTTACATTTGTTATAAGGTAAATGTATGTTTTGGTAGAATTAAAAATTGGATGAGGAGAAGTGTTTAAAATTTAGAAAGAAACTTTTGGGTTTGTTTGATTTCAATTTTTAAAATCTATTTTTTTTTTTGTTTTTGAAAAAGATAAAATAAAAAAACTTGTTTGATCGAGCTTTTTTTGTTTACATTTTTTGAAAACTTATTCTTAAAATATTGTTCTAAAAACAGGAAAACAAAAATAAGAGATGGCTGTTTTCAAAAATAATTTTTAAAAACAAAAAACAAAAATAGAATAAACACACCCTTTGCTTTTTCGAAACCTTCAATTGTAATAATATTGTTATGTGTCTGTTAAAACTAATGCAAGAAGACAACACAAATGTGATCTACAAATAACTCACAGAAGAGATTTGCCCAAGAAAAAAAAATCAGAGCATTACAGCTTCACTACTTTCATGGCATCAATTTTAGTTGACAAGAAAGTTGGTGAACCTATTACCCTCATTTGAAATAGAACTAAAATGAAAAACAAATTATTTCTAAATCCTACCAAAACTAATTGGTAGTATTTACAAGTCATTAAATATTACGTACAAAATGATTTATAAATGAATTGAATTAATAAGATAATACAATTCAAACAAGTTTCATACAATTTCAAGTTGAGATCTGAATAGGAGGCTGTATTTGAGGGACCACTTTTAAATTTGAACAATCATAAATTCCGAATTTTTGGAGAGAATCGCAGACCAAGATCCCTTCGTACACTCTGATGAGTCGTTGGAGGAAGGCCAAACTCACTGACTTTAATTTGGGGAGTTTGATGATGGTAGCGTGAGTATGATGAATGTGCTGTGCATCTGCTACTTGTTCCTCTTGGTTGTTCCTTCCTGTTCCTGTTCCTGATGAAATTAGATCTTCAAAAGACTGGCAATGAGGGTTCATCATCATGGCAACATCAATATCAACATCAGTAATATCACTGTTCCTTTCTGATGAAAATATTTCTTCCATTGCATTGCAATATTGAACAGCTAAGGTCTCCAGGTTTTGGAGGTGTCTTGTCATTCCAGGTGTCAGCAGCGCCTTCATGCGGTGGCAATGAAAAACATTCAGATATCTAAGAGAAGAAAATGGGCCCCATGGTGCTGCGGCTGCCACGTTAGTTTCATTGCACAGGATACTTAAGCTTTCTAGATATCTAAGTCTCAAGCTTTCAAGGCTTTGGACGGAGCTACAGAAGGAGCAAGAACTAGATAAACAAAATACGTCCTCAAGCTTATGGCAACCTGCAATTTGGCAGTACGAAATGTCGCAACTCTTGGAATTGTTTTTATCGTCAAATGATAAAACATCACATAAGCTTCTCCATTCTCCACACTCTTCTATTTGCAGCTTATTCATGTCTACTGGGAGCAGCAGAGAGGCAGTATTTCCAATACGCTCAAACGCTATGGTTTTCTCATTACAGTAAACTTTTTGGTTATAATTAAACCAATCTTCCCTTAGATTTTCCACCAATTGAAGAAAATAGCTTGTGAGTCCACGATTTTGAGCATTAACTATTTCTCTCACATAGGCATTGAATTCGTTTCCATCACTGCAGCTGACGGAAATAGTTTCCAGCCCTTCCAGATCGGCTACGTTCACATCCATTGATCTTTTATGCGGAGCAAGTAAGAGGAATTGAAGATTGGTCAATTTGGGTATCATTAAAGGTGGCGACATTTTCAATGCTTTAGTTCCTCCTCCAAGATTGAGCCATCTAAGATTGATCAGCGTTTCCAAACCCAGAGGTAGTTCAGTAATTGCAGTATAAGAAAGGTCCAATCTCCTTAATTTTTGTAGCTTTGCTAATGAAGGCACATACTCCAATGATGTACAACGATGAAGCACTAAGGAAGTGAGGGACTCCAGGTTAGAAACAGACGTGGGCAGATACTTAATCATAAGACAATATGATAAGTTGAGTACCTTTAGAGAAGGCATGTTGACGAAAAAACTATCTGGGAAATCCCCAAAGTGGTTGCAAGATTATGCTTGACTGAAGAGAGTAGCGGGAGTAGGGGAAAAGGGTTATGGCAGTTCAACTCTTCTCTCTTGAAAAATCTGATATAAGAAAGGGAGTTGGAGAGGAAGGGGTGAAGGAATTATCTTGTATTTTCTTTCTGATAGTTTCTAGTTTAGTTGTTCTGTTTACGTTTCTAGTTTCCTCTTCATTAAGTCCCTGTATTTCATCTTTCTCCTTTTAGAAATCAATGGATGCACTGGAATATTTCTAGAACTAGTTGTATTCTTATCACCCTCATGCGCAGATCAATTTCAAAAGAAATCAAATTGATCTTCATTATGAGGTGTCATGATTTGTTATTTTCATTAAAATCGAGCACAGAACCTCACCACTCATAAATGACATATTCGTGTCATGTGGAATTTTTTATTTTTTTTTTCTTTTTTTTTTTTAATGGACATGATCTGTATAAGACAATATCTGCCAAGTAGCACTTGGTTTTAGGATGAGAAACTCAGTCGTTGCTCATATAGTTTGGGTTTAAAGCTATGGAAATCCATTAGTAAGGCATCCTACATGAGCCTTGCCTTCAGTTCTGACCCAGCCTAGCCAGTTCTTAAATTTGTGATACACCAAAAAACAAATATACAATAATTAATGTCTAAAATGAAGACTATAAAACTCATTTATAGGATCCTCATGCAGATAATCAAAACTTTTTTTTT
>QAOA01005895.1:147648-158140 GCA_003255065.1 Cercis canadensis
AACAAAGAAACAAACAACGGACTACCAAAACATCTGTTGTGCAAAGAAACTGAGGAAGGCAGAGGCTTAATTAGGTATTTTGAGTCATCGTTTCCTATGGATAAATTGATAAATTACACTTAATGAAGTTTACACAATCACATAACGTCGTCTGACAATCCAAATGGTCCACCAATCTCAACAAACAGTAATATCTTCCACAGAAGAGGAATATGTTGAAAAATTAAAAACTGTTTTCAGAGTTTAATTAAGAACTGAAACACCTCCATCAAAGTACTCACGTACTCTATCAAACCAACCCATATATCACAATAACAACTGTTCACTGGTCATACAGCTATATTAAAACTTTACATAAGTGCAATACGTATTCCCCTTTTTCAGTTAAATATTGAAACTTTACATAAGTGCAATAGCTAAAATTTCTAAAATTAGAATTTCAACATCACAGAAACTCAGCACAAGCTTTGCATAAAAGACCAAATCCCATCATTTAAACGGTCCGCCAATTACCGGAAAACAAAACCCTAATCTAATTACAAAACATATTACCCCTCATGTTAAGACAACCCTAGATAGCTAAAATTAATTGAAGACAAAGGAAACGGATGGAGGGATAGAGACAGAAATCACTCACTAATAAAATACAGAGAGACACGATTACCTTGTTGAAGTCCCACTTCTTCTCCTCTTCAAGTTGAGAATTCCACAAATCTTTCACAATTCTGAAACAAAATCACACCGTCCGCCATTGATGACAGGGAAACAGGGAGCCAAATAGACTCTTTCATATTACAGAAAATCATTACAAAATTACGCATACTTACAGCGGGAGAAAAATAGGTCATGCGGGTGCTGGAGTCCCGCTGGTGATGTTAGGGAGGACAGGCGGTGCCGGATGTGAAGAGCTTCTTAGGTTAGGGAGGTAAAATGGGTGTTAGGGATTTTGGAAATGTGAGCCACACCCAAAGCGAAGAGGAACAGGAACAAGTGAAGAACTGGTTAGGGAGCAAAGCACCAGCGACGACGATGACAGGATGCGCCGGATGTGGCTCGGAGACTTGGGGATTTTTCTCACAGTTACGGATTTCTGGCACAATTAGGGATTTTCCACTCCTTTAAGCTCACCAGCGGAGAGGAAAAGACACAACTGAACCAGGCCATTATGCGACGTTGTTTAAGCTCACTAGCGGAGAGGAAAAGACACAACTGAACAACCACATATGCGACGTCGTTTCAGCTTTGGGCAGCTGGGCAGGCAGGCAACACTTTCATACGAAACACGCGTTTTATCTGCAATGGGTCACCTTGTTAATTAGCAAAGTTCAGTGCCAGTTTTATAATTTCCAAAAATACACAACTGAACAAGGACATATGCGACGCCATTTTATCTTTGGGCAAATGGGCAGGTGGGCAGCTGATTCATACGAAATGTGCGTTTTGTATGGGTTGGGTCACTCTGTAAATTATTAAAGTTCAGTGCCAATTTTATAATTTTCAAATCTTGTCAATTACCGGTTCCTTTTCAAATTCCTACAGACAGAACCTGCAAAAATCAGAAAAATGGTACACAAGTCACCATCGGGGGGGTGTAGTATAGCACCACCCTTGATATATAAGACGACACATTTCTCCAAGGGAAACACTCTTCCGCTCACAAAAATCAATCATTATGAGGCCCTATGATAAGAATGGGATTAGGCTTAAGAGCCAAATTAAAATAGATCAACATTTGGCCCAAAGGGTGTACTTGGAGTGGCAAGTTGCACATCATGAGGCCACAGCAAATGGGCTTATACAGGGTGACCCGAGCTCAATACTCAATCTGGATCATCAAGTGAGGGGATATTATCAGAGGCTAGTGAACGAGCAAGGAACTCTCCGAAGTGGTTGCAAGATTATGCTTGACTGAAGAGAGTAGCGGGAGTAGGGGAAAAGGGTTATGGCAGTTCAACTCTTCTCTCTTGAAAAATCTGATATAAGAAAGGGAGTTGGAGAGGAAGGGGTGAAGGAATTATCTTGTATTTTCTTTCTGATAGTTTCTAGTTTAGTTGTTTTGTTTACGTTTCTAGTTTTCCTCTTCATTAAGTCCTTGTATTTCATCTTTCTCCTTTTAGAAATCAATGGATGCACTGGAATATTTCTAGAACTAGTTGTATTCTTATCACCCTCATGCGCAGATCAATTTCAAAATAAATCAAATTGATCTTCATTATGAGGTGTCATGATTTGTTATTTTCATTAAAATCGAGCACAGAACCTCACCACTCATAAATGACATATTCGTATCATGTGGAATTTTTTTTTTTTTTTAATGGACATGATCTGTATAAGACAATATCTGCCAAGTAGCACTTGGTTTTAGGATGAGAAACTCAGTCGTTGCTCATATAGTTTGGGTTTAAAGCTATGGAAATCCATTAGTAAGGCATCCTACATGAGCCTTGCCTTCAGTTCTGACCCAGCCTAGCCAGTTCTTAAATTTGTGATACACCAAAAAACAAATATACAATAATTAATGTCTAAAATGAAGACTATAAAACTCATTTATAGGATCCTCATGCAGATAATCAAAACTTTTTTTTTGGTACAAAATAATCAAAATTATTTAGAATTACTTAAGAACATTTTTATGAGATAATTTTTGTGTTGACCTGACCCACATGTATAAGAATTTCCACATGAACATGATCTAAATGTTGTGCTATTTTTGTTTTCAGTCCTCAAAAATGACATCTCTTCACATCATACGCTCAAAAACTCTTACGATTCAAGTAAATAACAACATTTTCCATATAATTAACAACAAAAGTACACAAATAATCAGATAATAACAAATGTACTAAGAAAATTATGAAATTCCAAAATAGGCGTGCACAACATGATAAATATATGTGTAACATCATAAAATCAAAGTATGTATGCGGTACATCTGAATTGTAACAGTCTAATTAACATATAAAAATTCTTCTAAATAGCTTGAGTAGCAGGCCCTTAGAATGCCACAAATTCTGCCAGCATAGTTGAAGAAGCTGTTGAAGTCTATTTACCACTCCTACATAAAAATATATCAGTAAGATCAACTTGTCCTTAAGGGGCAGGCTGGATCGATATAGGGTGTCCTTAAGGGACCCGCTGTATGGTAAACAAGCAAGTCCCTTTATTTCCATGCGTTGCAGCCTTTTTGATGACTAGGATATGTTACTTTGATGTAGTGGATGTTTAAGAAAAACGTTACATCTAAAGTAACGTGTATTATTTTGTTCAGTACTACAGGATTAAAATATTCAAAAGAGAATCAGTTTCGTAATTAATTTGAACAGTAACATATTTAAGTAAATTGTTTTTTTGGCATTATTTCAAATTTTTGATCATTGTGCCCCGGTAATGTGTAATGTTTCAATACTTCATGTATAATTTTTTCCTTGTCTTTAATTTTATCTGAATGACAAAGCGCATAAGCAAAGTGATAGTTGCAGGAAATACTCCTAGAGGAGGGTTGAATATGAGTTATTAAAAATTGCTCATAAAAAACGAATTCAAATCACATATTTGTTTAAGAACTTGTTCTTACAAACTAGTTCTTAAAAACTAGTTCTACGCCAGATGCCAGATTTGAATAGAGCAGGATAACTTAGCACGTCATAAAGAACAACAACAGAAAATTATCCAGAGAAATCAGAGATGAAGATAGAGAAGATTCACAAGTGT
This sequence comes from Cercis canadensis, assembly GCA_003255065.1. Taxonomy (NCBI): domain Eukaryota; kingdom Viridiplantae; phylum Streptophyta; class Magnoliopsida; order Fabales; family Fabaceae; genus Cercis; species Cercis canadensis. The sequence continues at coordinate 151,360 of QAOA01005895.1, forward strand.
AAATAGCTCAAAATTAAAGAGATAAAGGGAGAAGAAATTTGACACAAAAGATTATAGTGGTTCGGCCAAATCGCCTACATCCACTCTCTCAATTTCTTGAGGTTCCACTAGAATCCGAGTTTAGTTGTCCAAGCTTCTCCAAGCTTACATCCATGGTTTTTGTTTCAAGCTAACCAAGAACTCAAAATCAAGTTTATTTGTCCAAGCTTCTCCAAGCTTAACAAGTTTATTTTTCCAAGCTTCTCCAAGCTTAACCATGGTTTTTGTTTCTCAAACTCACCATGAACTCTCTCTCTCTAACTCTAGAGATCATTCTCATGGATTTCTCCATAGAAATCCAAGATACAAAACCCAAGTGTTTTGTTGTATCCCCAAGAAGAAACTCTCTCACAGAGTAGATATATTACAATGAAAATCTTGAAGCATGAAGAGGAGACCGAGAGGAGGAAGAAGAAGATGAACAGCCCAGCTCTCAACAATGGCTTCCTTCGCTCTCTAAAATGTTTTCTTCTCACTTCTCTTCTTGCTCAAACCGAAGCCTTTAAAGTCTCCTTGCTTTATTTACTTTCTTGTGCACGTGAGGAGCTATGAAAGAGGCTAAGGAGAAGTCTTGAAATCTTTCTTTTCTCTCAGCAAAGAGAACCCACGTGAAGGACTATCAAAGATGCAAAGGAAAAAGTTCTTCCACTTACTGACACACTTTCCATCAACCAAAAAGTCTTTTGTCCTTTTGTGAAAAAAAGTCTTACTTTGTGTAAGAGAGTAGATAGACTTTTCTTGAAGAATGGACTTGTCAAAGAGCACTTGAAAAAGGTAACATTCCATTCTCTAAAAGTACAACTCTTAGTCAGCTTGTAAAATGGGAAGTTTGGCTGAAAAGTCCTCGACAAGCCTTGTCCACCTCAGTAAAGTTCGGAGCTCATTACACCAGCAAGAGCTGGTTCTTAAGAACAAGTTCTACAAGTCTTCACTTGAAGATTGTGCTAGATAACAACTTAAACAACATAGCAAAGATTAATAGCAACAAGACAAACAACACATATAATAAATAACAAGGCACAAGACATTATTGTTATCATCAAAACAGGATCAGAGACTTGTGGGGCTAACACAAAGAGAATTTTATTAAAATCATATATACTAATAAGATTAAGTTCAAGAGACCATTGGCTGATACTCGCATTGAGCATTAAAGCTAAATGCTTCTGATTTTTTGTAGGAAACTAAAAAGGCCAGTTTAATAGAAGGAATTTACATTTCAAAAGTTTATAACTGTATTAATAGTTATAAACTAATTTAATGTAAGATAACGTTCTCTTTCAATGCTCTTAGTCCCATTTATCTCTCCCACGGCTGATGTCTTATACAAATTCTTTATTTTTAGACATGAATTGATACTTTTGTTGTTTTAGAGAACTATAAAGTTCCATCAAGACTTATTTTATTTTTCTTATTTTTGTTAGAAATTTGACAAAAGTTATGGGATTGGAGTTTAGGGATTAACCATGTTTATTTTTCTTGAATGGAATAATTTATTAATTATAATGATGAAAAATATCCTCTTCTTCACATAAACATATGATTTGTCAAATCATATTAATTATCGTACATTCATTTGTCTATTTTCATATTATTTATTTTTGTGATATGTGTTATTTTAACTTTATCTCAGTAATTACAAATGGATACTTAAGTATGTTGTCAGCGGCAAAGTTTGAGAGAACAAACACATATTATGATGGAATGAAAATGAGGAGGCAACCTTGTAATATTTAAAGAATAATGGGTTTATATATTAAGTTAGCATAAATGATCCCATCTAACTTTCAGCACTAGTGATGTGGCTCTTTCTTAACCGTTCATTGCTTGTTGTATCGGTACATCCAAAACATATTGGTGTATTGTAGAATCTTCCGTTTATTTGTAGTTGAAATGTCTACATTTGACATTATTGTTAGGGCCACATGTTGCAAAATTAATCTAACTAGTTTTATTTTATTTTTAAATATAATTGACATATGTTTTAAAAGTAGGAGATTATTTGAATATCTGAATTATGTACATTAGCATAACAAAATTAATTATTAATGGAGTTTTTCATGTTGTACTTACACCTAAAGGTAAATTGTTGTTTTAAGACTTGTATGTGGATTGTCCATGACAAATAGGTTAACTCATATTATAAAATACAAGAAAATATCCCTACTCTCATCTTATATGTTATCCCTAATGAACAGGTTGACAGATTTATTGATACCAAGAAGGCAAGCTTTCATTTGCATCTGAGGCATGAGAGAATCAGTTTACTCTCCAGCTGATATATCCTATTTTATTATTATTGATGGTTTGTTAAGTTTTATAGAGGACCTCACTAAAATTGCTAGTTCCCTGACAATTAATGATCCATGTTCATATAAGCTCAAGAACTAAGGTATGTGCAATCTAATTGTCTCATGATTCTTGAATGGACTGCAATGTTGATAAACTACCACAACAAATTTTTGAGAAAACATATTATGTCATATTTTAACCATGAATTCGTAAACTCAGAATAGCAATCTTGAATGTTTTTTTCTCCTTGAGATAATTGTTCAATATGTAGTTCCGACAAGCATCATTGTTCTAGTCATAGACGCATTGGACATAGTTCCAAACATCAGCAGAAGTTGTGTACTTACGTAGATTCACACAATAGAATTCCACTACAAATTATAGATAGAGTTGATATATAAGAATGGCCACGTAGAAAGTTATAGATCACCTCTCCTTGTACTACTATAAGATACATCAGTTCTTCCTTTAACATACTATTTACAATTTAGGAAACAGTTAGAGAATAAATCCAATGATTCAACAATTACAATTTCACCGTTGAGCTATTACAGCTTCTGACAGTTGGCAAGTCCCACCTGCAAAAGATGAATTTGTACTGTTCGAGTTCAGCCAAACTTGTTAACAGATAAGAAGAAAGCAATAATCTACACTGCATCTGTCCCATGCTTTTGAACTTTTTTATGGTAAAATATGATTTTTGTGTTTTGAAATGTGATAATTGAATCATGAATTGTGTTATACATCCTTTTTGAATCTTATTGGGAGCTATGATAAACTCATAATATTCACAGAAAAATGAATAATGGATTTAATTTTAATAATTTGAACAAGAAGGATATTTCATACGAGGTCAAAACCAAGTGAATAATGGAATGTATTGGAATTAAAAGAGGGCTTACTTACAAGGTTGAGATGTATAGTGCATAATTCCGTTCCTAATGTAGAATCTCATTCGAACGGGCATACCAGTTTTATCTCAAAAAGGGGTTGCTTTGAGAGAATTAAAGTTGGACAATCAAAGGTGATGAATTTTTTGAGAGAATTACAAGTCAATATCCTTTTACATTCGCTGTGCAGTTCTGGAAGTTCCTTCAATATCACTATCTTCAATTTTGGGATGCATCGCTATGAACAATGTCAACCATAAGTTAGTGCACATGCATTTCTGATTCCATAAGTTTTTCCACAATTGTTATATCAATGAATATTCCTCATATAAAGGTAGGTAGAATATGTCAAATTAGAAAAAGGGTATCTATAACATATACACACATATAGGACCAGCATCATTGAATCATTCTGAATTCACATGTATGCTTAAAGAAGTGTTGAATTCAAAGGCATCAATAATGTGACTCAATTACTCTAGCTACACTAACAACTTTGGGCCAAAAACTAATAGTAAGAGCTTAAACGAAAATGCTGCAACAGACTAGACTTTAAGTACGTTACACAAATACGTTTCTGATGTCAAATAGCCAGCCAAGCTTATAGATTTGTTCTGAACATATACATAGCACACACAATTGGGGTTCTTCTTGGGGACAATAGGGGCCCCATTTGGATTAGCTTCCTGAAAAGATAAAATTTTCAACTTCTAGAAGAATCTGAAACAGTTTTCTGTTTTCTTTCCGAAAGCAAAATCATTTGGCTTCTTCAAATTTGTTTAGCCACAAAATGCTAATTCAAACGGCCATAAATTGCTGATGAGAAAAATAAACAAGACAAATCTCACCTGAAAAGGCATCTAAAACTGTCTTATAAGGTGTGCCCTTTAATTGCATCTGTTTCCGCACAGTGTCCAAAAGATAGCATGTAAGTGTGGCAAGAGATGCTGAAAGAACAGATGCTAGTAGAGATGTTTCAGTTCTCCTTTGATATTTCTCTGGCAAAGACTTCTTTAATCTATTATCCATAAAAGACAAGGATGTTTCAATTTCAATATCCAAGTGTATTTCTTCAATTTACTAGAAAGATAAAATATTATCAATTAACATATAAGTCAAAAACACAAAAGTTCACTGCAATGTAAGGAGCTATTCTAATAAGAGAAGTCCCAATACCATAATAGAAAAATGTAAATCCTTCCTCTCTCTGCATGCNCACCTAGGTGATGTGCCTGATGGAATTTCTTTTATGGTCAACCTAACCTTTTGCAGGCTCTCTTTCCATTCTTGCTCTGGTGGTACCTCTAATAAATCTTCACTAATTTTCACCGTGTAACCTTCACTCTCATTTACAATGCTGACTGCCATGGGCCAAAACAAACTGTGGATACGAACATACCACTCTTCTTGTTCTATCAAAAGATTACTCTTTATAAGCTTATTCAATATGATATGACCTTCATCAAACTGAGCTTCCAAACTCTTCTTTCCATCAATCAATCCCTCATCAACAAAATGTATTATTAAATCTTCCCGTTTGACGCCTTTTTTAGGGACTGTATTTAATGCACAAAGTAAAAACCATTCTTGTACGATTTTATCATTTAAATGCATGTAGCTCAATTTGAGTACCGAAAATACATACTTTTTCATATCATCTTGTCCTTTTTCCGAGTTTCTCAAATTTTTCAAAACATGCTTCCATTTTCTAATGTCTTCCTTTCCCCTCATGCTTCTTGCAATCGTGACAATTGCAAGGGGTAAACCATCACATTCCTCAATGATAGACCCCGCTATATCTTTTACCTCATTAGAAAGCATCAATTCATCTTTTCCAAGAACTTTGAAAAACAAATTCAAATTGTCATCAAGTTTCCAAGGAGGCTTCACTTTTAGAATATTCTTTTTGCAACCCATAGTTCGGCACACATCAGATAAGCGACTTGCTATAATCACTTGAACTTCACTACTTGTAAGAGGAATTCCCAAACTCTCTAAATTAATGTCGTCCCACACATCATCTAAAATAATTACACACTTTTTTATTTTCTTGAAAGCATGTAATAATTTAAGTGTTACTTTCATCGTACCATCTGTATCTAATAGTTGCAGATCACATGACTCAGCAATGGCTTTTTGTAACTGGAAAACACTACAATCTTGTGGAACATCAACCCATATAACATGATGAGAGGCATCTAAAAGCTTGTTATAGATATGCTTAAGCAATGCTGTTTTTCCCACTCCTCCCATTCCACATACTCCAATAACTGACTCCTCATCTTCCATTAGCCAACCCCATATTGTGTCAATGTAACTTTGAAACTGCTTACCTATAAAATCTGTACTTGTCGGCATTGGATAAAGCTCANAGCTTGAGTATGATGAATGTGCAGTGCATCTGCTACTTGTTCCTCTTGGTTGTTCCTTCCTGTTCCTGATGAAATTAGATCTTCAAAAGACTGGCAATGAGGGTTCATCATCATCATGGCAACATCAATATCAACATCAGTAATATCACTGTTCCTTTTTGATGAAAATATTTCTTCCATTGCTTTGCAGTATTCAACTTCTAAGATCTCCAAGTTTTGGAGATGTTTTGTCATTCCAGGTGTCAGCAGTGTTTTCATGCGGTTGCATCCATAAACATACAGATATCTAAGAGAAGAAAATGGGCCCCATGGTGCTGCGCCTGCCACGTTAGTTTCTTTGCACAGGATGCTTAAGCTTTTTAGACAATGAAGACTTAATCTTTCGAGGCTTTTTGGACGGAGCTGCAAAAGGAGCAAGAAGTAGATAAACAAAATACGTTCTCAAGCTTATGGCAACTTGTAATATCGCAGTACGAAATGTTGCAACTCTTGGAATTGCTTTTATCGTCAAATGATAAAACATCACATAAGCTTCTCCATTCTTCACACTTTTTTATTTGCAGCTTATTCGTGTCTACTGGGAGCAGCAGAGAGGCAGTATTTCCAATACCCTCAAACACTATGGCTTTCTCAGTACAGTAAACTTCCTGGTTAAAATTAAACCAACATACCCATGGCTTTCCCAGCAATTGAAGAAAATAGCTTGTGAGTCCAGGATTTTGAGCATTAACTATTCCTCTCACATAGGCATTGAATTCGTTTCCATCACTGCAGCTGACCGAAATAGTTTCCAGCACTTTCAGTCCTTCCAGATCGGCTACTTTCACATCCATTGCTTTTTTACGCCTAGAAAGTAAGAGGAATTGAAGATTGGTCAATTTGGGTATCACTGAAGCTGGCGACATTATCAATTCTTCAGTTTCTCCAAGATTGAGCCATCTAAGATTGATCAGCGTTTCCAAACCAAGAGGTAGTTCAGTAATTGCAGTACAAAAAAGGTCCAACCTCCTTAATTTTTGTAGCTTTGCTAATGAAGGTACATTCTTCAATGATGAACAACCACGAAGCACTAAGGAAGTGAGGGACTCCAGGGTAGAAACAGACATGGGCAGATCCTCAATCCCTTTACAATCTGATAAGTTGAGTACCTTTAGAGAAGGCATGTTGATGAAAAAACTATTTGGGATG
>QAOA01005898.1:11466-91256 GCA_003255065.1 Cercis canadensis
GAAGAACAACAACTCATAATCTCAAAACCAATAATCAGAATAGCAAAACCTGGATTGATATGTTGGATTAGCCCTCCATGAACAAGAGGAGCTGAAGTTCTTACAAAATATCTAAAAGAAAACTTAGAGACTAAGGCAAGAAGAGAAAGCTGTCTAAAAATATCTAAGACTTGGTTTTGAATTTCGGCTGCCTCCTTCTTCTGATATAGACCTCCAATTTTACATGCACACCTAAATTGCCCTTAGGGCACACTTGTTCCCATGGGCCTTAGCTTCAATTGGGCTTTGGTTTGGGCCCATTTGGACTTGTCATGAGGAAGTTAGGCCCATTTAAGTGGCAGAAGGTGTCTGGAACCGTCAGCTAACTTGCACAGCAAATAAGACCATCTTCCACATAAAATATGGTGAACCGGTCTTCATATCAATTGAAGCTCTGTCTGTTAGCTTTCTAATGGTACCAGTTTCCGGTCCATATGATATCTACAACTCAAGTTATGACCCAAATACTGCATACTTGTCATGAGGAAGTTAGGCCCATTTAAGTGGCAGAAGGAGTCTGGAACCGTCAGCTAACTTGCACAGCAAATAAGACCATCTTCCACATAAAATATGGTGAACCAGTCTTCATATCAATTGAAGCTCTGTCAGTTAGCTTTCCAATGGTACCAGTTTCAGGTCCATATGACATCTACAACGCAAGTTATGACCCAAATACTGAATGCAGGTCAGGATCCTGCGACAGCATGTCTTCTCTGGCTTCCAGGCTGCATATGACCTTCTGAACGTCCGAATTAGCTTTGGAGTCCTGAAAGAAAGTTGTAGAAAATTCTCTCAGCTTTCCAACAAGGTATGACTCGGAATTTTTGGACATCCAGAACTCAAGATATGCCTGAAACACAGAGACAGCATATAATGCCCAGTATTGCTGGAAATTGCAATTAAGCATAAATGGATCCTAAGTCATGAAATGAGGTCTAAGTCTATGCAATTCAGCCCAAAAGAGGTTTAAAAGACTAAGTATGAGGGATAACTATTATATAAAAAGTGTGTTCATCAGTGACGCTACCTTCACCTAGATCGGATAGAGGAAGGCGTCCCATATAGGACTGACTCACTCTATTCTCCCATGATAAGTGAATGGGCATACGGATACTACGCGGCGCAAGTGTTATTTTTTATATGCAATGCAAATGTATGATTTTAAAAATTACAACACTTATCTCAAAATCTAGGTACTGAGAAATCTTAATTTACATAAAAAAATATAAAAAAATAGATAAATAAAACAAAATTCTTGCTCTAAGCTTGGGGCTAGGTATCTTCCGGTTGAGCCTTCCGATTTGCTCATACAAATAATTACTACAATTTGTATCCAAGGATGCTCATGAATACACTAAAACACAGGTTAGGCAAGACTTAGAAAAAATCTATCTAATTGACCTACACATTTAATCTCCACATGCCTCAAAAGGAATAACACAAAATCAACCAAAAATGCACAAACAAACCCTAAACAGCCCTTAGCATAAAAAAAAGAATTCATCATACATAAGAATGGTAGCTAAACACATAGGCAAAATACTCCATGAAATGAGGCATAATACATCAGGATAGCCAAAAAAATGCCCAAAATCACCATCCTTATAAAGAGACAAAATCGAAAGAAGTTCAAAGAATGGACATATTCATCAGTTATCTTAAACATCTGTGCTCGAGCCAAAACTGAGAGTGAACTAGAAATGAAAAAATTCTAAAAAATATGTACATTGAAGCCACAGATCTTACGATTTTAATAAGACCAACATCACTTAACTTGGAGCCATACAACTTCAGAAAGAAATAAAAAACTGAACACTGCCAGAGACATGGCATCAGTGTCAGTGCAACATTGAGCAGCTTTGTTCAAACAAAAACTGGTAGTGAACTAGAAGTGAAAAAAATCTAAAAATTTCACATATTGAAAAAATGTATCTTATGGTTCTAAAGAGACAAGAACCATGCAATTCGGATCTGTACAACTTCAGAAACAAATAAAGACCGAACACTGTCAGAGACAGGGCATCAGTGTCAGTGCAACATTGAGCAGCTATGTTCAAACCAAAACTGGTAGTAAACTAGACATGAAAAAAATCTAAAAATTACCCAAATTGAAATCATGCATCTTATGACTATAAAGAGACAAGAACCGTGCAATTCAAATATGTACAACTTCAGAAAGAAATAAAAGACCAAACACTGCCAGAGATAGGGCATCAGTGTCAGTGCAACGTTAAGCAGCTTTGTTCAAACCAAAACTGGTAGTAAACTAGACATGAAAAAAATATTAAAATTTCACACATTGAAAACATGCGCCTTATGGTTCTAAAGAAACAAGAATCATGCAATTCAGAGTTGTACAACTCCAGAAAAAAAATAAAATATAGAACACTGCCAGAGACAAGGTTCAGTGTTAATGCAACATTGAACAGCTATATTCAAACCGAAATTGAGCGTAAACTACAAATAAAAAAAATTTGAAAATTATACACAATGGAGATACATGTCTCCCATTTCTAATGAGATAAACAGTACTAAATTCTGAGCTCTATAGCTCTAGAAATAAATCAAACATCGAGTGCTATCAAAGAAGAACAATAGGTCTGACAACTCAGAAAAAAAAAAAGCCAACTTTCTATGCAAACTGGGGCAAGCTAACCATGCAATAAATATAAAAAATTTACAAATTGAAGACATTCATCTTACGGTTCTATTGGTATAGATGATACTAAAATACGAGCTCTGTAGCTTCAAAAATAAATCAAACATTGAGTGCTGCCAGAGCTGTCTGATAGACCCGAAAACAAAGAAATTCAAAGCATTAATGTCACCAACAATGGATTTATCCTCAAACATGTTAAAGGTTGATGGAGCAGCACCTCTATTACCTTTCTAGAATACATATGTGAATGTTAAAGCATGAATTATGAAATTTCCTAGACAACAATCACTTCACAAGAGGACAACCATGATGCAAAGCAACCAAAACTCTTATTTGAGAGGAATTCAACTTTGCCAAATTCTACCATAGGTCAATTTATAAATCAGAAAACATATAAGATTGCAACAACTTTAAGAAACAACATTCTCAAGGGGAAATATCAGGAAGTTCAATTAAACACCCCATACTTGTACTCCATTACGAATTCAAAGAAAAAAATGACAAGCATATGAACTCAGCAATTCCCAATTACTTTGCAACCACAAATTTAAGCTTAAGAGGAAGAACACAATTGCAAACTTGTATATGTATATGTATATTTCAGTTAATAACACCGGCTGCAATGGCATTCACATAGTCACCAAGAATGGATAAAATTCTTATAGGACTGAATTTAACAGTTAATGACATCATGTCAACCAGCTATTCTCATAACTTAACCAAACCAAATCTCAATTCACATGTAACTTAATCGAGTAGCAAGTGACCATGCTGAGAACAATACTCAAAATAAGCTTGAGCTGAAACAACACTCCAAAAACTCACAAATTACTTTAATTAAACTAAATTTCACAGAACTTAAAAAAATTAAGGAGATTAGGGAAAGGAACACATAAGAGAACCATCATTATAAATCCTCCTAGCCATCAACCGAATATGAGAAAAGCTTAAACCCATCAATACCTAACTGAAATCATACCCCAAATAAAGTGATATCTTATTTAAATCTATGTATTTCATACTCTATGAGAACCAAACACTCTTCATCAGCAAAGGAAATACAAATCAGAGATTATTAAGCTAAATATACCAAGTAACAAATTCTCACCAGCGATTGAAACTTGCGATGCGTATGAAGTGCGGACTGGGTTTGTAATCCAATGCTCTTTGGTGAAGAAATTGCTCTGAACTCTACTATTTCTGAGCAAACTAAGGCAAAAACAATGGTTTCCCTTTTTTTTTTTTCTCTTACACGCCCTTCATTTCTCTTGCTCTACCCTCTATTGTCCTCTGTTGTACGCTCTCTTCTTCTACTTCCCAAGGAAAAAAAAAGATTTCAGCTCTAATTTTCCAAAAACAACGTCCCTGGCCTTTCTTCCCCCTCTCACGTTCTTCTGCTCTCTCACAAAAGAAAACCATTTTTTGCTCCTTTCTGCATCTCACCCCTGTGCTGAATGGGTTCCCCTCTTGTTTTGATCACTATTCTTTTTTCTTCTTTATTTCCTCCTTTGCCCTTTAGTAACTGCCACCCAGCTCATTCCTTCTTCCTTTTTTATTTATTTTCTTTATTTAGTTACTTAGTTATTCAATTAAAAGAAAGAAAAATCAAAGATTTGACCAATGGGGAGAGAAGGAAATCCATTCCTTGCTCTCTTATTGGTTCCTTAAGATCCAATGATGCCAAAAATAAATTTACAAAATAAATTTATATGTTTTATCCATTATTTACATAATGAAGAAAAAAACAAAAATGGGCCCAATGGGCTTATTGTGACAATAGATTAAGCTTAGGTTTTTTTTTTCTTTTTAATTGTAAAAGCCCAAACAAATAAAAAAATACTAATTAAAAATTTAAATTTATCTCCAATTTTACTTAAATATATTTTTAATCATCAAAAGACTCCGACAAAATACGATGTCTACAGGTCTATGTCTAAATTATTTCTAGACTGTTTAATTTATGAAAAAAAACATTCTTACGAAACTTCATATATTTACATCCGAATTTCAACAAAAACAAAAACAATGGTTTTCACAATTGTATAGTTTCAATGTATACCATTCCTTTAATTCATTCATTAATCTTAATTTAAGGATATTTGATGTAGTGCAGCCCTTGTTATTAATGTAGATGAAATTAAAACTTGTTATTAATTTTCTCAATACATAGAGGCTACTTAGCCTAATTATGTTCAGGGAGATAGGATTTTTGTGATCAAAGCGCATCTTCCAAATTTGCTGGCCTTTTGTCAAAATTTGAGAAATGGTACTTTTGAAGTCTGGGTCCAATGCCAAGGAGTTCATCAAATCCAAGTGATAACGCTACCCTAAACGGTTCACAAGCTCATCGCAGCATTTCTCCGTTACTGTGCCTTCCCGAAAACTATACTTTTAGATATTTGATCATGACATACTGGAGTCAATATGGATCCGCATTCCTCTAGATGTTTAACCCTTTCTGGTGAGGGCTTTGGTGGGTATTCTGAGGAAAGCCTGGGGGACACCAAAAAGCCATTTCAAGCCATAAGGAAGATCATCATCAGGAGGAAGTGATTGCTGAATCTTGCTATTGTTTCTAACAATTATGATTTTTGCTTTTAGCTAGGCAGTAGTTTTGGTGGTGGCAGTAAGTGGATTAAAAAATTACTTTTATGGATGTCTAAAACTCTTCTTAACATCATCAATAAATGGTATAAGGTTCAAATAAATTTATTAAGGAGATCAGTCCATATTGCACTTCGATTCTACATGTAATAAATAATTATTTCCTCTCTCACTTCCAATTAAAATAGTTACTGTCACCCAATATTATTCTTTTAATGGAAAATTTAAAATCTTCATAGTTGTTTCTTTTGATTTCTAAAATAAATGAAAAATTAAAATTCCTTCAATAAACAACTAGTCATTTAAAACAAATGGTGTTTGTTGAGAGTATTCTCAATAATTGTGCCGAGAAAAATAATAAGATACTACTTTTTTCATTTAGTAAGAAAAAATATAATATTTGAATAATTTTCTTCATTATTTGCAATTACAATGGATTCTATCTCATTTATGTGTTTGAAAATTTTTCTACTTTTTCATTTAAGCTCAAAACCAAAGTTCCAAATATGGAAAATTTCATTGTAGGAAATGTACAATAACTTTTTTCATTAGCTATTAAGTTTATAACTTGGTTATTCATTGCTAACGATATTTTACTTTCAGGTTCATTCTTTTATGTGATTCTTCAATATAGTGTTATCTATGGAACGAAAATAAATAAAAGGAATAAAATAAGAGGGTGGAAAACATAAATTAGTAATATTTAAGTAGACAATCAATAGGAAAAGAGTAAATGATTGTGACACCGTATTTTGTCATGGGGTTGTTACACATTTTTCAAAAAATAAAAAAGAAGAAAAGAGAAAAAAAAATTTAATTATTTTTAAACGGGAATTTGATTTAAAGGTCTTGAATGCCTCTTTTATCTTTTGGATCACAATTTTAGATTTTGAGTTTTGACCCACTTCATTTTAATATAAATTAGGAAGCCCTTTGGCCTGTTTTCTTTAAATTTGAGTCAGGGGCCTTTTGACCCATTTGATTTGTTTTAAATACTTTGTTTTGACATAAAAATTATAATTTTCTGGGCTTTTAGTGATTTTGGGACAAAACGCATGTTTTGGGCTTGACCCGTCTTGCTAAAACCCTAGTTTGGGGGCCTTTAGGCACACCCATTTTTCTAACTTTTTTTGTCTAAATAAATTATATTTATTTGTTGGACTATTTAATTTGTTTGAGGTTTAATTTGGGACCAATTGGACCAACTTAGGTCCAAGGTTGAGTTCTTTGGGCTCATTTTGACCTAATTTGGCCTAATTGGACCATTAGGGTTTTGTGATTTTTATTTTTAATCAAATAAATTTGTTAAAAATCTGAAAGGAGGTCAACTAGGGTTTAAAGAATTTTTCCAAGCATAAGTAAAAAGATGTAGCCTTATGGAAGCTTCATAGAAATTGTTTGTGCAAGAAAATTTTGAGAAAATTGCTAATGGGGGTTTTCTTAACCTTATTTTTGCATGAAAAAAAATACAAATTAGAGGGGCTGAAGTGTGCAATTTGGTTAGGGAATTTTGGGGAAGAATTATTGGATTTTTCACATGCCAAGGCTAAAGGAAATTGGCAGGAAAGTGCAAAAGGGTTATGAAAGGACCAAACTACTCTCAACTTGCTCTCCAAGTTGAGAGGGCTGATCGCATTTAGGAAAAAACGGAGGAGAAAGCCTCATACAAAAATCATGCTCTCAAGGTGAAAGCAAGAAAAAAAGGGAGAGAACTTGAAAAAATAGATCAAAGAGAGGACGAAAGTTGAGAGAAAAGTTGAGAGTTCTTGATTGTTCTTGATATTCTTGGAGAGAAAAAAAAAAAAAAAAAAAAACCAATAGTGGTTTGAGCTTCTTGGAGTTGGATTCTACACTTTTGAGTAAGGAAGATGAGTTTTCTTGAAGAATAGTAGGTAAACTTCACTCTTCTCTTGATTTCTTGCCATTCTCTTGTAGGTTTTTGTTTGAATCCATGTGAAATGTATGTTTCTTTTTGTTTCCCTCTTGAATGCCTCTATTTCATTTTAATTCCATGAGTTTCATTTTTAATTTTGATTTTCTCCTCTCTTGAATATCCTCATGATATTTTTGGTTTAGGGAGATTATGTTTAGTTTCTATTTTGATTGTGGTTCAGTACTTAGTTTATTGTTGTTTTGTTTGTTTTTACCATATGACATGGTTTTTGTTTAGGGTTAATCTTTTCCTAGCATGGTCTTGGTTGCTGGTATTGTACGTTTTACATGCTTGCTACCCTATTATTGTTTTGGTACCATTTGTCATGTCTTGTTGGAGTGAGCATGCTTCTTGTGGATTTCTTTTTGAGTGTTTTGTTTGTTTTGTCTTTGTTTTCTTGAATGTGTTTTAGGGTTCTTGATTAAAAATCAAAATGATGTTTGACCTTTCTTGAAAAATTTGTGTTTTGGTCTTAATGTTTTGACTTTTGTCATGTTTAAAATCAAATTAGTCAATTGGGATAATAGTTATCAAATTTGGTTTCTAAATGGTCATTCTCGGACCTGTTAGTCCAACACTGGCAGTGGTCGGTATTTTGACCATAACTTCAGTTTTACAACCCCAAATGGCATGAATCTTGTCTTTTTAGAACCCTAAGATGTGTATCTTGTATGTCGCATTTGCTCCTAGTTTTAATTTCAAAGTGACTTTTTTAACTGTAATGTGAAATTGTTAGTTGATTTTGGCAGTATTCTATTTTTTGGCCATAACTTGAGTTAGGGAGCCCATTTTTGTATGATTTTTGACTCTTTAGAACCATAAGATGTTTTTCTATGTCATGTAAAATTTTGGTGTCAAATTAAATTGATATGCATTCCCAGATTTCTTTACAAGTTTCCTTTATTTTATATTTTGTTTTCTATTTTTTTTTTATTTTGCCTTGTGTTTGCTTGTTGTTCTTTCTTTCTTTTTAGAACCATTTGCATGCTAATTAGGAGTGTAAGTTGATTGCCCTATTTAACTAAATGTTATTGAATTACTTTGCATGTCATTTTTATGGTTTTATTTTGACTCTTAATGGCTGCCACATGTGCTTTAGTATTTTATACATTTTCACTATAAGTTGGCATATTCATTATTTTATCTTGTCATTTATTGTGATGTGTTGACCTTTAATTTCTTATTTTGAGCTAACTATTATGTGTTCCATGTGAGAGGGAGTCATAATCCTTGGGCGATTAGAAAAAACCCTAAGACGATTTGGAGGCTTGGAGAGCTTTTGTTTATTTTGATTACATTTTTTCAATTATGTACCCTCCCCTATTGGACAAGGACAAGTGTTATAATATTTAAAATCATACATTTGCGTAGCATTTAAAAATGTGATTATTCGCTTAGTATCCATAGGCCCCTTACTTATCAAGGGAGGGGTAAGGGTGACTTACCCCCATAGGGGTGACTCGCCTATCCACCTGAGATAAGGATAAGCGCTACTTTGGGAACCGAGAAGCGTGGGAACAGAGTGGAAGGATTTAGGACGCAATTAGATTCATGCATAGCATATTTACAATTATTCATAATTTATATTGGTTGCATGCTTATTTATTTAGTTTATTTTTACGATTAAAGCAAAAAAAAAAAAATGAAATGAACATTTGTTTTGAAATTGGTTTTCGAAAATGAAATTTTCCTTTAAGCTTTTGAACTGACTTACGAACTACACAGATTTTGATCTCTAATTAGGGTACGTAAGCATTCGAGGGTGACGAATCAAGTCCAAATTTAAATAATCACCTATTTTTCTTTTGTTTTCATTTAGGGATAAAATAAATACAATTTGGCCATGACTTAATTTGCACAATTAATTTCAGGTAACTGTCTTTTAGACGGGTATTGTAGGGTACCTAACACTTTCCCTACACACAATTAGAATCCAGAACCCTCTCTGGTTCGTAGACTAAGTTTTGGAAATAAAAAGGGTTTTTCAATTGTTTCCCGATTTTTAATACAATTGGTGGTGACTCCAAGTTTTCTTTTGGAAAACTAATCTTTTTTCTGAGTTCTCCATATGCGTCAACGCGATCTTCGTGTATGTTGTGACAATTATGTCCTCGCCTATTCCAGAAGAATACCGTCTTTACAAGCATGTTATGGAACGAAATTTGGTGCTTAAATTTTTTAAGGAGAACAAAGATTTGGAATGTCTCCTTTCTTAATTGTCTCATAATTCTTTCTAGGATTCAAGATAGAGATTAGCGTAGCACATTCATTTCGATTATGTTTTAGGGAATTTCGGTAAGGAAACAAAGTGACCACGGTCCATATCGGCACAAATTTGCCCATAGAAGAATCTACCCATTATTGAAATGAGGCTTTGCTTGTCAATTAAAGCTTAGGGCGCAAGATTTTGTCTAATTGTGCACAGCATAAAGCTCACAAATGTAGTTATTTATGACATTCTCTTCCACATAAATTGTCGTTGTACTTTCAGAACAAAAAACCAAATGTATCAAATCCATTATGACTTCTGATGAACACACTTTTTACACAGTAGTTAACCATCATATTTAGTCTTTTAAACCTCTTTTAGGCCTATTTGATTGGGCTTGGCCCACATTTCATGAGTTTGGATTCAATTGGGCCTAAATGTATTTTTCAGCATTATTGGGCATTTTATGCACTCTCTATTTTTCATGCATAACTTAAGTTTTGGACGTCTAATAATTTTGAATATTACCTTGTAGGAAAGCTAAGAGAAAGCTCTACAACTTTGATTTAGAGCTCCAAATCTAATTTGGATTTCTATCTGGTCATATGCAGCCTGGAAGCCAGAGAAGACATGTTGTCGTAGGATCCTGACCCATATGCAGTGTTTGGACCATGACTTGAACTGTAAATGTCATATGGACTTGAAATTGGTCCCATTGGAAAGCTAAGATGCAGAGCTTCAAATGTTATGAATAACGTTTAACCAAATTGTATAGTTTAGATGGTCTTATTTCATATCGAAGTTGGCTGATGGTTCCAGAGACCTGTTGGCACTTAAATGGGCATAACTTCTTCATTACAAGTCCAATTGAGCCCAAACCAAAGCCCAATGAAAGCTAAGGCTTGTTGTGAGAAATCTTAACACAAGTGTACATTATCGTTTCCAAGTAATAAGATGAGATAGAGTTATCGTTCTCACGAGAACTAATGTATCAACTACCGAAATTGGGTTAATCTTAATTTTATCTAATTAATCAATATGGAGATATTTTCAAGAAACAACTAAAATAGGATGAAAAAAAACTTAAACTAGAAAAATAACAAACTAAACTAGTAAAATGATAAAATTATCAAGAGAGAAAATATCTAGGGCTTTTGATTTCACCATAGCTATTCTGATTTATTATTCCTAATTCATTAACAAAGAACAATCTTCCTAATTGCTAGCCAAGAACCCTAAATTATTTATTAGCCCTTCCCAATGTCAAACAAAAGTATTTCTAAGTTATGAACCCACGATATTCCTATGTGAATTGCGAACAACTTAGAAATTCACTTAATTCTATGGTTCTTTTTAAATAGCTACACAGGCCATGGAGGTATATTCTTATCCTATATTCAACCTATGTTCTTAATCTCTATGATCTTTAATTACAAATTACCTCCCAGTCTCATTGTAATTATCTAATCAACTAATTGGTGATCAAGCAATTAGAAGCATGAAGATTTAAGAAGAAGAAGACAATTTAATAAAGGAGTTCTTCAATTAAAGAAATAGAAAATCACAAATCATCCTAGCTAGGCTACATCATAGCCCTAGAAAGGAATTTAGTTCATAGCAGATGAAAAGAACAAGCTAAAATTAAATCTAGATATGGTTCAAAGGGAAGAAGAATAAAAACTCTGAAAAGAAGCCCCAATCTTCTTGTGCCCTTCTCCAATCCTTGCTTTTGCTCTCCTCCTTGCCTCCAAAAAGTCTAGAAAAGAATCCTCTTTCTAATTCCCTAGATTTCCTATTTATACCCCTCCTTCCAAAGCCCTAAAACTAGAAGAATTTAAGTCACGTCTGCAGAAACAAGTACGGGAGCCACACCTCTAAAGATTGGGCGCCGCACCTCTGACTCGCTGGAAGAAACATGCTTCTTTGCACTTTCGGGTGCTATACCTCTGTCTTTTGAGGGGTGCGGCACTGAGCTGTTGTCCTAACATGTGTATTTTTTTCGCATACGGGGGGTGCGGCGCTACTGTTCAAGGGGTGCACCCCTAAGCTGCTGTCCTACTTTTAAGTTTCATGCTCCAGTGGCCGCGACTCTGGGTTTTGAGTGCCACAACCCTTGAATTTTGTTCCAAAAACTTCCTAATTCTTCAATTCTTTATTCTAACCTATGAAACCTACAATTTAACATAAAACATCACATTAGATGATGATTAATCTCAATAAACAATCAAATAATTAAGTAAAGGATATCTAAAAATTGGATATAAAAACCACTCAACAAATACCCCCAAACTTAACATTTGCTCGTCCTCGAGTAAAGAAAAAGAAAAATAAAATTAAACTCAACAACTAACTAACAAAGTAAAAAATTTATTTGCTAACCATACAGGCCTCATAGATCTCTATTAATCACAGCTCTTCGAAAATTTTCAAGATAGTATGAATATGTATAATTTCAACCCCAAGTTAATCTCATCTCAATCTCACTAAAATTTTCTTTGTGTGTGTAAGTATAACTCTTGCTTACCCTACTCTCTCTTAAATCAGATTATGCAAATAAGCTCATAAACATATATTCTCCACTTTTATTCTCTCAGAACCTCATATGCTTGCTTTTCATGTCAATCTCCACTAATGTAGGTATTTCACAATATTGAGGATCAAAAGGACTTTTGATAAGCTTGTAATGTGTGGCTGGGTTAAGGGTAGGATGATGGATAAACATATGGCTTAACTCACCCATCACACAAATTCAGTTTAGAGCAAATTTTAAGAGCACATTTCTTTCTTTTCACTTCTAACTCCCCCAAACTTATTTTCTTCTTTACCTTGCCATTCACCAATAGAATTCTTACTTTTGGACCACTACATCCCATACTCAATGTTTTCTAAGACATTTTTTTTTTCTTTTTGTTTCTTTTCAATATTTGCACAATTGTCTTTTCTTTTCATTGTAAACTATTCTTTGTTTTTTTTCTTTACATCAGGGATGTAGCTCTTGAATTTTCATTCTTTGGTGGTCATTTCATTGAGATCTTCATTTTTTTTTCTTCACCAATTCTCCTTAATTTTCCTAGCTCTAGATGCTCTTAAGACTGAAAATGCATTTTAGGTGAAGGGTTCAAGTCAAAAGATCACACAATGGGCTAGGGTCAGTGTAGGTGACAAAGAAATAGGCTAAATTAAGCTCAATGGGGTATGATAGGGATAAAATAACATACAAAAGGGTAGCTAGAAAGGCTTAAACGAAACAAAAATGGCCTAAATCATCTCCCTAATATTGTGCAGCCTAGGATTTCGCCTCGACTGACAATCAAGCAAGTTCTAGCATTCTGTGAGATTTTGAAATGACTTAATTCACATAATCATCTCTAAGCATGTAGATTTCAAATAAACAAGGTTATGTGCTCAATAATTCAGGAAATTCTAGTTAGACAAAAATTAACATAAGGGTTAATCAAAAACACAAACACAAAATCTATCATTTTTCTAGAGCTATGAACAATGAAAATCAGTGTTATCATTAGTCTAAGGTTAAACAAAAAATTTCACTCTATTCTACTAAACTTAAAGAAAAATAAAAATTAAACATAAAAACTACCTAGAAAAGCATTTAAAGATACCCAATAAGTTAACTGCAAATCAATACAGCAGCTCAGAAAATAAATCCCCACCCCTAAACTTAAAGGAAACATTGTCCTCAATGTTTAAAGCAAAGAAGAAAAAGATGTGAGGACTTCCCTGAAATGGAGATGGATCACTTTGCATCTTCATCAGGTGGAGCTGCTGGGGGGAATAAAAGTTATGGATTGTATACCTGAAACATAAAAAAAAAATAAACACACAAGCATGAAAATAAAATTAAACAACTAAACAAAAATTAAGAGAAAGGGTTAAAAAGATTGGGTTGCCTCCCAAAAAGCGCTTGTTTTATAGTCCTCAGCCTGACTGCCTCTGGAATAAATTAACCAGGATCAAAAATAGCAGTGGAGGACTTCTGGAATTTTACTCCACTATTTCTTTGAGCTTTGGATTGTTGGCAAGTCTCTTTTAATCTTCATACCTCGTTTCCATCTCCAAAGCAAGAAGACTTCTTGAGGTGCTCTAAAAGAATCTTTTGGAATGATGACTTCTTCTTTTTGTTTTCCTTATGAGACTCAGCTATAGGCACTGGTCTAGCCATTGGCTTCTTAGGAGTTTTATCATCTTGGACCTCTAAATCATGAGGCTTCTCTTTATTTGTCATTCACATGGTGCGAGCTTCAATTGGGTCTTGTGATTTAGTGCTTCCACTTGTAGTGTCAATTTTACAACAAACACTCACTTCATCTAGATGCTTTATTTCTTTGAAGACCTTGAAGGAAACTTGATCACCTTGCACTCTCAGAGTAAGTTGGCCCTTTTGCACATCAATAAGTGCTTTCCCAGTTGCTAGAAATGGACGACCAAGAATGATTGAGATTTCATGGTCCTCCTCCATGTCAAGCACAACGAAGTCCGCTGAGAAGATGAACTTGTCCACTTTCACCAATACATCCTCTAGGATTCCCTTTGGATACTTGATTGATCTATCCGCCAATGTCAAGGAGATGGAGGTTGGCTTAACTTCTCCTATACCCAATTTCCTGAAAAACAGAAAGAGGCATAAGGTTAATACTAGAACCAAGATCACAAAGTGCCTTACTGAAAGATACATTGCCAATAGAACAAGGAATGTTGAAACTCCCTGGATCTGTTAATTTTGGTGGCAATTTCTTTTGTAAGATTGCACTGCACTCCTTAGTGAGTGCCACAGTCTCATAATCCGCTAGCTTTCTTTTATTTGAGAGAATCTCCTTCATAAATTTCACGTAGCTAGGCATTTGCTCCAAAGCGTCTGCAAATGAGATGTTGATGTGCAGCTTTTTGAACACTTCCAAGAACTTAGAAAATTGAAAATCTAGCTTCTTCTTTTGAAATCTCTGAGGAAACGGAAGAGGTGGAAATACGGTGGAGGATTGTCTGGGAATAATTAGATGTTTTCCCCATAGGTGTCATAGGAGTTTCCACTGGAGTGTCTTCTTTTACCTCAGGCTCAACTTGCTTACTGGGCACCTTCTTGGCAATTTCAGATGGTTCATCCAAAGTCTTACCATTCTGAAGAGTTATGGCCATGACATGCTCTTTAGGATTCACTTCTGTATCACTTGGGAATGATCCCTGCTGTCTGCTAGTGAGCAAGGTAGAGAGTTGACCCACTTGCATCTCTAGGTTACGAATGGAGGCATCTGTTCGGGCCATGAATTGATTTGTATTCATGGTCAATTGGGCAAGAGCATCTTCCAAAGAGACCTTAGGTGGTGGTGGTTGATCTTGCACTGGTGCCTGAGCAGAATTCTGATTGTTTTTCCAAGAAAAATTAGGGTGATTTCTCCACCCCAGATTGTATGTATTGGAGTAAGGGTTGTTTTGCCTGCTTGGGTTTCCCATAAATTGTGCTTCCTCTGACTGAGATGGAGAGAATGGATTGCCAACTTGGCAATTTGAGCTAGCATGAGGGCCACCACAATGATCACAATTCTCAGGAGGTGACTGAATGACATTGACGTTCCGGATGGTTAACTGCTTAGCCAGAGAATTTATTTTAGCAGATAAAGCAGTGAAGGCATCAACCTCATGCACCACAAGTACCTTACGTGAAGTGGACCTCTCAGTAGGCCGCTAATAGGCATTGGTAGCCATCTCCTCTAACAGGTCATTAGCATCCCCATATGTCTTCCTCATCAAAGATCCACCAGCAGCAGCATCAACTAGTGTCTTAGTGGAATTCAGCAAGCCATTATAAAATGTCTGTAGCTGTAACCAGTCAGGGAGTCCATGGTGGGGACATCTACGAAGCAACTCTTTGTACCTTTCCCAAGCATCCTAAAGTGACTCATTCTCCAGTTGATAAAATGTTCCAATGTCATTTCGGAGCTTGGCGGTCTTAGGTGGTGGGAAAATTTTTGCCAAGAATTTTTGGGCCAAAATATCCCATGTGGTGATGGTCCCTGTTGGCAATGATTGAAGCCAAGCCTTGGCTTTATCCCGTAATGAGAAAGGAAATAGGCGGAGGCGAATATCATCATTACCAACCCCGTTGTGCTTGAAAGTATCGCATATCTCCACGAACCCGGAAATATGAGCATGAGGGTCTTCACTCGCCAATCCACTGAATGAGGCTGACTGAACCATGTGAATTATAGCTGGTTTAATCTCAAAAGAATTTGCTTCAATAGCTGGTCGCCTTATACCCGAATTGGTATCCGTGATGGAAGGTAGAGCATAATCACAGAGTGCCTTGGGAGGGTTTTCTTCTGCCATTGTGTCTGTCAAAACTCTGGTAAACTCTCTTCTTGCCTTTCTATTCTTTTGACAAGTCTTCTCTATCTCAAAATCAAGTGGGATTAGAGAGCTACTTCCAAAATTTCTCATACACCAAAAGAAAACTCCTGAAAGTCTCAAACAATAAAACAATTAAATAGATCTGTGAAAATAAACGATTAAACTAAAATCAAGATCACTGAGTATCGATATTGATAACAAATTAGCCCCCGGCAACGGCGCCAAAAACTTGTTGTGAGAAATCTTAACGCAAGTGTACATTATCGTTTCCAAGTAATAAGATGAGATAGAGTTATCGTTCCCACGAGGACTAATGTATCAACTACCGAAATTGGGTTAACCTTAATTTTATCTAATCAATCAATATGGAGATATTTTCAAGGAACAACTAAAATAGGATGAAAACAAACTTAAACCAGCAAAATAACAAACTAAACCAGTAAAATGATAGAATTATCAAGAGAGAAAATATCTAGGGCTTTTGATTTCACCATAGCTATTCCGATTTGCTATTCCTAATTCATTAACCAAGAACAATCTTCCTAATTGCTAGCCAAGAACCCTAAATTATTTACTAGTCTTTCCCAAGGTCAAACAAAAGTATTTCTAAGTTATGAACCCAGGATATTCCTATGTGAATTGCGAACAACTTAGAAATTCACTTAATTCTATGGTTGTTTTTAAATAGCTACACAAGCTATGGAGATATATTCCTATCCTACATGCAACCTATGTTCTTAATCTCTATGATCTTTAATTACAAATTACCTCCCAGTCTCATTGTAATTATCTAATCAACTAATTGGTGATCAAGCAATTAGAAGCATGAAGATTTGAGAAGAAGATGACAATTTAATAAAGGAGTTATTGAATTAAAGAAATAGAAAATCACAAATCATCCTAGCTAGGCTACATCATAGCCCTAGAAGGGAATTTAGTTCATAGCAGATGAAAAGAACAAGCTAAAATTAAATCTAGACATGGTTCAAAGGGAAGAAGAATAAAAACTCTGAAGAGAAGCCCCAATCTTCTTGTGCCCTTCTCCAATCCTTGTTTTTGCTCTCCTCCTTGCCTCCAAAAAGTCTAGAAAAGAATCCCCTTTCTAATTCCTTAGATTTCCTATTTATACCCCTCCTTCCAAAGCCCTAAAACTAGAAGAATTTAAGTCACGTCTGCAGAAACAAGTACGGGCGCCGCACCTCTGACTCGCTGGAAGAAACATGCTTCTTTGCACTTTCGGGTGCCGCACCTCTGTCTTTTGAGGGGTGCGACGCTAAGCTGCTGTCCCAACATGTGTATTTTTTTTGCCATACGGGGGGTGCGGCACTACTATTCAAGGGGTGCACCCCTGAGCTGCTGTCCTGCTTTTAAGTTTCATGCTCCAGGGGCTGCGACTCTAGGTTTTGAGCGCCGCAACCCTTGAATTTTGTTCCAAAAACTTCTTAATTCTTCAATTCTTTATTCTAACCTATGAAACCTACAATTTAACATAAAACATCACATTAGATGATTATTAATCTCAATAAACAATCAAATCATTAAGTAAAGGATATCTAAAAAGTGGATATAAAAGCCACTCAACAAGGCCCATGGGAATAAGTGTGCCCTAAGGGCAGTTTGGGTGTGCATGTATTTTTGGAGGTCTATATGTTCAGAAAGAGGCAGCCAAAATGAGTATTAGGCATTAGGATATTTTAGACAACTTTTCTAGTTTTTCTTAGTCTTTAAGTTTTCTCTCTAGATATTTTGTAAACTTTGTTCCTCTTGTTGATGGAGGGCTAAATACTCAAATCAATCCAGGTTTTAGCTATTCTGATTATTAATTCTAAGATTATGCTTTGATTGTTATTCATTTAGTTGTTAATCAAGTTTTTTCAATCTTCTGAAATATTCTGTTTGAATTGCTTAATTTCGGATTTGAGTATTGTGTTAATTGCTTAATTGCATGTGATTGAAGAGGATTATATGGATTAAATGATGTTTCTAAGTTTTTGGATGGATTGTTTACCCTTGGCTAGATTCTGGACTTAGGTTAAACTAGATTTGAATGAGTGCTTAATTCATTTAGTCTTAGTTAATCCGAATTCTGGTTGCTTAACCAGTGGATATCCATAGAGCACTGAGAGGCTTCTTGATGTGTTTTAAAGGCCAAGAACTAGGTTAATAATTGAATGGATTCTCTGAAATCAATGATGGATTAAAATCAGAATCAGTTAGACTTGGATTAGTTGTTTTCCTTAAGGTTTACCACTTATAATTAATTTATGTTAATCACTTGAACAAAACAAACCCCCATGTTTATATGTTTCTTAATATGATTCACTACTTAGAGTAATCCTTTGGTTCGACTTGATGTTGCCTTATGCTACAAGTAGCTTTGGTAAACCGACTATAAATTTTACTAATTTGAGGAGCCTCGGCAGCTCATCAACTTCCCTGTCTTGTCGTTGCAATTATTCAAATTTTTGCAAGAGAGCTAAACCATACTTTTCAAGTTCTTCACTATTAAGATTAGAGACGCATATGGCTTGACTTCTTTTAAGACCATTCTTTTTCGAAACCAACTTTGTGTAGAAATGTTAGTTATCATGCCACTATTTGAAAGTAGGATCATGACACACATCTTTATAAATATTAGTTTTGGTGGACAAGTTTGTCAGAGAAAGTTTGTACGATTTTGTCATAATACTAGTTAACATACAATGCACGATTTTTAAATACAACTCAAATAACATTGATGCTCTTGACATTGCTCTCCAGTTAATTAGGGTGTTCTTCTTGTTGGTTTCATCTTTTTGTCTTAATTATTATCTTAGCCATATCAGATAGAGTAAATAATGGAATTTTATCCGATAGTTCCAGGTCTAAATTGTTTCTAGACTGTTTAATTTACGAAAAAAGCAATCTTACTTAACTTCATATTTTAACATCCGAATTTCAACTAAAATAAAAACAATAGTTTTCACAGTTGTATAGTTTCAATGTATACTATTCCTTTAATTCATTCAATAATCTTAATTTAAAGATATTTGATGTAGTGCGGCCCTTGTTATTAATAGGGAAAAGTCCTAAAAACTCTCCTGAACTATACTCTTGTTGCACTTTACCCCCCATGCTTCAAAAACATAGGAAATACCTCCTTGAACTTTCAAAATGTGCACTTTACTCTTACGACCCTGATGTCCGTCCATTAATGGATGGAAGAAGGGATTTAAATATTATAATTTGACTCCAAAATTCTTTGAATATTACTTTTTGACCCCAATTTTTATAAATTTATCTTTATTTATACCCCTACAAAATTGCACTATAGCCCAGATTAATCACATTATGTGCACATTAATGGACAGACATCAGGGTCGGGGGGTAAAGTGCACATTTTGAAAGTTCAAGGAGGTCTTTCTTACATTTTTGAAGCATGTAGAGTAAAGTGCAACAAGAGCATAGTTCAGGGGGGTTTTTAGGACTTTTCCCTTATTAATATATATGAAATTAAAACTTGTTATTAATTTTCTTATTAAATGAAGAGGCTAGTTAGCCTAATTAAGATGAGGGAGATGAGATTTTTGCAATCCAAGCGCATCTCTTCCAAATTTGCTGGCCTTTTGTCAAAATTTGAGAAATGCTATTTTTGAAGTATAGGTCTAATGCCAAAGAGTTCATCAAATCCAAGTGACAACGCTGCCCTAAACGGATCACAAGCTCATCACAACATTCCTCCGTTATTGTGCCGTTCTCGTAAATTATACTTCCAGATATTTGATCACGACATAATGGAGTCAATCTAGACCCGCATTCCTCTAGATGTTGAACTCATTCTGGTGAGGGCTTGGGAGGGTATTCTAAGGAAAGCCCAGGGGACACCAAAAAACCACAGCAAGCCACAAGGAAGATCATCATCAGGAGAAAGTGATTGTTGAATCTTGCCATAGTTTCTAATAATTATGATTTTTGTTGTTAGCTATGCAGTAGTTTTGGTGGTGGGAGTAAGTGGATTGAAACATTACTTTTATAGAGGTCTAAAACTCTTCTCAATGTAATTAATAAATGGTATAAGTTTTGAATCAATTTATTAAGGAGATCAATTCATATTGCACTTCAATTCTACATGTAATAAATGATCTTTCCCCTCTCACTTCCAATTAAAATAGTTACTATCACCCAATATTATTCTTTTAATGGAAAATTTAAAATCTTCATAGTTGTTTCTTTAGATTTTCAAAATAAATGAAAAATTAAAATTCCTTCAATAAACAACTAGTCATTTAAAACAAAGGGTGTTTGTTGAGAGTATTCTCAATAATTGTGCAGAGAGAAATAATAAGATACTACTTCTTTCATTTAGTAGGAAAAAATATAATATTCAAATAATTTTCTTCTTTATTTGCAATTACAATGGATTTTATCTCATTTATGTGTTTGAAAATTGTCCTACTTTTCGTTTAAGCTCAAAATCAAAGTTCTGAATATAGAAAGTTTCAGTATAGGTAATGTACAATAACTTTTTCATTAACTATTAAGTTTATAACTTGGTTATTCATTACTTATGATATTTTACTTTCAACTTCATTATTGTATGCGATTCTTCAATATAGTGCTATCTATGGAACAAAAATAAATAAAAGGAATAAAATAAGAGGATGTAAAACATAAATTGGTAATATTTAAGTAGGCAATCAATAGGAAAGGAGTAAATGATGTCCCCGCCTGTTCTAGAAGAATACCGTTTTTACGAGAATGTTATGGAATAAAATTTGGTGCTTAAAGTTTTTAAGGAGAACAAAGATTTGGAATGTCTTATTTCCTAATTGACTAATCATTCTTTCTAGAATTGAAGAAGGAGATTAGGGTAGCACATTCATTTCCATTATGTTTTAGGGAATTTTGGCAAGGAAACAAAGTGACCACGGTCCATACCGGCACAAATTCGCTTGTAGAAGAATCTACCCATTATTGAAATGAGGCTTTGCTTGTCAATTAAACCTCGGGGCGCAAGATTTTTGCTAAATGTGCATAGCATAAAGCTCACAAATGTAGTTATTTATGACATTCTCTTCGACACAAATCGTCGTTGTGCTTTCAGAACAAAGACCAAATGTATCAAATCCATTACGACTTCCCTGTCCTGTGGTTGCAATTATTCAATTTTTTGCAAGAGGGCTAAACCATATTTTTCAGGTCTTCACATTTAAGATTAGACACGCATATGACTTGACTTTCTTTAAGACCATTCTTTTTTCGAAACGAACTCTATGCAGAAATGTTAGTTATCATGCCACTATTTGAAAGTAGCATCATGACACACATCTTTATAAATATTATTTTTGGTAGACAAGTTTGTTAGAGAAAGCTTGTACGATTTTGTCATAATGCTAGTTAACATAATATGCTTGATTTTTTAATACAAGTCAAATAATGGTGGTGCTCTTGACATTGCTTTCCAGTTAATTAGGTTGTTCTTCTCGTTTGTTTCATCTTTTTGTCTTAATAATTATCTTAGCCATATCAGATAGAGTAAACAATGGAATTTTATCCCATAGGTCCATGTCTAAATTATTTCTAGACTGTTTAATTTATGAAAAAATAATTCTTACATAACTTCATATATTAAAATCCAAATTTCAACCAAAACAAAAACAATGGTTTTCACAANCTTCATACATTAAAATCCAAATTTCAACCAAAACAAAAACAATGGTTTTCACAATCGTATAGTTTCAATGTATATCATTGCTTTAATTCATTCATTAATCTTAATTTAAAGATATTTGATGTAGTGCAGCCCTTGTTATTATTATATATGAACTCAAAACTTGTTATTAATTTTCTCAATACATGAAGAGGCTACTTAGCCTAATTAAGATGAGGGAGATGGGATTTTGGCGATCAAAACACATCTCTTCCAAATTTGCTAGCCTCTTTTAAAAATTTAAGAATTGGTACTTTTGAAGTCTGGGTCCAATTCCAAGGAGTTCATCAAATCCAAGTGACAACACTGCCCTAAACGGTTCACAAGCTCATAACAACATTTCTCTGTTACTGTGCCCTCCTGAAAACTATACTTTCAGATATTTGATCACGACATATTGGAGTCAATCTAGATCCACATTCCTTTAGATGTTGAACCTATTCTGGTGAGGGCTTGGGAGGGTATTCTGAGGAAAGCCCGGGGGACACCATAAAACCACTACAAGCCGTAAGGAAATCATCATCAAGAGGAAGTGATTGCCGAATCTTGCCATAGTTTCTAACAATTATGAATTTTTCTGTTAGCTATGCAGTAGTTTTGGTGGTGGGAGTAAGTGGATTGAAAAATTACTTTTATAGAGGTCTAAAATTCTTCTCAACGTCATCAATAAATTGTATAAGTTTCAAATTAATTTATTAAGGAGATCAGTTCATATTGCACTTCAATCCTACATGTAATAAATAACCATTTCCCCTCCCACTTCCAATTAAAATAGTTATTGTCACCCAATATTATTCTTTTAATGGAAAATTTAAAATCTTCATACTCGTTTCTTTAGATTTCAAAAATAAATGAAAAATTAAAATTCTTTCAATAAACTACTAGTCATTTAAAACAAAGGTTGTTTGTTGAGAATAGTTTCAATAATTGTGCAGAGAGAAATAATAGGATACAACTTTTTTCATTTAGNATACTTTCAGATATTTGATCACGACATATTGGAGTCAATCTAGATCCACATTCCTCTAGATGTTGAACCTATTCTGGTGAGGGCTTGGGAGGGTATTCTGAGGAAAGCCCGGGGGACACCATAAAACCACTACAAGCCGTAAGGAAATCATCATCAAGAGGAAGTGATTGCCGAATCTTGCCATAGTTTCTAACAATTATGAATTTTTCTGTTAGCTATGCAGTAGTTTTGGTGGTGGGAGTAAGTGGATTGAAAAATTACTTTTATAGAGGTCTAAAATTCTTCTCAATGTCATCAATAAATTGTATAAGTTTCAAATTAATTTATTAAGGAGATCAGTTCATATTGCACTTCGATCCTACATGTAATAAATAACCATTTCCCCTCCCACTTCCAATTAAAATAGTTATTGTCACCCAATATTATTCTTTTAATGGAAAATTTAAAATCTTCATACTCGTTTCTTTAGATTTCAAAAATAAATGAAAAATTAAAATTCTTTCAATAAACTACTAGTCATTTAAAACAAAGGTTGTTTGTTGAGAATAGTTTCAATAATTGTGCAGAGAGAAATAATAGGATACAACTTTTTTCATTTAGTCAGAAAAAATATAATATTCGAATAATTTTCTTCATTGTTTGCAATTACAACGGATTCTATCTCATTTATATGTTTGAAAACTGTCCTACTTTTCATTTAAGCTCAAAATCAAAGTTCCAAATAGGTAATGTACAATAATGTTTTTCAATAACTGTTAAGTTTCTAACTTGGTTATTCATCGCATACGATATTTTAATCTCAAGTTCATTCTTGTACATGATTCTTCAATATAATGTTATCTATGGAACAAAAATAACTAAAAGGAATAAAATAACAGGATGGAAAACATAAATTGGAAATATTTAAATAGGCAATCTATTGGAAATGAGTAAATGATGTCCCCGCTTGTTCTAGAAGAATACCCTTTTACGAGCACATTAGGGAACAAAATTTGGTTCTTAAATTTTTTAAGGAGAACAAAGATTTGGAATGTCTCCTTTCTTAATTGACTAATCATTCTTCACGTTTAAGATTAGACACGCATAAGACTTATCTTTCTTTAAGACCATTCTATTTTCGAAACCAACTATGTGCAGAAAGGTTAGTTATCATGTCAGTATTTAAAAGTAGCATCATGACACACATCTTTATAAATATTATTTTTGGTAGACAAGTTTGTCAGAGAAAGCTTGTACGATTTTGTCATTTTACTAGTTAACATACAATGCTTGATTTTTTAATACAAGTCAAATAATGGTGATGCTCTTGACATTGTCTCCAGTTAATTAGGATGTTCTTCTCGTTTTTTTCATCTTTTTGTCTTAATTATTATCTTAGCCATATGAGATAGAGTAAACAATGGAATTTTATCCTATAGGTCCATGTCTAAATTATTTCTAGACTGTTTAATTTATGAAAAAAGAAATCTTACATAACTTCATATTTTAGCATCCGAATTTCAACCGAAACAAAAACAATGGTTTTCACAATCGTATAGTGTCAATGTATACCATTCCTTTAATTCATTCAATAATCTTAATTTAAAAATATTTGATATAGTACTGCCCTTGTTATTAATAGATATGAAATTAAAACTTGTTATTAATTTTCTCAATACATGAAGAGGCTACTTAGCCTAATTAAGATGAGGGAGATGGGATTTTTGTAATCAAAGTGCATCTCTTCCAAATTTGCTGGCCTCTTGCAAAAATTTGAGAAATGGTACTTTTGAAGTCTAGTTCTAATGCCAAGGAGTTCATCAAATCCAAGTGACAACGCTGCCCTAAATGGTTCACAAGCTCATCACATCATTCTTCCATTATTGTGCCCTTCCCGAAAACTATACTTCCAGATATTTGATCACGACATATTGGAATCAATCTAGACCCACATTCCTCTAGATGTTGAACCCGTTATGGTGAGGGCTTGGGAGGGTATTCTGAGGAAAACCCGGGAGACACCAAAAAACCAATGCAAGATGCATGGAACATTATCATCAGGAGGAAGTGATTGCCGAATCTTGCCATAGTTTCTAACAATTATGATTTTTGCTGTTAGCTATGCAGTAGTTTTGGTGGTGGGAGTAAGTAGATTGAAAAATTACTTTTATAGAGGTCTAAAACTTGTCTCAACGTCATCAATAAATGGTATAAGTTTTGAATCAATTTATTAAGGAGATCAGTTCATATTACACTTTGATTCTACATGTAATAAATAATCATTTCCCCTCTCACTTTCAATTAAAATAGTTACTGTCACCCAATATTATTCTTTTAATGGAA
Source organism: Cercis canadensis (assembly GCA_003255065.1). NCBI lineage: Eukaryota > Viridiplantae > Streptophyta > Magnoliopsida > Fabales > Fabaceae > Cercis > Cercis canadensis. The sequence goes on from QAOA01005898.1 coordinate 36,252, forward strand.
AATTTAAAGTCTTCTTAGTTGTTTCTTTAGATCTGAAAAGTAAATGAAAAATTAAAATTCTTTCAATAAAAAACTAGTCATTTAAAACAAAGGTTGTTTGTTGAGAATATTTTAAATAATTGTGCAGGGAGAAATAATAAGATACTACTTTTTTGATTTAGTAGGGAAAAATATAAAATTCAGATAATTTTCTTCATGATTTGCAATTACAATGGATTCTATTTCATTTATGCGTTTGAAAATTGTCCTACTTTCATTTGACTTCAAAATCAAAGTTCCTATTATGGAAGATTTTATTGTAGGTCATGTACAATACCCTTTTTCATTTACTATTAAGTTTATAACTTGGTTATTCAACGCTTACGATATTTCACTTTCAAGTTCATTCTTGTACATGATTTTTCAATATAGTGTATATATGGAACAAAAATAAATAAAAGGAATCAAATAAAAGGATGGAGAACTTAAATTGGTAATATTTAAGTAGACAATCTATAGGAAAGGAGTAAATGATTTCTCCGCATGTTGTTGAAGAATACCCTTTTTACGAGCATGTTATGGAACAAAATTTGGTTCTTAAATTTTATAAGGAGAACAAAAATTTCGAATGTCTCCTTTCTTAATTTACTAATCATTCTTTCTAGGATTGAAGATAGAGATTAGCATAGTGCTTTCATTTCGATTATGTTTGACGGAATTTCGGTAAGGAAACAAAGGGACCATGGTCTATACCAACATAAATTTGAATGTAGAAGAATCTACCCATTATTGAAATGAGGCTTTGCTTGTCAATTAAAGCTTGATGCACAAGTTTTTCTCTGATTGTGCACAGCATAAAGCTTACAAATGTAGTTATTTATGGCATTCTCTTCCAAATAAATCGTTGTTATGCGTTCATAACAAAGACCAAATGTATCAATTCCATTACGGCTTCTGTCATAATGTACTCGCGAGTCACTACTATGAAAATTGTAGATTTCTAAAAAGATTAGTTTTTGAAGGAAAACTTGGAATCGCCACCAATTGTATTGAGAAAAATGGGAAACAATTGGAAAAACTTTGTTTTGAATTTTAAAAATAGTCTGTGAACCAGAGAGGGATTGGAAAACTGTTTATGCATAGAGAAGGTGTTAGACACCCCATAACACCCGTTTAAAGATGGTTACCCTAAATTAATTGTACAAATATAATATGACCAAAATGTGTATTTTATTTATACCAAAATAATAAATGTATTACAAGAATATCTAACAACATTAAAAGCAAAGAATCTAAATGTGCAATGCATGATTTCTCTACCGAGATTTAAATCCTTCCACCATTTTCTCTTATAAAACGCCCTCCAGGTGGCATTACCTTTACCTAGGTTGGATAAACAAATTTATTCCATAAAAGAATTAGACTCGATCTATCCTCCCATGATAAGTTAAATAGCCTGCAGATATTAAATGGCAAGATATATATCTTAAATGAGTGCAATGCATGAATTTACAAATATTACAACACTTTTTCTTGTCCAATGGGGAAGAGATTTAAATTACATCGAAATGAAAAAAAAAAATTGCATCTTCGCTCTAGGACTCATATCAGTCTCACATCTTCTAGCTTGGGAAAGGGGATCCACTTATATACCACATGGCCTCACCAGTGTCCATAAAGAGATAAAAAAAACTCATGCACTCATGGAAATTGCAATTAGTTAAAAAAAAAAAAACCAATAAGAAAAACATTAACTAAAATAGTGCAGCAACAACAAAAGAAACAAACCTAGAACAATCCCAAAGTAGCCAAAAAAAATCTACTAAAACAAGTGTGCAAGTAGTCTAGGAATAGCCACTTAAAACAGAGGTGGGGCAGCAGCAAAACTGATTCAAAAAGTCCTTAACTTCAAGTTAAAATATCTAGTAGATAATTCAAAGCAACAATTAAATTCTAACCCCTCTTCTATGTTTGAACAACTACTTATCTAATAATAACATGCAAGCTAGATATAGAACTCTTAAGGAATTGGTTACCCCTGATGTTGCTTACCAACCTTTAGGGATCCAATATCCTGAAATTGATACGACTTTCGAATTGAAATCTGGATTAATACACTTGCTGCCAAAGTTTCATGGTCTTGTAGGTGAAGATCCTCATAAACATCTAAAGGAATTCCATGTGGTTTGTTCCACAATGAGACCACAAGGAATCTCTGAAAAGCAGATCAAGTTAAGAGCATTCCTTTTCTCTCTGGCTGATGCAGCTAAAGATTGGCTTTTTTACTTGTCATAAGGTTCAGTTAGAAATTGGAGTGACATGAAGAAGCTGTTCTTGGCAAAGTTCTTCCCTGCATCCAGAACTGCTGCCATTCGAAAAGATATTTGTGGCATAAGGCAACTGTCAGGGGAGACATTGCACGAATATTGGGAGAGGTTCACCAAGCTGTGCTCAAGCTGCCTTCACCATCAAATAAGTGATCAGCTTTTGATACAATATTTCTATGAGGGCTTGTCACCTTCGGATATGAGTAACATTGATTCTGCTAGTGGAGGAGCATTAGTGGATAAAACACCAGCTGCTGCCAGAGATTTGATTTCCAATATGGCTGAAAATTCTCAGCAGTTTGGTGTTAGGATGATTCATTCCACTAGGGGAGTCAATGAAGTTTGTGTATCACTGGCTTACCAACAAAGAATGGATCATAGACTTGATGAATTGACCTCCTTGGTCAGACAGTTGGCAGTGGGGCGACAAGTATCCACACCTCAACCTGCAAGCTTGTGTGGCATTTGTGCTTGTCCATCTCACCCTACAGATGCATGCCCCACACTTCAAGATAGTGATTCTGGATTTTAGGATACCTCTGTAGCTGCAGCAGGTGTTTTTCCTGGTCGACCCCAATTCCAACCACAACAGCAGCCTAGATATGATCCATACTCCAACACTTATAACCCTGGTTGGAGGGATCATCCCAATTTCAGATATGGCAATACTGCAGCACTACAACAACAGTCCTCCCAACAGCAGCAGCAGCAGTATAGGTAACCATTCGGACAACAGAGCCAGTTTCAGCCAGCTAGGCAGAGCCAGTTTCAACAAAATAGGCCACCTTCCAGCAGCAGCCTATGCAGCCAGCCGGCCCGTTAACATCCAAACCTGAGCCTTCATTGGAAGATTTGGTTCCAGCAAAAGGCAGAGTCCACCGTGCAGAATCTGGAAACTCAGATTGGGCAATTGGCATCATCAGTAAGTCAGTTGCAGTCCAAGGGTTCTGGCAAACTTCCTTCACAGACAATTCCCAATCCTAATGGGAGTAATGTGAGTGCTATCACACTGAGGTCTGGAAAATCCTTGCAAGTGCCAGCCGAGCCTTAACCTGCAAGTGAGTCCCAACCGATAGAGAAAGCAGTTCCTGAGCCAATCCACCTTGCATCTGAGAGCAAGATGCCTGAAGTAGCTCTTACCTTTCCACAACAAGCTACTCTGTCGAAGAAGACAGATGAGGCAGAAAAGGATAGAGAGCTTCTGGAGACTTTCAGGAAAGTGGAAGTTAATATTCCATTGCTGGATGCCATCAAGCAGATTCCTAAATATGCCAAATTTCTCAAGGAATTATGCACACAGAGGAGGCGGCTGAAAGGCAATGAGCGAATTAGCATGAGTCAGAATGTTTCAGCCCTTATTCAGCCTCTGCCCCAGAAATGCAAAGATCCAAGAACTTTCACAATTCCATGTGTTATAGGGAATTCCAAGTTTGACCATGCCATGCTAGATCTAGGTGCTTCTATAAATGTCATGCCTATGTCTGTTTTTAGTTCCCTCGGGCTTGGACCCTTGAGTGCCACAGGAGTTATGATTTAGTTAGCAAACAGGAGCAGTACCTATCCAGCTGGATTGATTGAAGATGTGTTGGTCAGAGTTGATGAGCTGATCTTTCCAACAGATTTCTACATTCTGGAGATGGAGGGACAGTCACAATCCAGCAAGGCTCCACTCATTCTGGGCAGACCATTCCTCAAGACTGTGCGGACCAAGATTGATGTGTATGCGGGAACTCTATCCATGGAGTTTGGCGATTCTATTGTGCAGTTCAATATTTTTGATGCTATGAAGCATCCTATGGATGAGCATTCTGTTTTTCACATTGATGTGATTGATGATTTGGTTGAGGATGTCTACCGTCATTTATGTGCTAATTTACCTGATTTGGCTAGTTTGGATGATTCTATTCAGTGCCAATCTTGTACTGATTGTGACGGTGATTCTGACTGTGCTATTTGTGCTAAGATCTCCACCTTCTTGCGTGATGATGGCTCTGGTTCCCCAGAGCTGGCAGTAGCTGCTGTTCATGAGGAGATTTAGTCTTCAGTGATTGAGATTCAGCCACCTAGATTACTACCCTCTGCAATGCAGCCACCCAAGCTAGAGCTGAAGCCTCTGCCTAAGCATCTGAAGTATGCGTATTTGGCATCTACAGAGCAGCTTCATGTAATTGTGGCTAACAATTTACTTCCTGAGCTAGAGGAAAGATTGCTGCGGATTCTGCGAGAGCACAAGCAAGCCATTGGCTGGACATTAGCAGATATTCTTGGCATTAGTCCATCTACATGCATGCATCGCATATTACTTGAAGATGACGCTAAACCAGTGAGGCAACCCCAGAGGCGATTAAACCCTCTCATTCTGGATGTGGTAAAGAAGAAGGTGACCAAGCTTCTACAAGCTGGCATCATTTATCCTATATCTGATAGCACTTGGGTGAGCCCAGTGCAGGTTGTCCCGAAGAAATCCGGGGTTACAGTGGTGGCCAACTAGAACAACGAGCTGCTACCTACCCGAGTGCAGAACAGCTGGCGAGTCTGCATCAATTACAGGAGGCTAAATCAAGCCACCAGGAAGGATCATTACCCCTTGCCGTTCATCGATCAAATGCTAGAGCGGTTAGCTGGGAAATCGAATTACTGCTTCCTGGATGGCTACACTGGCTACTTCCAGATTCATATTGCACCGGAGGATCAAGAGAAAATCACTTTTACATGTCCCTTCGGCACGTTTGCTTACCGGCGGATGCCTTTCGGCCCTTGCAATGCCCTTGGTACCTTCCAGCGGTGCATGATAAGTATATTCTCTGATTTTTTAGAGGAGTGTATGAAGGTGTTTATGGACGATTTTACTGTCTATGGTTCTTCTTTTGATGTCTGTCTGAATAGCTTAGCTAGAGTACTGCATCGCTACATTGAGACTAACCTTGTCTTAAATTTTANGCAGCAGCAGCAGTATAGGTAACCATTCGGACAACAGAGCCAGTTTCAGCCAGCTAGGCAGAGCCAGTTTCAACAAAATAGGCCACCTTCTAGCAGCAGCCTATGCAGCCAGCTGGCCCGTCAACATCCAAACCTGAGCCTTCATTGGAAGATTTGGTTCCAGCAAAGGGCAGAGTCCACCGTGCAGAATCTGGAAACTCAGATTGGGCAATTGGCATCATCAGTAAGTCAGTTGCAGTCCAAGGGTTCTGACAAACTTCCTTCACAGACAATTCCCAATCCTAATGGGAGTAATGTGAGTGCTATCACACTGAGGTCTGGAAAATCCTTGCAAGTGCCAGCCGAGCCTTAACCTGCAAGTGAGTCCCAACCGATAGAGAAAGCAGTTCCTGAGCCAATCCACCTTGCATCTGAGAGCAAGATGCCTGAAGTAGCTCTTACCTTTCCACAACAAGCTACTCTGTCGAAGAAGACAGATGAGGCAGAAAAGGATAGAGAGCTTCTGGAGACTTTCAGGAAAGTGGAAGTTAATATTCCATTGCTGGATGCCATCAAGCAGATTCCTAAATATGCCAAATTTCTCAAGGAATTATGCACACAGAGGAGGCGGCTGAAAGGCAATGAGCGAATTAGCATGAGTCAGAATGTTTCAGCCCTTATTCAGCTTCTGCCCCAGAAATGCAAAGATCCAAGAACTTTCACAATTCCATGTGTTATAGGGAATTCCAAGTTTGAGCATGCCATGCTAGATCTAGGTGCTTCTATAAATGTCATGCCTATGTCTGTTTTTAGTTCCCTCAGGCTTGGACCCTTGAGTGCCACAGGAGTTATGATTCAGTTAGCAAACAGGAGCAGTGCCTATCCAGCTGGATTGATTGAAGATGTGTTGGTCAGAGTTGATGAGCTGATCTTTCCAACAGATTTCTACATTCTAGAGATGGAGGGACAGTCACAATCCAGCAAGACTCCATTCATTCTGGGCAGACCATTCCTCAAGACTGCGCGGACCAAGATTGATGTGTATGCGGGAACTCTATCCATGGAGTTTGGCGATTCTATTGTGCAGTTCAATATTTTTGATGCTATGAAGCATCCTATGGATGAGCATTCTGTTTTTCACATTGATGTGATTGATGATTTGGTTGAGGATGTCTACCGTCATTTGTGTGCTAATTTACCTGATTTGGCTAGTTTTGATGATTCTATTCAGTGCCAATCTTGTACTGATTATGACGGTGATTTTGACTGTGCTATTTGTGCTAAGATCTCCACCTTCTTGCGTGATGATGGCTCTGGTTCCCCAGAGCTGGCAGTAGCTGCTGTTCATGAGGAGATTTAGTCTTCAGTGATTGAGATTCAGCCACCTAGATTACTACCCTCTGCAATGCAGCCACCCAAGCTAGAGCTGAAGCCTCTGCCTAAGCATCTGAAGTATGCGTATTTGGCATCTGCAGAGCAACTTCATGTAATTGTGGCTAACAATTTACTTCATGAGCTAGAGGAAAGATTGCTGCAGATTCTGTGAGAGCACAAGCAAGCCATTGGCTGGACATTAGCAGATATTCTTGGCATTAGTCTATCTACATGCATGCATTGCATATTACTTGAAGATGACGCTAAACCAGTGAGGCAACCCCAGAGGCGATTAAACCCTCTCATTCTGGATGTGGTAAAGAAGGAGGTGACTAAGCTTCTACAAGCTGGCATCATTTATCCTATATCTAATAACACTTGGGTGAGCCCAGTGCAGGTTGTCCCAAAGAAATCCGGGGTTACAGTGGTGGCCAACTAGAACAACGAGCTGCTACCTACCCGAGTGCAGAACAGCTGGCGAGTCTGCATCGATTACAGGAGGCTAAATCAAGCCACCAGGAAGAATCATTACCCCTTGCCGTTCATCGATCAAATGCTAGAGCGGTTAGCTGGGAAATCGAATTACTGCTTCCTGGATGGCTACACTGGCTACTTCCAGATTCATATTGCACCGGAGGATCAAGAGAAAATCACTTTTACATGTCCCTTCGGCACGTTTGCTTACCGGCGGATGCCTTTCGGCCCTTGCAATGCCCTTGGTACCTTCCAGCGGTGCATGATAAGTATATTCTCTGATTTTTTAGAGGAGTGTATGAAGGTGTTTATGGACGATTTTACTGTCTATGGTTCTTCTTTTGATGTCTGTCTGAATAGCTTAGCTAGAGTACTGCATCGCTACATTGAGACTAACCTTGTCTTAAATTTTAAAAAACGTCATTTCATGGTAGAGCAGGGTATAGTTTTAGGCCATGTGGTGTCTAGAAAGGGGGTTTGGGTAGATCTTGCTAAAATTGATGTCATTACTGCTTTATCTTACCCCATATGCGTGCAGGAAGTTCGGTCATTTCTTGGACATGCAGGTTTCTACCGGCGCTTTATCAGAGACTTAAGCAAGATAGTCATTCCGCTGTCTAGCCTTCTACAGAAAGATGTGGAGTTTCTGTTTGATCAGAAGTGCAAGGAAGCTTTCAACTGCCTGAATCTAGCTCTCACCAGTACCCCTGTCATTCAGCCACCTGATTGGACACTCCCATTCGAGCTGATGTGCGACACTTCGAACTATGCCTTGGGAGCTGTCTTTGTGCAGCGAGTGGCCAAAGTTTCCCATGTGGTTTACTATGCTTCAAGAACTCCAGATGCTGCTCAAGCAAACTACACAACCACTAAAAAAGAACTTTTATCTATTGTTTTTGCATTAGATAAGTTCAGGTCTTATTTGATAGATTCTAAGGTTGTGGTATTTTCAGATCATACAGCTCTAAAGTATCTTTTGAAGAAACCGGATGCCAAGCCACGACTGATTAGGTGGATGTTGCTGCTCCAAGAGTTTGATGTGGAGATCCAAGACAAAAGTGGAGCAAAGAACCTGATTGCTGACCACTTGAGCTGTATCGAGTGAGCTCCTGATCTACTGCCCATTCAGGATTCCTTTCCTAACGAACAGCTGTTAGGGCTGCATGATTTGGCATTCCCAGGGCCATCATCAGTGATTAGGGTTCACATTTCTGCAACCGGAGCATGGCGGCTTTAATGAAGAAATATGGAGTCATGCATAAGGTTTCTACCCCTTACCACCCTCAGACCAATGGGTAAGCTGAAGTCTCCAACAGGGAGATCAAGTGTATCTTGGAGAAGACTGTGCAACCTAATAGGAAGGACTGGAGTTTGCGACTTGAGGATGCTCTATGGGCATACCGGACTGCATTCAAGACACCTATTGAGATGTCTCCCTACCGGATAGTTTTTGGCAAAGCATGCCACCTTCCAGTGGAGCTTGAGCACAAGGCCTATTGGGCGGTCAAGCAATGCAACCTTGATTTGAGCCAAGCCGGATCCCAAAGAAAGCTTCACCTCTAAGAGCTTAAGGAGCTTCATTTGGATGCTTATGAGAGCTCTCGCCATTACAAGGAAAAGACCAAGCAGTTTCATGATAACATGGTGCTGAGGAAAGCGTTCTCTACTGGGCAGAAAGTTCTCTTGTATAACTCCCGCTTAAAGCTCATGCCCGGCAAGCTCCGTTCTCGGTGGCTTGGTCCGTTGGTTGTCACCAAGGTTTTTCCTTATGGTGCAGTCGAGATAGCAAGTGAGTCCACCAGCAAGGCTTTCAAGGTGAATAGGCATCGCCTCAAGCCATTTTATGAGGGCGCTCAAGAGGACATCGTGGAGGAGGTCCACTTGCAAGATGCCATCTACCTCCCCTGATAAGGATGTTTTTTCTCTCTCTTTTATTTTACTTGTCCTTATGTGACTGCTTACTATTAATTATCATATGTTGCTACTTTCTGAAGTTTTTACATTGAGGACAATGTACAATTTAAGTGTGGGGGAGGGATTTCTGTGTAGTTTAGTTGATTAGTTTTTTGTTTGTTGTTTAGTTGATTAGTTTTTTGTTTACTTTACTATTTCTGTTAATTTTCTGTTTCTGTTTTAATTATTTGTTTTGTGTCATTTTGCTGTCTTCTATTTTCTGTTTGTTGTTCTTGCTATTTTTTTTCTATTTTTGTTGTCATTTTTCTGTTTTAATTACCTTCCAATGATGTTTTAGGATGTGAATTTTATGAAGTTGTAAGTTGAAGCAATTGCATTCAAGGTTCATAGCATGATTGAATATTTTGTTTTTCATCCTTAATTTTACATGCTTGGTTTTGGATGTTGGATTAGTGATTAAGTTTGATAGATACATGCCTTGTGAGTTTTGAGCCTTTTGATGAATGGATTTAGCATTTGTGCCATTCTTTTCCCTTGTTGTGTGATTTTCACTCATGGAATTTGTTCACTCTAGAACTTGCTTGATTCTTTTTTAGGCTACATTTTCATTTGCATACATGAACATGATTGAGGCATTCTTTCTTGATTTAGCTACTTTGCCAAATAGCCAACCCTGTATTATTTTCCTTTGATTACCCCCATTGAGCCTATTTGCCTATCTTTGATCTTAGCTCATTATATGCCTATGTACAAAAATACCATGTTGTTACCTTACCTTAGGGAATGGGAGAGCATTGGTTCATTGTCTTGGAGGAGCTCTTATGCTTGTGGGTAATTAATAGTACAAGTGTGGAGGTTGTGAATCCTAATGTGCAAAGTATTATGTCAAAGAAAGAAAGAAAAAAAAAAAAGAGCCAATTGGTTCTGAAAAAAAAAAAAAAAAAAAAATCAGAATTGTGAAAAAGGAAAAGAAAAGGAAAAGGAATATGTGCAAAGGAAGGAGAATATGCTTTACACACTTGGAATTTAATGCTTGTCATTTGAGTTCCTCTCCAATGTTCTTTTATTCTCTTTGAGTTTTTACCTTGTGATATCCATCTTGATTCATTCCTTTACCTTTACCTTGGCCTTATTACAACCTTAAATAAAGTCCTCTTGATTTGTGTGTGCATTTGTTTGAGTAGTGGAGAAGTAGAAGATAAGCAAGCTTATGGTAGTGCATTTCTTCATGAGTTTGATTGAGTGAAGTACCTAATTTCTAAACACTTGAGGGATTGAGAGTATATCTTGTGAGGATCTATAATTCTTGACTCATGTTTTTCAATTGAAGTTACCTTAATTGTTGATTTTGGATGTGAAGAAATTTTATTTCATGAATGTTGTGACTTCCTTGAATTTTTAATTGCTCATCTTACTTGTGGTATGAACTTGTGCATATCTTAAATATCATTGAGAGGTGATCCTTTAGTCTTTAAATTTGTTTTTGTTTCCTTGTTTTTTCTTTTCTTAGTTTTGGAATTCTAGTTTGCCCGAGACGTGCAAAAGCTAAGTGTGGGGGAATTTGATGAACACACTTTTTATACAATAGTTATCCCTCATATTTAGTCTTTTAAACCTTTTTTAGGCTGAATTGAGTAGACCTGGACCTCATTTCATGACTTTGGATCCAATTGTGCCTAATTGTATTTTTCAGCAATACTGAGCATTTTATGCTGTCTCTGTGTTTCATGCATTTCTTTAGTTCTGTATATCTAAAAATTTCGAGTGATACCCTGTAGGAAATCTGAAAGAATTATCTACAGCTTTCATTCAGGGCTCCAAAGCCAATTCGGAAGTCTAGAAGGTCATATGCAGCCTGAAAGCCAGAGAAGACATGCTGTCGCAGGATCTTGATCCGCATGTAGTGTTTGGGCCATAACTCGATATTTCGGTGTCGTATGGACTTGAAAATAGTCCCATTGGAAAACTAACAGATAGAGTGTCAATTGTTATGAAGACTAGTTCACCAGATTTTATATTGGTGATAGTTCCAAAAACCTGTTGGCATTTAAATGGGTATAACTTCCACATGACAAGTCCAAATGAGCCCAAACCAAAGCCCAATGAAAGCTAAGGCCCATGGGAATAAGTGTGCCCTAAGTGCAATTTGGGTGTGCATGTAATTTTGGAGGTCTATATGTTCAGAAAGGGGAAGCTGAAATTCATATTAGACACTTAGGATATTTTAGACAGCTTTTCAAGTTTCCTTAGTCTTTAAGTTTTCTCTCTAGATATTTTGTAAGAACTTGACTTCTCTTGTTCATGGAGGGCTAAATCATCAAATCAATCCAGGTTTTGGCTGTTCTGATTATTGATTCTGAGATTATGTTTTAATTGTTATTCATTCAATGATTAATCTACTTCTTGCTTCCTCTGAACTATTCTGTTTGAATTGTTAAATTTGGATCTTCATGTGTGATTGCTTAATTGTATGTGATGAAAGAGGAACTTAAAAGGTTAATTAATGTCTCTAAGCTTTTGGATGGATTAATTACCTTGGCTGGATCATGGACTTAGGTAAAACAGGACTTGAATATTTGCTTAATTCATTTAGTCTTAGTTAATCCGAATTCTGGTTGCTTAACCAGTGGACATTCATAGAGGACTGAGAGGCTTCTTAATGTTTTCTAAGGCCAAGAACAAGGTTAATCATTGAATGGATCATTGGAAATCAAGGATGGATTAAAATCAGAATCAGTTAAGACTTGGATTGATTGTTTTCTCTAAAGTTTACCACTTATAATTAATTTTTGTTAAACACTAAAATAAACAAAACCCCCCTGTTGATATGTTTCTTAATATGATTCACTACTCAGAATAATCCTTTGGTTCGACTTAGGGCTGCCTTATGCTACAAGTAGCTTAGGTAACCAACCTTAAACTTTTACTAATTTGAGGAGCTTCGACAGCTTATCAGGCAACGGCAATTTCTCCGACCCCCACCACCAACAAGAGCTCCTACAAGGCTTTCACCGGGGGGCCCAATAGCTCGAGCAGTGCCCAACAACCTTGCTGCTCCAATTTGAAGGTTGCCATGGGATGAGATGCAATTGCGGTGAGCATAGGGGTTGTGCTTCCACTGCAACAAAAGCTTCACGGCGGAACGCCAATGCAGCAACCTCAAATGTTACTCCTAGAGAGGTATCCCAATTCCAACAACCTTATTTGCAAAGAGATTATTGAGCAGCGGCTGCTGGAGGAGGATAACGCTGAGCAAACAGAGCATGAACCAACACAGGAGATTACCTTGCATGCATTGACGGGGTGGACAACGCCTAAGACAATGCGCATGACTGCCAAGATTAGTTCTCAAGAGGTTATTGTATTGATTGATAGTGGGTCTACCCATAATTTTGTTAGTGAAAAAATTATGAGTTTCTTCTGGTTACTAGTAGTGCCAACAAAGTCTTTCAATGTTTGGGTAGCCAATGGCCAAAAACTGAGATGTGAGGGACAGTTTGAAGGAGTACGAATGGACCTCCAAGGTACTATTTTTTCTCTAACTCTTTATTCTCTTCCACTCATAAGATTGGATCTAGTTTTAGGGATTCAATGGCTAGAAATGCTGGGGTCAGTACTTTGCAATTGGAAAGAATTGACTATGGAGTTTTTCTGGGAGGATCGAGTATGAAAACTTCGAGGTGCATGTGCCCAAAGTATCCGGGAGGCTTCACTAAAAAATTATCCAAGGAATTTCACAAAAAGCATAAGCTGTTTGTTGTGTGTTTCCAATTGGGGGACAAAACCATGTTCCAAGGAAAGGTGCCATCGGGAATGCAACGAATTTTGGAGGAATATGCAAAAAATTTTAAAGAACCAAAGGGGTTACCAACTGTCTGAGAAGTAAATCAAGCTTTACCTCTTAGAGAAGGAGTTGAGCCCATCAATGTCCACCCTTATTGATATGCTTGTTTTAAGAAGAATGAAATAGAGAAGTAGGTCTAAGACATGCTAGACACAGGGCTTATCCATCCGAACACCCGCCCTTTTTCCTCACCAGTACTCTTTATAAAGAAGAAGGATGGCAGTTTGCATTTTTTCACCGATTACCGTGCACTCAACACAGCCACGATTAAATATCGCTTCCCTATTCCCACAATGGACAACATGTTGGATGAACTACATGGCGCCTCGTACTTCACTAAGCTCGACTTAAGGGCGGGCTATCACCAAGTGAAGGTGCACCCTCCAAATATTTCCAAGACGGCGTTTCAAACCCACAATGGCTACTACAAATATTTGGTAATGCCTTTTGGCCTTTGCAATATGCCATCTACATTTCAAGCAATAATGAACTCCATTTTTTAGCCTTATCTTCGTAAGTTTATTTTAGTTTTTTTTTTTTCATGACATTTTGATATATAGTCCCACATAGGAAGCACATATGGTCCATGTGCGATAGGGTCTAGATATTTTAAAACATCATTAATTCTTTGTCAAGATGAGCAAGTCTGAATTCGGGCAATAAGAGTTACAATATCTAGGGCATATTGTTTCAGGGCATGGGGTAAGGTTGACAACAAAAAAATTAAAGCCATGCTCGCATGGCCAAGGCCTACTAATATTTATTCTTGTTGTGGTTTTTTAGGCTTGATAGGTTATTATCGGAAGTTTGCCAAGAATTATGGCATTATAGCTCGATCCCTTACCAACCTTCTCAAAAAGGGGCAATTTGGGTGGCACGATGAAGCTGAAGTAGCTTTCATATCTCTTAAGGAAGCCATGGCATCCGCCCCTACCTTAGCCATGCCCAACTTAAATGATTCCTTTACCATTGAAACAGATGCCTTAGGAGAGGGAATTGATGTTGTGCTATCTCAGCAAGGCAAGCCGATTACCTTTATGAGTCGGGCCCTTAGAGTTACCAAAAGATCAAGGTTGACGTATGCCAAAGAAATGCTTGCCATAGTGGAGGCAATCCGAGTATGGAGATCTTATTTGTTGGGAAGAAAATTTTTCATCCAAAGGGATCAATGCAGTTTGAAATATTTTTTGGAGCAACGGATTGTAACGCCTGAACAACAAAAATGGGTGGCCAAATTGTTAGGGTATGATTATGAAATCATTTATCATCCAAGCCGTGAGAATTCTGCTGTGGATGCCTTATGACGCAAACCCAACAACCCAATGCTTCATCATATTCATGTGCTAAGGTGGAAACATGGGAAGAAATCAGGTAAACCTCCATGAGCCACATGGCTAAAGACCAAACGGATGGACCTTACAAGTGGAGCAATGGATTTATGTTATTCAAAGGCAAGGTAATAGTTCCTTTTAATGATAATATTCGGGCCAAATTATTGCATGAGGTTGATAAGCCGGTTTTATACAACTTTTTTCATATTATTCTTCCTTGATTATTGTCTACTCTTAAATATCTTAGGATAGGTTTTCACAATTTAAGTCTCCTTTTTGTAGGTTTATGTTTTGGGAACCTTGGAAGCCATTTCAGAGCAATTCGGTGCAAGAAAGAAGAAAAACCATGCAGTTTGGAATTGAAGGCACGGCCTTGCGGGCCGCAGCCCCAACTCAGGGCGCCACAGCGGCCCAACACAATGACTAGCTAGATTTCAAGGAGTTGGGCACCACAAAGCCCTATGTTCAGGAACCAGCAGATTGAGGACAGAGAGAAGGGCGCCGCAGCGCCCTGGAATGTGAAAAATTAGCATCCTATACCAGGTGCCGCAGTGCCCTAGGGTCAAGTAGCAGAGACAGAAATCCAAAAAGAAGGGCATCGTAGCACCTTAGACTAGGTGCCGCAGAGCCCATCAGGTAAACTTCAGGACGCCACAACAAGGCTGCAACCCCCCGACGGTCAACTCATGATTTGACCTCTAAGCTTCCTAATTTCACTAGGACTCCTACTTTATTTTAATTCCTCATTCTCCTAAACTTCCTAGGACCTATAAATAGGACTCTTGAGGTCTAAATTAGGGTTCCACACTTTTTAGAGAAGAGGCAAGACGAGAAGAGGATTCAAGCTTGAAAATCGATATTTTCAGCATCGAATCGTCACATCCAATAGTTTAATTCTTCATCTCTCTCTTGTGACTTATGGTTAATTTGTGTGTGAAGTTATTTTCTGCATTCATTATGAACTAATTCCACCATCTAGGGTGGAGATGTAGCCTAGTTTAGGACATATTGTAATTTCTAATGAATTAATCAGAGGACCGTCTTGTTTAATTGACTTTTTAATCTCCGTACTTAATGCTTCTGTTTGACTGGCCATCAATTTAGATGAATTGGAAATTATAATAATACTGGGAAGTTAGTTGTAATTGAAGACTATAGAGACTAAAAACATAAATTGCATAATCGTTATGGTTTATGTAGCCGTTAAAATGAATTGAATTCCTAGATTATTTGCAATTCACATAGGAATATAGTGGGGTTCATAGTTGGGAANCTGCATTCATTATGAACTAATTCCACCATCTAGGGTGGAGATGTAGCCTAGTTTAGGACATATTATAATTTCTAATGAATTAATCAAAGGACCGTCTTGTTTAATTGACTTTTTAATCTCTGTAGTTAATGCTTCTGTTTGACTGGCCATCAATTTAGATGAATTGGAAATTATAATAATACTGGGAAGTTAGTTGTAATTGAAGACTATAGAGACTAAAAACATAAATTGCATAATCGTTATGGTTTATGTAGCCGTTAAAATGAATTGAATTCCTAGATTATTTGCAATTCACATAGGAATATAGTGGGTTCATAGTTGGGAATATATTTGTTTGACCTTGGGAAAGACTAATAAATAACTTAGGGTTATTGGCTAGCAATTAGGAAGATTGTTGTTATTAATGAATTAGGAATAAAGATCCGGACTAGCTACGGCGAAATTGAAACTCTAGATACTTTCTCGCCATATTCTTATTCCTTTTATAGTTATTACTCTTTGTTTACAATTTTGCATTTAATTATCATCATAATTCACTCTTTCATTGTCTAGATAAAATTGGAGTACATATAATTTTGGTACTTAGTAGCCACAGTCTCCGTGGGACGATACTTTATCTCACTTCTTTATTAGTTGCTTACGACACGTGCACTTGCGTTCACTTTTTACGTAACAAGTTTTTGGCACCGTTGCCAGGGACTATGTTTCTAGTAATATCAATACTAAAATATTCTAATCTTAGTCTATATTTTATTTTATTTTTTGTGATCAAGTGGTGTTTGTACTTTTCAGGCAATTCTTTCTAGTGCATGAGATGTTCGGGGTGAGCGAATTTGATTCCTTTGGATTCTGAAATCGAGAAGACTTGGAGACAAAACCTAAGAGAAAGGAGAAGCGCATCTTGACCATCTCAGATTACTATGGAGAATGCTGGAGAAGATCAACCACCACCACCAGTGGTTGTCCGAAAACCATTGTAGCATTATGGAGTTCCAACGGGACCTGTCCAAATCTAAGTGATCACTAGGCCAACCAGTGCTGCAAATTCCTTTGAAATCAAGCCAAGTGTCATCCAAATGATGCAAGCCAATCAGTTTGGTGGCTTTCTAACCGAAGATGCAAATGTTCACTTGGCAGGATTTTTGGAGATTTGAGACACTTTCAAGTTCAATGGCATTACTGATGATGCCCTCAGATTGCGTCTATTTCCCTTTTCACTGAAGGATGAGGCACAAAGTTGGCTATACTCCTTTCCACCAGGATCCATTAGCACTTGGGATGAAATGACGGCATAATTCTTGACACGATTCTTTCCTCCAGCGAGAACTGCTAGAATGAGAAACAACATCAACACTTTTGCTCAACATGACACAGAAGTTTTGCATAAGGCATGGGAGCGGTTCAAGGGTTTGATGAGAAAGTGACCGCATCACGGCCTACAGGAGTGGATGCAAATTCAAACCTTTTACAATGGTTTGAATGGTGCCACTAAAACCTTACTTGATGCTGCTGCAAGTGGTTCACTAATGGAGAAAATGGTTGAGGAAGCTGTCAAGCTGCTTGATCAAATGGTGGATAATGCCCGCCAATGGCCCTCTGAAAGGACTCCAGCCAAGAAAACGTATGGGTTGCATGTTGTAGATCCTTTTGTTGTTCTCATTGCCAAGATAGATACCATTGCAAAACACTTGGGCACCCTCACAGCAAAATGTTATTCATTTAACCGTTGCTGCTTGTGAAGTTTGCCATGGTGAACATTCAAGTACTGATTGCCCAATAGTGACAGCAGCAACACCTCCAATCTTTGAGGAAGTTCAGTTTGTGGGGAATTCTAACAAGCAAGGCAACCCGTATGGGAATACTTATAATCTAGGATGGAGAAATCACCTAAACTTCTCATGAAAGAACTCTCAAAATGTGATTAAGCCATCAGGATTTTAGCCACCTTCTCAACCTCAAATGCAAGCTCCTGTACCGCCTAAGATTTCTTTAGAAGATGCCTTTGCTCAACTTACAGTAAATACCACTCAGTTTATGACAAAGACAAACACAACACTCCAGAATCAAGCAGCTCCTATCAGAAACTTAAAGGTATAGATGAGGCAAATTTCCAATTTACTTTCATCAAGAGACCAAGGTTCATTGCCTAGCAATACGGAGAAAAATCCTAAAGAGCACGTCAAAGCAATATCTCTGAGAAGTGGTAAAATACTTGAAGAACTGAAAAGAAAAGATACAGCAGTGGAAACAACTATAGAAAATAATCATGTTGTTGTTGTACCTTTAGAAGAGACGCCTAAGGGTGAGGTAGTGGTGGAGCGACAATCAAAGTCTATTCTCTTTCCTGACAATCCTCCACCTTACAAACCTCGAGTGCCGTTTCCTTATCGGTTTCAAAAGCAGAACATGGACAAGCAGTTTTCTAAATTCCTAGAGGTCTTCAAGAAGCTCCACATCAACATTCCTTTCACAGAGGTATTGGCACAGATGCCAAGTTATGTGAAGTTCATGAAGGAGATTTTTACTAACAAGAGGAGATTAAAGGACTATGAAACAATAGCACTTACTGAAGAGTGCAGTGCCATTCTCTAGAACAAGTTACCTCCAAAGCTCAAAGATATAGGGAGTTTCACTATTCCTTACACTATTAGTAATCTTTTCTTTGGTAAAGTATTATGTGATTTAGGTGCTTCTATTAATTTAATGTCTTTATCTGTTTACAGGAAACTTGGATTAGGAGAAGCAAAGCCGACCTCCATCACTCTCCAGTTAGCGGATCGATCTCTCAAGTACCCAAGAGGAATCCTAGAAGATGTGCTCATAAAAGTAGACAAGTTTATCTTTCTAGCGGATTTGGTTGTGCTTGATATGGAGGAAGATCAAGAGATACCTATCATCCTTGGCCGATCTTTCTTAGCCATAGGAGATGCCCTCATTGATGTACAAAAGGGGCAACTCATACTCAGGGTCAACAATGAAGAGGTTTCTTTCAATGTCTTCAAGGCTCTAAAGCAGTGTGATGCAGTAAACAGTTGTATGTGGCTTGACATGATTGATCATTGTACTACAGAGGTCTTTCGAGCTAGTCACCCTCCAGAACCATTGGAAGTGTGTCTCTTAGGCATCTCTCCTGAGGACAATCCAAAAATCAACAATTGTGTGAGTTTCCTGAATACTGTTCCTCCTCAGTTTATCAGAAGATCCTATGAGAAACTAGGCAAAGGTGGCTCTCAACCTCCCCCATCTATAGAGAAACCTCCTGTGCTAGAACTCAAGCCTTTACCTGAGTACCTTAAATATGCTTACCTTGGTGATTAATCCACTCTTCTAGTCATTATTTCATCTTCACTAAAGGAGGACGAGGTGGATAAATTACTAAGGGTCTTAAGGGAGCATCAGGCAGCCATCAGATGGACCATCTCAGACATAAAGGGGATCAACCCCTCCTTGTGTATGCACAAGATTTTGATGGAAGATGACTTTAAACCCTCCATTGAGTATCAACGTCGGCTGAATCTGAATATGAAAGAGGTGGTGCGAGCAGAAGTACTAAAGCTTCTAGATGTCGGTATCATCTACCCGATTTCTGACAGTGCATGGGTGAGTCCAGTACAGGTAGTGCCTAAGAAGGGCGGCATGACGGTTGTCAAGAATGAGAATAATGAGCTCATTCCTACACGGACAGTCACTGGGTGGTGAGTGTGCATTGACTACAGGAAGTTGAACAAAGCCACAAAGAATGACCATTTTCCCCTACCGTTCACTGATCAGATGCTTGATCGACTAGCGGGACATGCGTATTATTACTTCCTTGACGGCTACTCTGGGTATAATCAGATCTCCATTGCCCCTGAAGACCAAGAGAAGATGACTTTTACTTGTCCCTATGGGACTTTCACATTCAGGCACATGCCCTTTGGATTGTGTAATGCACCAACTACTTTCCAAAGGTGCATGATGTCTATTTTCTCAGACATGGTGGAGCGATATATTGAGGTTTTCATGGATGACTTCTCGGTCTTGGGATCTACTTTTGACACTTGTCTCAGTCACCTGTCTGTTGTTCTGAAAAAAAGTGAGGAGACCAATTTGGTTCTTAACTGGGAGAAGTGCCATTTTATGGTCCAAGAGGGAATTGTGCTTGGACACAAGGTGTCGGCTCAGGGACTTGAGGTGGAGCGGGCGAAAATCGCTACCACAGAGAAATTGCCTCCACCTACTTCAGTTAAAGGTGTTAGAAGTTTCTTGGGACATGCCGGTTTCTATAGACGGTTCATCAAGGACTTCTCTAAGATCACTAAGCCATTGTGCAACCTTATCTTGAAAGACGTCTCATTTAAGTTTACTAAGGAGTGTCTTCAAGCATTCAAAAATCTGAAAAAGGCTTTGACCTCGACATCCATCATTATTGAGCCAGATTGGTCATTACTTTTTGAGCTCATGTGCGACGCCAGTGACTATATAGTTGGGGCAGTTTTGGGTCAACGATGGGACAAATTGTTACATGCCATTTATTATGCCAGCCGTACACTCGCCCCTGCTCAAATGAATTATGCCACTACTGAGAAGGAGCTCCTAGCAGTTGTCTTCGCTTTTGACAAATTCAGAGCTTATCTCATTGGCTCGAAGGTAATAGTCTTCACTGATCACTCTGCCATCAAATACTTATTGGAGAAGAAGGATGCTAAACCAAGGTTAATTCGATGGGTTCTTCTCTTACAAGAATTTGACTTGGAAATTAGAGACAAGAAAGGCACTGAGAACCTAGTTACAGATCATCTTTCTAGACTTGAAACTCCAGATGAGTTAAGGGATACTGAAATCCCCATTGATGACTCCTTTCCGGATGAGCAACTCTTTGCTCTTTCTACCACAGTTCAACCATGGGTTTAGTGACATTGCTAACTTCTTAGTTGTCAACCTTCTTCCACCGGATCAAAGCCACCATCAAAGGAAGAAGTTTCTTTTAGTGGCCAAGCATTACTACTAGGATGAGCCACTCCTCTTTAAACATTGTTCTGACTCTATAATTCGATGATGTGTTCTTGAAGAAGATATGGAAAGTGTCCTCCATCACTGCCTTGCATCACTCTACGGTGGACACCATGGTGCAACTAGAACTGCAGCCAAGATTCTTCAATCTGGTTTCTACTGGCCTACCATCTTTAAGGATGCACACGCTTATGTCTCGGCTTGTGATCATTGCCAAAGAACGGGTACCATCTCACACCGTCATGAAATGCTACTGAATAATATTCTAGAGGTGGAGTTGTTTGATGTATGGGGGATCGACTTCATGGGTCCTTTCCCTTCATCCTACAACAACCATTACATTTTGGTGGCAGTGGATTACATGTCTAAATGGGTTGAGGCAATAGCTACACCTACCAATGACTCAAAAGTGGTGGTGAACTTCTTGAAGAAGAATATATTCACTCGATTTGGCACTCCAAGAGCCCTAATTAGTGATGAAGGCACTCCCTTTTGTAACCAATATCTTGGTGCTCTATTGACCAAATACGGAGTTAAACATCAGATTGCCACTGCCTATCACCCACAGACTAGTGGATAAGTGGAGATTTCTGACCGGGAGTTGAAGTGGATTCTGGAGAAGATGGTCAATGCCAATAGGAAAGATTGGGCAAGGAAGCTGGACGATGCACTGTGGGCATACAGGACAACATTCAAGACACCTATCGGCACATCACCATACCGGTTGGTTTTTGGGAAGGCTTGTCATCTGCCAATTGAAGTGGAACATCAGGCATACTGGGCCACCAAGAAACTGAACTTTAATCTAAAAGTTACAGGTGAAAAGGGGCTACTTCAATTGAATGAACTTGATGAATTTTGCCAGGAAGCGTATGAAAATGCCAAGATCTATAAAGAAAGAACCAAGGCATGACATGACAAACGCATTCAGAAGCGTGCATTCATTCCGGGTCAAAGAGTCCTCTTGTTCAATTCCCATCTTAAGTTGTTTCCTGAGAAATTGAAGTCCAGATGGTTGGGTCCTTTCATTGTTGACACGGTTTATCCTCAAGGAGCTATTGAAGTCAAAAGTAGAGATCGCAAGTTCAAGGTCAATGGTCAACGCTTAAAGCACTATGTGGATGGCGAGGATGAGTTTCCTAAATCATCCATCACTTTTACCACCCCTGTTTGATTATTTTTAGAGCAAGTCAGGCTGAGGACTATAAACCAAGCGCTTATTGGGAGGCAACCCATCATTCTAAACCCTATCTTTTATGTTTGCTTAGTTAGAGTCTTTTAGTTACTTCTTAATTTTTAGCATTCTTAATCGCTATTTTTATCCTCTTTCTTTTAATTTATGTTTAAACAGGTGTGGAAACAAGTTTGGGGGTCAAAAGCTGGGGAATTGAGGATGAAATGGCTTGATTCGCAAAATAGGGCAGAAACTTGGGCGCTGCAGTGCCCACTGAAGGGAGCCACAGCGCCCTGTCCTCAGTTGGTAGCTCTAGAGACCAAAAGCATGGACGCCACAGCGCCCACTAAAGGATGCTGCAGTGCCCTGGCACACATAACCCAAGGGAACCAACAGTGAAGGACGCCGCAGCGCTCACATCAAGATGCCGCAACACCCAATCCTCGACCAAGCACACTAGACCTCAAGACGCTGCAGTGCCCAGGTAAGTTTAATTGAAGAAAAAAATTATAAGTTAAAACGATGTGTTTTGGTCTTCAGTTTTTAAAACCCATTTGCTTCCCTCTTCCTTTTTCCCCCCACGCACAAACCTTTCCCCCATTTTCATCAAACACTCTCCCTACACCTCTCCTTCTTCCATTAAAATCCCTCATCCAAACTCACTTCCCCTCACCCAATTCTTGCACGCACGCACTTACCCCTTCATTTCACACCTCACTGTCACGCACCGACACCAGATTGTGCTCACCTTTGCCATCCACGAACATACACTCGCACCACACAACATCCTTTTGGGCAACAAGACTAGCTTAGGGGTGTTCTCTACATTTCAGGTAAGTTTCCCTCCCTTTTATCTAATTTGACATATGCTGGATTCCCTTGGCCAATTTAGAGGTATTACTAGTTTATTTTGGGATCTTTCTATATCTAGGTTCCCACATGCCTTTAAGGTGTTTGTCAAAATGCCCAAATGAATTGAACATGTGTGCATGTACGAAATTCTAATCCCTCTTACCTGCATATGCCCTCTAATGTCCACTGCATCTTCCTGTGCCATATTAAGGGCTTGTAAAGTTCAGTCCTCCAGCACCCACTTAGATATTTCATATGCCTCCCTTTACAGTGTTGGGTTCTGTTTACCTACTTCATGATTAATACTTGCTTGCTAGCGATTACCTTGGTGCTTGGTTGAACCACTCTCCATGTCTTGGATTCTTTCGATGGTGCCATTAATATTTTTTTTTTATTGCTGATCAATACAGCCCACATATAGAACTTGGCTGTCAAGTTGTTTGTCATGTTATATCTTGAGCATTCCCCCTTGTGGTACCATAGTCAGCTTGCATTCCTGACCATCATGCATATGCGCATTTATGCTCATGACCTCAATGTTGTTTTCCCTCTCGCACACACTTGTGTACACAACATGTGTAGTCATAAATACATGCCCCCTATACCCCTTCACCGACACTTCCGTCATACCATCATCGCTTGCATATGTGCATTGACACTCTCTATGTGTGCCATATGATTACTGGTCATTTCAATGATAGTGCTCATTACCTATAAGGGTATTTCAATATAAATTTACACATGTTGTCTGGGCATTTCTTATGTGTGGTTAATACTTGATCAATTCAATTTGCATGCAAGATAACTACGTCTGCCTTCGCTTAATCATTCACTTTTAACCATTCACTTCTATTTGCATGCATAATTCCTACTTTAATCTGCATTATATGTCTTACTTTTCTCTCATAGCTAGGTTACTATTATTTATCCATGCCTTTACTTTCAGTACATGCATGTTGGCACTTGCCCATAAAAATTGTTTGACCTCATATGTTGCCTACCCTATGTCTGTGCATATTGATAAGCCCGTTACACTTGGTTGCTTGCTTGCTTTGCTATTCATAGCTGCACTTCGCTCATTAGCATTTATCTTTATCTTTCTCAGGTCAATCTTACATCGACAACCCATGGCACCACCAGCCAAGTGTAAGGCCATCGTATCCCTTTCCAGCTCCGCAACTTATGACCGGAAGAAGTTTGTGCACAAGGAGGCCGAGGCCCGGTTCTTGGACGCCATGATCCACAAAGCCTTGGTGCCCGAGCGAGGATTGGTTTTCACCCGAACCCTTAAACACCAGGCCTGGGCACTCGCCAACAACAACGACTAGTTGCACTTCGTTGATCATCCTGTCACCACTGTTGTACCACTGGTGAAAGAATTCTACGCCAACACCAAATTCCGCAAGGAATTCAAGGTACTCGTACAAGGCAAATGGGTGCCATTTGACAGTCGTTCCATCAATGCCCTCTTCAGACTCCCAGACATTGAGGATGACGAGTACGTCCGCTACATCCATGACGGACCCGACTGGGACACCATTATCCTCACCCTCTGCCAGCCGGACACTTAGTGGAAGATGAGAGATGACATTCCCATATTGTTCAGACCATCTGCCTTGGAGACAGTCAGCAAGGTGTGGTACCACTTCTTGTGTGCCCGCCTCATCCCCACTGGTAACCTCAGCGATGTCACCATGACCCAGGCTGTTCTCCTTTACTGCATTATGACAAGGAAATCCATCAACATTGGATCCCTCATCCAGCAGTCCATTGTACGATTCATCGACAGCACCAAAGGCATAGCCTTTGGCCATCCATCAGTGATCCAGATGTTATCTCAGCAGGTCAGGGTCGAGTGGAGGGCTAAGGAAGAGTTGCTTCATCTGAAGCAACCATTGGACGCCACTGCACACCATCTCCAGAGTCCACAGTCTTATGCACCACCCCTACCGACCCGATAAAGAGCACCTACCCAAACACCACCACCTGCTGCTACACCACCACTTGAGACCCATCCATCGAGTTCGTCCGCATCTAGCTTGGCCCAGCTGGAGCGTCAGATGTCTCGACTACTCCAATATGTGGATCGCTTGTCCAGTTTCATACATCAGGCGGAGCACTTCATGGAGCGGGCGGACACCTTCTTTGAGCACCAGATGAGCATTAAAGCTTATCTGGCTAAGTTTTACAGCCAGTGCTCTGCCGGACAGGGCTCCGCTATTCCACCATTTCCCCCACCACCGGTGCTTCTGCCTTACTCTCCTGGCCTCGACGAGGACTACAGTGCCACAGATGAGGACCCTGGCAACATCGACAGCATGTCCAAAGCCTTCTAGGGAAGTATTTTTCATTCTTTTTGGGATTCATTAAGGACAATGCATGTATTAAGTTTGGGGGTGGCAAAACACTGTTTAATTTTCTGAGTACTTAATTGTTTTCTGTTCCTATAACTTGTAGCAATGAGTAATGAAACAATATCTGTGCAAGTTTGAAACTCCAAGGTCAATGATAAAATATTTTGTGTAGTAATCAGAAATTTTAGAAAATACGCATAAACTTAAGTTACATGATTACTCGTCTATGATTTCTCTTCTATGATTAACTATCTCCTTGACACAATTTAAACACTTGATCCTGTGCATGACCCTAGTGAACTTCAAAGTAGATTTATGCATGCTTAACACTTCATGACCTCATGTGAACTCTAGAACTAGTTTGAATCCCACTTGAGGCGAAATCCTAGGCTTTAAGACATTAGAGAGATGATCTAGGCATTGTTTGGACCGATTGAGCCTTTCAAGACAAACCATGTTCTGTTAATTTCCTTAGTCCCCCCAGTTGAGCCTGACACTTAGCCCCTTTCATTGTCAACCCATACAGAAATCCAGAACCTTTAATATTTTCCCTAACCTTACACTCATGATTCACACAGATTCTTGGAAAAATATTGAAAGCACAATGATATATAGGGAGGATGGGTGGAGTAATGAACCTTGAAAAAATATGCACAAAAATTGTGCTCTGTTAACTCACAATGTGAATGAAAAAAGGTTGGTTCACCCCCTTGAATAAATAAAAGAAAGAACAAAAGTTGGGGATGAAACCAACCACTCAAGAAAGAGCTAGAGGAAAAAAGGAAGCAAAGAGAAAAGAATCAAGGTAGTTGACAAGTAAGAAAGGAAGTTAGTGAAAAGATTGGGTGAAAATCTAAGTAAAGGAAGTGCTCTAGAATCCTAGCTGAGGTGATGTGTCATGGGTGATATGAGCTATGTTGATAACCTTATACCACACCTTAACCATAGCCTTACATTACAAGCTTGGAAAAGACCTTTTGATCTTTAATGTTAAAAATGAGCCTACATTTGTGGAGAGTGACATGATAACTAGCCTATGGAGTTCCTTATTATTCAAATTAAGAGGTCAAATATCTATAAGAACATGTATACATTGATTCATATTTCATTTGGTCAATGTGCATGGATACACACACACACTCAAGGAGTCTATTAGTCGTGAAGGATTTCAATGATAGAGTACATCACTGTTCTGATTTAAGCATGTTATCTGGAATTCTGATTTTTCCTTACCTTTGAGACCTAATGGAGGAGTAAAGTAGAGAAATTTGTCTGGAGTTCGAAAAGTTGAATTCAGTCCCTAGTTTTTGCTCGAGGACGAGCAAAATTTCAAGTGTGGGGGTATTTGATAAGCCGATTTTATACCGATTATTTCGTATTATTCTTGCTTGATTATTGTCTACTCTTGAATATCTTAGGATAGGTTTTCACAATTTAAGTCTCCTTTTTGTAGGTTTATGTTTTGGGAACCTTGAAAGCCATTTCGGAGCAATTCAGTGTAAGAAAGAAGAAAAATCGTGCAGTTTGGAATTGAAGACAAGGCTTTGGGCGCCGCAGCCCCCACTCAGGGCGCCATAGCCTCCCAACATGATGACTAGCTAGATTTCAGGGAGTTGGGCGCCGCAGCACCCTATACTAGGCCACAGCACCCTGGAACGTGAAAAATTGGGTGCCACAGTACCCTAGGGTCAGGTAACAAAGATAGAAATCTAGAAAGAAGGGCGCCGCAGTGCCCAAAACCAAGGCTGTAGCCCCCCGACGGTCAACTCATGATTTGATCTCTAAGCTTCCTAATTTCACTAGGACTCCTACTTTATTTTCATTCCTCCTTTTCCTAAACTTCCTAGGACCTATAAATAGGACTTTTAAAGTCTAATTTAGGGTTCCACACTTTTTAGAGAAGAGGCAAGAGGAGAAGAGGATTCAAGCTTGAAGATCGATATTTTCGGCATCGAGTCGTAATATCCAATAGTTTAATTCTTCTTCTCTCTCTTGTGACTTATGGCAAATTTGTGTGTGAAGTTATTTTCTACATTCATTATGAACTAATTCCACCATCTAGGGTGGAGATGTAGCCTAGTTTAGAACGGATTGTAATTTCTAATGAATTAATCAAAAGACCGTCTTGTTTAATTGAATTTTTAATCTTCGTACTTAATGCTTTTGTTTGACTGGCCATCAATTTAGATGAATTGAAAATTACAATAATACTAGGAAGTTAGTTGTAATTGAAGACTATAGAGACTAAAAACATAAATTGCATAACCGTTATGGTTTATGTAGCTGTTAAAAAGAAGGTTTAATTGCAATTTTGGTCCTCTTATTTTAATCACTTGAACGTTTTAGTCCCCCTTCATTAAAAATGAACTATTGAGTCCCTTTATATTCATAAAATGTACAAGTTTAGTCCATTTAGATCGAGCTAAAATTTAGTTAGGAGGTTCATAAGATGTAGCCCTTCAATCTGAACGGTGATATTATGAATCAAAGAATTTTACACCTTGAAATGAACCTAGGAATTTTGACTTAAAGATAAATGGACTAAAATTGTATATTTTATGAATATAGAGGGACTCAATAGTTCATTTTTAAAGAAGGGGGACCAAAACGTTCAAGTGGTTAAAATAGGGGGACCAAAATTGTAATTAAGCCTAAAAAGAACCATAGAATGAATTGAATTCCTAGATTATTCACAATTCACATAGGAATATAGCGGGTTCATAGTTGGGAATATATTTGTTTGACCTTGGGAAATGCTAATAAATAACTTAGGGTTCTTGGCTAGCAATTAGGAAGATTGTTGTTGATTAATGAATTAAGAATAAAGATCCGGACTAGCTACGGCANATAAATGGACTAAAATTGTACATTTTATGTATATAGAGGGACTCAATAGTTCATTTTTAAAGAATGGGGACCAAAACGTTCAAGTGGTTAAAATAGGGGGACCAAAATTGTAATTAAGCCTAAAAAGAACCATAGAATGAATTGAATTCCTAGATTATTTACAATTCACATAGGAATATAGTGGGTTCATAGTTGGGAATATATTTGTTTGACCTTGGGAAATGCTAATAAATAACTTAGGGTTCTTGGCTAGCAATTAGGAAGATTGTTGTTGATTAATGAATTAAGAATAAAGATCCGGACTAGCTACGGCAAAATCGAAACTCTAGATACTTTCTCGCCATATTCTTATTCATTTTACAGTTATTACTCTTTGTTTACAATTTTTCATTTAATTATCATCATAATTCACTCTTTCATTGTCTAGATAAAATTGGAGTACACATAATTTTGGTACTTAGTAGCCACAGTCTCCGTGGGACGATACTTTATCTCACTTCTTTATTACTTGCTTACGACATGTGCACTTGCGTTCACTTTTTATATAACAGAGGTACATAATTCCAATATAGGAGGGCATTCTGGAGTATTGTGCACATTCAAAAAATTATCTCAACAGTTTTATTGGCCATGCATGCACCAGTTGGTTCAAGAATATGTTAAAAGTTGTGAAGTGTGTCAGAAGGTAAAACCGGACAATTTGGCACCAACAGGGCTCCTCCAACCTCTACCCATTCCTTGCCAAGTGTGGGATGATATTACTATGGATTTCACTGAGGCTTGCCCACTTCAAGCGGTAAAAATACTATATTAGTAGTTGTGGGCAGGTTAAGCAAATCGACTCTTTTTTGCTTTAACTCACCCTTTTACAGTGAAGATAGTGGTGGATAAATTTGTGGAAGGGGTGATTAAGCTGCATTGCTTACCCCAATCTATTATTAGTGACCACGACCCAATATTCATCAATAATTTTTTACAGGAATTTTTTAAAATGTCAGGTACCAAGCTACGACTTAGTTCCACCTATCATCCGCAAACGGATGGACAAACGGAGGTGGTTAACCGATGTGTAGAACAATATTTACGAAGCTTTGTTCATCAGTGGCCGCGTAAGTGGAATGCCTACCTACCTTAGGTCGAGTTGTGGTATAATACCACATTTCATGTTTTCACAGGTATGACTCCATTCCAAGCGTTATATGGGCACCCTCCACCACCCATTCCGGCGTATCGAGATGGCCTATTAGCTGTAAATGAGGTGGACCATAGCTTACTATCAAGAGATGAGCTGCTAAAAAAATTGAAGAGCAACCTAGAGGTATCCATCAACAGAATGAAGCAGGTGGTTGATCTTAAGAGGCGAGATGTGACGTTCGAAGTTGGTGATATGGTGTTCCTTAAGCTTCACCCATATCGTCAACAGTCATTGTTCAAATGTGCCAACCAGATGCTTGCTACTTGATTCTTTGGGCCCTATCCTATTGTGCAAAAAATTGGAGTTGTCGCTTATAGACTTCAGCTGCCAGAAGGATCCCGCATTCACCCAGTGTTCCACGTATTCCTACTGAAAAAGTTTGTTGGTGAGCATACAAAGTCGTCTAAGGAACTTCCCCTAGTTTCGGATGAAGGAGTAATCCATTTAGAGCCACAACACGTCTTGGATACTCGCTGGGTCAAACACAGCTCTACTTTTGTGGAAGAAAGTTTGGTTAAGTGGAAACACTTACCTGTAGAGGAGGAGGCAACGTGGGAAAGCACTCAATTGCTGTTGAACCAATTTTGTGGACCTTGGGGATAAGAGTCCACCTGAAGGGGGGAGTATTGATAAGCCAAGAAGGTCGGCCAGGCCACTTAAGCCAAATCCCAAATATCAGGGAGGAAGTTGCATGCATGGTAAAAATATAGAACGTGGGGCACATGTAACCTAGACTGAGTCAACTAGGTTGGGCATTATCTTGTTTCTGTTGCATTTCTTTTAGCTTTTTGTTACTCTCTTTTATAGCACGTTGTTGATCAATAGTGATCTTTTATTTCGGCATATTGTACACAGAATTAGTTGGGCTTTGCTTATTAAGTAGCCTAAGACATGAATAAAATTATCAAACACATTACTATCCATGATATTGGTTATTCTCTTGCCATAAACAAAGGAAGTTCATTAGATAACCTGAAAGGCTTTGACTGGGACCATCACAACCATACCACCAATCCTCTGTAGCATCTTGAACTAACTAGAAGCTGAGCATCATATATTATAGGCCATTCCAAGTCAAAACCAAAATTGGTAAGGTGGTTTATGAACTTGTCTTGCCTGATAATGAAAGGATTTTGGTAGGTCCCATTCAAAACTGACTGACTTACAAGTTTTTCTTTACTGCTGAAAAGCTCTCTTAGGGTGAGAGTAAACCACAGTACACAATATTCTCTACCCCTCCCCTTTGTACAATTAAACAACAATGCCAACCCACTCAAAGTTCAACTACCTCCTAAAAATAAGCTAACCACTATGTAAAACAACCCTAGTAACTAACCCACGTAGCCTCCATAATGTATGCATACCATGTTCCATAAAGCAAAGCTTGGCACGTTTTCACTCTGCCTCTTCCATGTTTGTGATGGTGCATGCCTGCATGGTCCACCTATCCACATGCATGGGTCCACCTGTCCACACCATTGCTCACCCCACATAAGGTGTCTTCTCTTTACGTATGCGATAGGATCGACAAATCCTATCATTCCTCCCACCTTCAAGTGGTGACTTGTCTTCAATGAGCAGATTGGGGTACTGTTAGTGAATGACTTCAGCGGACTCCTAAGTGGATTCTTCCTTGGTGAGCGTCTTCCACTGACCAACATTCTTCCACAAATCTACTCCCCTTCTTAATCCATCTGATCTCTAATATAGCCTATGGTTCTAGAATGATTCCTCCATCCTCAGTAATTGGTGGTAGCTCCTCACTGGTAGTGGTGTCTTCTCGCACTTGTTTTTTTAGTACCGAGGCATGGAACACGGGATGGACGGCAGCGCCTAATGGTAGTTGCAATTTATAAGCTACAACTCTTATCCTCTTTTCAATTAAATAAGGACCATAATACTTACTTGCAAGCTTTTGATGGGCCCTTCAAAAAATCGTGTGCTGTCTATATGGTTGCAAACGCAAGTAAACTCAGTCTCCTTCTTGATAGCTTATGTCATGGTGGTTCTTATCATCCATTTGCTTCATGCGATTTTAGGCAGCTTGTAGATTTTCCTTTAGCCGCTTTAGTAACTCATCACGATCAGCTAGACCCTTATCCACTTCATGGACTGGTGATTGCCCAACATAGTACCTTGGTATGACTGGAGGTAAATGCCCATACAGTGCTTGAAATTGTGACATTCTGGTAGACGAGTGGTAAGCTGTATTGTACCAATACACGGCCCATGGCAAACATGAGCTCCACCTTCGTGGTAGTTGATGGACAAAGCAAAGAAGATATTGTTCAAGTCAGCGATTTACAACCTCCGTTTGGCCGTCCGTCTGTGGGTGGTACGCCGAGCTCATTTTCAAATGAGTCCTCGATAGGTTAAAAAATTCCTGCCAAAATTTACTCAAAAATAAAGGGTCTCTGTCACTTATTATAGATTGTGGCATACCATGTAACATTATCAGTAGAGCGCTCCGCCACTGATTTTGCTGTAAATGGATGGCCTAAGGCAATAAAATGGCCATATTTGCTCAATCGGTCAATGACTACCAAAATTGTATCTTTGCCTTAGGAAGTGGGTAGTCCTTCTATGAAATCAAGTGTAATATCTTCCCAAACTTGGCATGGGATGGGTAGTGGTTAAAGTAGACCTGCAGGGGATAAAGTCTCACTTTCGTTTCTCTAACAAACATCACATGCTAAGACATATTCTCTGACTAATTTAAATATGGAAGGCCAATAGAACTGCAGAGCTAGCCGCTTGAAAGTCTTTAGAACACCTGAATGACTACTTGTAGGGGAATCATGAAATTCATGCAAAAGTTAAGGAATTATATTAGTGCTCAGTGGAATGACTACTCGGTCCTTGTAAAAGACCAAGCCATCCTTTATGTTGTATTGTGCTTCAGGGTATGCATGTGCCCTGCTAGCCACGTGTGCCATGTATTTGTTGTTTTGAGCAGCCACTTTGATATCCTCCCAGATAGAAACACTTGGTATTGAGATGGCAGCAAGAGTTGGGCTCCCTTGGACTTGGGAAAGAGAATCAGCTGCTGCGTTTTCACGCCCAAGCCTATACAATATTTCATAATCATAACCAAGTAGTTTAGCTACCCATTTTTGCTGCTCTGGTGTTGTGATTCGTTGCTCTAACAGGTATTTGAGGCTCCTTTGATCGGTTTGAATAAAGAATTTTCTCTCTAGAAGATATGGTCTCCATGCACGGATAGCTTCCAAGATTGCCAACATTTCTTTAGCATAGGTGGACCAGGTCTATTTAGTAACTCCCAGAGAGCGACTCAAGAAGGCTATGGGCTTGCCTTGCTGTGACAACACGGCTCCAATCCCTCCTTCAGAAGCATTTGTCTCAATCATAAATGGCTCGTTGAAGTTAGGCATAGCTAAAGTTGAAGTAGATGTCATAGCTTGTTTGAGGTTCACAAAAGTAGTCTCAGCTTCATCATTGCACCCAAAATTTCCCTTCCTTAGTAAATTGGTTAAAGGATGAGCAATGATTCCATAACTCTTGACAAATTTCCGATAGTACCTTGTGAATCCAAGAAAGCCTCGTAATTCAGAAATGTTGTTGGAACGTGGCCATTGAGTCATGGCCGCAATCTTTTTGTGATCGACTTTGACTCCCTTAGTTGTCACTACATGGCCTAAATATTCTATTTGTTGTTGGCCAAAGGAACATTTGTTGCCCTTGACAAAAAATTTATGCTGCTTCAAGACTGCAAACACTTGGTTAACATGATCAACGTGTAAATTCCAAGTTGAGCTATAGACTAGGATATCATAAAAAAATACAAACACAAATTTCCGTAGGAAAGGTTGAAAAATTGAGTTCATGATTGCCTGAAAAGTAGATGGAGCATTACATAGACCAAAAGGCATTACCAGGTATTCATAATGTCCATTATGAGTTCTAAAAGCAGTTTTGTGGACATTAGATGGACACTACAAGAATTTCGCAGTATTCCAACGGAATTTTTCCGTTGCAATTTGTAGTTCCAACGGAAATTCCAACGGAATGTCAGTCGTTAGAAAAAGTGCCGTTGGAATTGAACATTGCAACGGAAATTCTAACGGAAAAAAAATTCCAACGGTATTTTACCGTTGGAATTAATTTTTCAAAAAAAAAGTTTCACGGTAAAGTCCAACGGTAATTCCAACGGAAAATACCGTTGGAATTTTTTCGAAACATTCAAACGGTATTTTCCGTTGGAATTACCGTTGGAATTTTATTTAAACAAAATAAAAAAAATAATTTTTTTTTTCAAATTCCAACGGTAATTCCAACGGCAAATACCGTTGGAATTTTTTCGAAACATTTCAATGGTATTTTCCGTTGGAATTACCGTTGGAATTTTAAAAAAAAATTATTTTTTTTATTTNGACAGCGATCGAGAGAAAGGGAACGAGCTGGGCGAGACAGCGATCGAGAGAAAGGGAAAGGGATTTCTTAGATTGAGGGAGAGACAGAGACTGAGACTGAGGGAGAGTGATACGGGCGGTGGAGGAGAGTGATACGGGCGGATACGGGCGGAGGAGGAGAGTGATTTGAGAATGGGAGGGAGAGTGATACGGGCGGAGGAGGAGAGTCAGATTGAGAGAAGTTTAGGGATTCTGAAGGTAACCTAAAAAACTTCTAACGGTATAAACCGTTGGAAAATACCGTTGGAAATTTTTTAAACAGTATTTTTGCAAAATTCCAACGGTAATTCTGACGGAATTTTCCAACGGTAATGTAATTCCGTTGGAATTACCGTTGGAATTTCAAAAAATAATATTCCGTTAGAAATTCCGTTGGAAATTATACAAAATTCCCACGGTATTTTATTCCGTTGGAAAATTGCTTATTTCTTGTAGTGGGATGGACTCTAACTTGGTGGTAATCTGCTCTTAAATCTAGTTTTGTAAAATAAGAAGACCTATGTAATTCATCTAGCATATCCTCAACAGTGGGTATGGGGAATCTATCCTTTATGGTCACAACATTAAGCCCTATAATCTGTACAAAAACGCTATGATCCATACTTTTTTTAACAAGCAATACTGGGGAAGAAAAGGGACTAGTACTGGGCCTAATTAGCCCCACATCTAACATGTCATTTACTTGCTTTTCAATTTCAGTCTTCTGGAAGTGTGCATACCTGTAGGCCCTCACTTAACACTCCCACACACGAAAGCTCTTTGAACTTGAAGAGTGGACAAAACATAGGTCCATGTATCCTTATACTGAAATTAAAATTTAATTGAGAAAATGAGGGTAGAAGAATTAGATCTCTTGACCATTTGGTCAAAAAAGGTTTGATACCATGTTAGGGAACCATCTCACCCAAAAGCTTAAGCTTCTCACCATGTATTTCCTTCCCCTTCCCCAATGTCTTGTCCTCTCTTGTAACCAGAAAAGAAGGATAATGATAACTGTTCTACTGGTTGCAGTAATAGCTCCTATCCATTGATATCTTAGGTGCCAACATGAAAGGTCAGTTTAACTTGTTCTACTCGTTACACATTTTTCAGTTGGTGTACTGAAGATGAAACCACCAAGATAATGCGTTAAATATTGGACATGGCTTCTTAGTTTCTGAGTTGGCTATCTAAAGCTACAGTTACTGACTTAACACCCAAATTTTATTTTTTTTTTAAAAAAAAAATAGGCATTTTGGCTATAAAGGACAAACTCATTCGCAACCAAAATGGTACCGTTTCTTCCTCCAGCCTTAACACACCCACTGCACTGAACATATATCTTCCCACTTTCTTCTTCCTCTCCTACTTCACACTGGTGCACAACGGTGGTGGTGATCTAGTCTCAAATCTAATTGTCACTCCCATTTTCTTCATGACATAGGGAAGAAGAAGCAGCAGATCCAGGTAAGTTTGCTCTTACTTGGAACTTAGTCTTGAATATTTGTTCTCCACCTCATGCATGTCAAGTTTTCTGTGGAATTTCGTCAATCTCTTTCAATGGATCTAAGATTCCACTGTTTGACATGTAACAAGTTATGGTATTTGTTAGATTTCAGTCTATACTTCGATTTTCTAGCGCCTGTCGTTGAGTGTTGAAATTGAAATCAATGTCATTTTCAACTGGAATGATCTATTTTGGGATCGGAGAACTTCAAAGTTCAAACAATGCGGTTTGGGATTGGGGAATTTCATTAAAGTTGACAAATAAATAAGCTTTGGCTGGTCTTTTTCTATTGCTGTTAGAGAATCTGATCTACATTTCTATGCTTTGTCATTCACTGCTTCTTGTCTCATTTCAGTATTTCTGTTCAGAAACTTCTAATCCTTTAGTGGTGTCCTAATTTGGCTGAATATCTGGAAGATTTCAGTTAGGGAGGGGCCTAAGATTCTTTTCTTGCTAATTTTAAAATCACATTAATTTGGAGTTATGTTTATTAGCCCACGCAACTGAGTGATATTGTTGGTGCGATGGCTTGTGGTGACGGGAGATAAAAAAGAGGAAGAAGGGATCAGAGTTGCGGCTGTGTGCTCGCATGTGGT
Source organism: Cercis canadensis (assembly GCA_003255065.1). Classification (NCBI taxonomy): domain Eukaryota; kingdom Viridiplantae; phylum Streptophyta; class Magnoliopsida; order Fabales; family Fabaceae; genus Cercis; species Cercis canadensis. The sequence goes on from QAOA01005898.1 coordinate 71,613, forward strand.
GGTGATGGAGGAAGAAAATGTGTGCTAAGGCCGGAGAAAGAAATAGCTAGTGGCGTTTTGCTAACATCACGGTTTTGCTTATTTTAGGGTAAAGTTGGTAACCATAGCATTAAATTCAGTAAATAACGGAACCGAAGATATTTCGTGATCCACGCAAGCTTTTTTGTCACTTGCTATTTATCAAATCTAACGGAAGACTAGTTTGAAATAGTTTTTGATCTTTGTTGGACTAATTTGGTAAAAGAAATTTCTAGGGATCAAATTGATACTTAAAAAATCTTATACGGACTAGAAGGATAGCTTATTCTATTTCACATCATTCTACCCATAAGTCTGGCATGTAATGAATTTTTCTTTCAAAAACAATTGGTTATTGAAGTTTCATGATGATTTAATCACATGTCCTAGTATGAAGAACAATAATTTGTTTTTTTAATGTAAATTCTGGTACAAACACTGATAAAAATATGGAGATGATGCCTAGGTTGAAGGTCATATTAATAGGGTTTTCACACATTCTAAAAGACGTCGCAGATGGGTGTTGATATTGAGTTTGACATAGAGGTAATTTATTACATTTGTAGTCCCACTTTTAACTAATTGCTTTCATATGAGGTATATCTTTCTTCATGACAAATGGGATTTTTTTTGTTTTGGGCCTTCATGACATATGAGGTTGTGTAAATAATTTTTTTAATATATATTTTAAGGGAGCCGTTATTTTTATATCCTAGTTTGCTAATGTCACATTCTTTTTAATGTCTAAATATGATATAAACTAAATTACCCTCATTCAAAACTAGAAAGTTTTTAAAATTTGATTAATCATAATATTCTTTCTAACTCTTATTAGTTGCAGCTCCATTTTTTAATTAGAAGTTAAAATAATATATGATTAGTCAATTTTAAAAATTTTTTTATTTTTGAATTAGGGTAATTTAATCTATATCATATTTTGACATTTAATAGGGTGTAACACTAACAAATTAAGGNTAAGGTATGAAAATAATGGTTTCCTATTTTAATTGAAATATGGCTGTTATGTATGTTAAGAAAGAAATTACCTGAGATTGATTGAGTGGTTTCCTGAAAGACATTTATAATTTTTAAATAAATGAACATTTAGTATTTTCAGTCAAAACATTAGAGAGTGTGCACATGTGAAACGAATTTAAGTGTTGACTTTAAACACATTTGGATTACTCTTTTCAATTTTTCCTGCTGGTTATGTAAAGAGTAATGCTATCTAATAAATTGTTTTTAGTACAAATAATAGTTTGAAACTAGCAAAATAGCGTTTGAAAATAGCTTCGTCCTAAAATATAAAAATTAGACCCAATTATTAATATTGAGATCAACAAATCAAACATTCGTAACCACGCAGTCTGCTTATGGGAACCTTTGGATAATATAGCAGCTTTACTCATAAAGATAAAATTTCACTATGCTGTACAAGATTATGCACTATAATAATACATAATCAAGAATTTAAACAGTAAGCGATCCACAACCAGCAATTATGGAGGAATTAATAAATTTTTGACCAATCCTCGAGCATCATGATCCTGTTCTGTGATTGCCCAGTTAATAATTATATTTGATCCTTCAATGGCTCATATTACGTCGAAGCCCTATTTCTTAGCCTATATTAGCTCAGGGTTTTCAGGTCATAGCATATATAGCAACCTTTTCTTCTTTCCCTAGGCGTAACATATACCCATTATTGGTTTTAGCCTCTTAGATAATATAGAAACCCAAGTTGGAGCTCTCTTCATTCCAAGTTTGAAATGAGGGGTTGGTAGACCTTAGCTGCTAGTTCATGGATACCCTTGGCTTCGCAGCAAATAGAGTTGAGAAGGATGCGAAGTTCAAGGGTTTGCATGAATTGGGAGATGGGGTTACCTCGTTCTTTTTTATATTGGAATGAAGGGAGCTCTAAATAGGGCTTTCTTTTTTTCCCCAAGATCAAATATTTTGAAGTCTGCCTTTTCAGTTTTCACTATGCTCTTTCTTGGCTACTTTCACTTTCCCTGTTGATCGGTTTGTAACTTTGTCTGACTGTATATATTAGTTGGATTTATTGATTTAATTTATTTTTCGTTAAGAACTATTCATTATTGGCTGTAAAGATTTGTTATAGGAATATAGGTATATATACTATCCTTGCTTGTGATTTTATTTTATATAACACATTGATTTTTCTACTGGGTATATCAGAAATCAAAAAAATCACTATTAATCAATGTTTTAAAAACCGAACCGGTGAACGAACCGTTTTGACAAAAAATACTGGCCAGACCGGTCGGACCGGTTGAATCGAAGCTTTTTCTAAACTTACAGATTAACAAAAAATAAAACATAAAAAATAAATCACAATTCATTGAACTTAACTCATAAGTGAAAGTTTCAAATTTAAAGATTCAAATAACTAAAAGTCAAAAGATATAAAAACTTAATCTATATACATCTAATTTAAAATGGTAATCTATAATAAAATTAGATTGTTTCAATGGCCAACATTTTTTACAAGTTCGCATACTCTTAACATAATCAAGTTTACAATTTTTAAAATAAAAAAAATTAGATAATTAGAACATATAAAACATGTGTACAGTGTGACTATGTGTTATAATTTTTACATATTTAAAAATTTAATATTAAATAAATCTATTAAATAGTTAATAAATAATTTTTGTGTAATAATAAATACAAGTCTTGAGTTGTCCCAATGATTTGGATAGGAAAAAAATTAATTTCTTAACTAGTTTATTAATAAATATATTTATATGTGATATTATACTCAAGAATTGATATGTCCTGGTGGTAAAGAATGCCACATTTGAAGAAAAGGGGAGGGGATCGAATTCACCCAAGAGCAATTTCGCTTCCAAGTTAGCAATTTTGCAAGCCGTCCGGTTTTCTAAAACCGAACCGGTTCACCGGTTCACACCGGTTTTGGCGGTTCTCTCCGGTTTTAGGCGGTTTAACCGCTACAACGGTTTAGGGGTATGAACCGGACCGGATTTCCAAACGGGCACCGGTTGGACCGGTCGGACCGCCCGGTCCGGTCCGGTTTTTAAAACATTGTTATTAATGTTAATTAACCGAGAATCATCATTTTTTAATTTTAATTTTCACTTTGGTTATCTTTGAGAGGGTTCTGGAAGGAATATTCTTTGAAGATGATGATAATCGGCTTCTTTTCTGATACCTTATCTGATTTTCAGCAACACTTGTCAAATGTAAGTATTAATCATTGATTATCTTCATGGATACTTCACGATGGTACTTAACTTACTTTCAATCTCCAACAGGTCCAAAAGTTTCAACCCTACTGTGTCTAACAAGAAACTGATAGTGCGGTGCCTGTGTGTGCCTAATTACTGGAATCAAGGTCCAAAGGAGGTTTGCCATACCAAAGACTGTTCAATTGTGTTTTTCTTCTGGATTGGAGTAATGACGGTGTTGATAAACTCTAAATCAGTGTCCTCACATAGCAATGGATTTATGGGGGGGCCAGGGGCACTAGTCCCCACGTTTCAAAATTTTTTATCAAATTATTTTAATAATTTTTAAGAGCCCATACTTTTTTAGTTTCGTTTCCCTGTTAAGTTATTTTTGGATTTATCACTGTCCCACATAGTTCCTAGCACAAATGTTAAGCCCTAGAGTAATTGAGAGTTTCCATATCTAGATCTACCTTCTCCATTCTCCAGTTGTTATCATCTCTGCAATACAAGCTGATCTGATCTAATCCGTGAAGTCCCTATGGAGCAATCCATCTTCAACACCGCTATCCCTCCGTCCTCCATTGAAAGCCAGCAGAGACAAGCCATCTTCACACCAACATTGACACCAAGAGGGTGATTCAGTAGTTGGGTCTATGTAATTGAAATTAGGATTTTCTCTTTTTATCTTTAGGGCAAAGCAATCGAAAATGTCAGTGGTTCAACAATTTGCACCAATTTTTTCGATTGGTACCAGTTCGACTACTAAAATGGTCCAATAGTTAAAACTAAATTGTTTATTTAACCAGGCATTGGTTAGACCAGCAAGTTCATATCATTTTTCAAAATAAATAAATAAATAAATAAGTTCATACCAAAGAATCGGATAGCTAAAAGTTGTTAAGAGAGGACTTACAAATGTTTCCTAATTTATAACTTTTGCAGTGAAATTAGTACAGATTAAAAAAAAAAATGTTATTTCTGATAAATGTAATATCAATGAGACAGTTTTTTTTTTTTTTTTTTTAAAGAGTACTCTACCATTTTTCATACAACCACACACAAGATAGTTCAGAGATATCTACAAAAGATGACTTCCTGGGATCCAATTTCCAGTACTCCCCCATAAGCTATACTAGAAAATCTAGCTGATATCTATTAGCAAGATATACGAAGTATCAATTTGAACCCAAAATAACTTTTTTCGTACCAAATTAGTCCCTCAATGATAAAAAGTTGCTTCAAATTGGTGGGCTGTTAGACCTGGTTAACAACAAGTGAGAGAAATACCTACATGACACGTTAAATATCTTACGTGACTTGTTATTGAGTTGGTCATCCAATGCTACAGTTACCACCTTAACGCCCAAAATACACGAAACAATGTCGTTTTTTACTATATAAGACAACTTCCTTGCAGCAAAGTGCCACCTTTTCTTCCTTTTGGCCTTAGCATACCTGCTGCCTATACCTTCCCATTTTCTTCCTCCTTCTCTACCAGACACGAGCGCAGAGCAGCAGTGGCCATTTAGTCTCAAATCTCACTACCTCTCTCATTTTCTTCAGATGTGGAGAAGAAGAAGCAGCATAGGTAAGTTCACCTTGACTACTGTTTCTCCACCTCATGCATGTCCAGTTTTCTGTGGAATTTCATCAAATCTTTTCCAACAGATCTGGGATTTCTGTGTTTACATCCTAACAAGTTCTAGTCTATGTTACATTTCAATCTATAATTGGGTTTGCCCCTGACTTTGAATTTTGAAATTGAAATTGTCATTTAAATGGAATGGCCTATATTGGGACAGGAAACCTCCAACAGTGTGGGTTGGGATCTGAGAATTCGATTGAAGTTGCCTAATAAGTTTTAGCTGACCCTTTGTCTCTTGCTTTCAGATTCTTAGAAGCTGATATATATACAGCTCTATGCTTTGCCAATCACTGCTTGTCTCATTTCAGTATTTCTGCTCAATAACTATCAATCCTTTATGTGCTGTTCAAATTTTGTTGAATGTTCGCAAGATTTTAAAATTATCTTTGGAGTTAAGTTTATTAGTTGTCACAATTGAGTTTGATTTTTGGTGTGGTTTGTGGTGGTGTGTGCTTGAGTGAAGGGATTTCAAAAGGGGGAAGAAGCGATCCGAGACTCGGCTGTCTGCTCGCGTGTAGTGGTGAAGGAGGGAAAAAAAAAATGAGTGTCCTATCTAAGGCTGGAGGAGGAAATGATGGTGTTTTGCAAACGTCATGGTTTTGTTTATTTTAGGGGTCATGTTGGTAACTGTAGCATCAAATTCAGTAATTTAAGGTCCACCGTAGACATTTAACGTATCATATAAGCATTTTTGTCACTTGCTTTTAATCAGGTCTAATGGAAGCCTAATTTGAACCATCTTTTGATCTTTGAAGTTCTAATTTGGTTAAAAAATTATATATAGACCAAAGTTAATTATTTGTCCTAATATGAAGAGCATAGTTGGTCACATTCTAAATACCTAATAGACTGAAGTTGATTATGAGTTTTTTGTTGGTGTAATGCATTTTCTTTCTGTAATTGGCAATGAGTTTGACATAGAGGTGATTAATTATATTTGTAGTCCCTTTTTCAACAATTGCTTTCATATGAGAATATATTTCTTCATGTGACATGAGGTTGTGTAAATAATTTTTTAATATATACTATGAAATATTGTTTGTACGTACGTACTTCTAATTTTTAAGAAATAAATTACTTGAGTTAATGGAGTGGATCTATAAAGACATTTATAATGTTTTTAATCTGCGAAAAAAAAAAATTCAGTGAAAGGATATATATGAACAATTAAATGCCAAGATTTAGGAATCTTAACTATACAATAGTTTGGACATGTGAAAGAAATTTCTTATCCCAAGGGTAATTCTATCTGAAAACTTCTTTTGGAATTAAAATTGCTTTGGAAGTGGAACTAGCAAACTTGGCTATGGAAAATATAGCAGCTCTAGTGTTGACATCAACAAATGGAAACCTAAAAGAATCAGACATAATTATTAGTGTTGAGAGGAAGAAATCAAAGAGGCATGCATTCTCCTTATGGGAACCAGCGGCCAAGTTGTACAGAGGTCCTCCTCAAGACTTGTGGGTTCTGTGTTCGAAACAAAATTGTAGTCAAAACTACCAAATAAAAATTCTCTTAAAGATCAAATCCCACTATGTTGTACATGATTATCTGCAATAATAACACATGATCAGAAAGTTAAAGACAAAACACAATCCTCAATCAGCAATAATGGTGCAATTAATCAATGCTTCACGAATCCTTCAGAATCAAGATCCTGTTCTGAGATTGCACTCCTAATAAATATATTCTATCCTTTAAATTCAATGACTCATATTACATTTAAGTCCTATTTCTCAGCCTATATAAGCTTAGGGTTTTCACTATTCAGGCCATAGCATAGCAACCTTTTCTATATTCCATAAGCATAACATACACCCATTATTGATTTTAGCCTCTTCATCGTAGCATATACGTATTAGGGATTTTGGGTGTTAATCAAACCCAAGTTGGAGCTTTATGCACTCCAAGTCTGCAAGGAGGTTTTGGTAAACCTTAGCTGCTAGTTCATGGATACCCTTGGTTTCGCACCAAATATAGCTGAGAAGGGTGCGTAGTTCAAGGGTTTGCATGAATTGGGAGCTGGGGTTACCTTGATCCTTTTGGTTTTGGAGTGAAGGGAGCTCTGAATATGGCCTTCTTTAACCCTAAGATCAATTTTTCTTACAGTCTGCATTTGCATTATGCTCTTTCATGCTACTCTTAACTTCCTCTGTCAATTGGTTTCTATGACTATAAAAGTTGGATTCATTTATTTTATTTTATTTTATTTCTGTTAGGAACTGTACATTATTGGGTTCAAATTTTTTTTATAGGAATAGGATAAATACAGTGTCATTGATTGTGATTTAATGTAATTAAATTTTTTTTCATATTGGTGACAAGAAACTTCCCTCTAATTTTCTCTTGGGTGTATTAGAAATCAAAAGGATCACTATTGATGCTAGATTGCTAGTTAACCGAGAATCATTTTTTTTTTTCTTTTGTATATTTGAGAGGACTCTGAAAGGGGTATTCATTAAAGACGGTGATCATGGTGTTCTTTTCTTTTGAGCCGTTATCTGCATTTTTGTTTTGGTACTTCAGCTACAACTTTGACTTTGCACACAAAATCCTCAAGTAGTAAGAATGACCTCACTACCACTCAACTACAGGTTGTTTACTGTTGTTATCTGATTTTGCAACAACACATGTCATATCTTGTTATAAATTGTTGATTATATTCTTTCTATACCAAGGATTATTCACACCGATACAATTAGAGTTCCAAAGAAACTAAACCATGTATTAACATCATTCAATTTCTTTCCTTTTCTGTTTGAAAGGCTTCCATGTTCTGCCCAATAGCTAGGGGCAAATTTTGTGATTACCCTTTTTTCTTGGAGCATATGACAGCATATTTAAGCATACGACCTCCTGTAATGATAAGAGAGATTAATTTAGACCTCTTTCTCTCTCTCTTCTCTTCACTTCCTTTCTTCGTGTAGTTGAGTTAAAAAGTATGGTGTCAAGAAAAAAAGATGCTTTTTGTGTATAAGAGGAAGAAAATAAAATTTCAGCTCCTTAATAAGATTTATGGGAAGCATGTCCTTCCCTCTTCAACAACCAAACATACCCTAAAGATATCGATAATAGGTGGATTTCTCAAGGTAAATTCATTGATGATAGAGATTAGGATTGTTGTTGTAATCATGAGGAGTACCTATCATTCATGGGCTCGATTTGTCTTTATATATTAATGGCATTATTATCTTTTAAAATGTGTTTAACAAAAGTTATTTTTGCTCTATATTTTGTAAATGGGGTTTGCTACGTTCACAAATTTAAATTCACAAACTTAATTTTTCATTGATTCACTTGAGCATGCATTTGATAAGTTTGAATTCCTCATCCAAGCACCATGTCATTGTGTAGGGGAATAAGGCACTACAAATGAAGATAGAAATACACCTAGGGGGGAGAAGGGTTAACGTATGTACATTGCACGAACAATGTCACCAATCATTTTTTTTTTCCATTTTAAACAAATGGTATGGTGCAATTACACACCTAAAATGTTGTCTACGTTCAGAGTATAGATTCGGGGTTGATTATATGTAGGGAAGGTATTAGCACCCTAAAACATCCACTCTAGAACGATTGCCCATCTCACTACAAGAAAATTTGTATTTTCCAACATAAATTCTTACAGTAGACATTTTTAAAAAATTCCAACGGAATTTCATTCCGTTAGAATTCTTTTTAGAAGGGGAGGGGAATTTTTTTAAAAAAAATTTCAATGGTATATTCCAACTGAATATTCCTTTGGAATTTAAAACAATTAATTTTTTTTAATTTTTTAAAACTTCCAACGGTATATTCTATTGGAATATATCATTGGAATTGTCAAAAAAAATTGAGTGAAACGGTGCTGCATTCAATTTTTTTTGAATTCGAACGATATATTCTATTGGAATATATATACTGTTGGAATTCAAATTTAAAAGCCCTCCGAATTCCCTTTTTCTCTTTCAATTTTCATTTCTCCTCCACCCAAATCACTCTTCTCTCTGCCTCTCTCTTCCCCTCTCCCTCCAAGCTTCTATTTCCAGTGGCTTCCCAGCGGCGTGCTCCCATTTCTAGCATGAGAAGGCTTGTGGCTTGAGCTCTCCTTCATTAGGTAAGTATTTTAAGTACACAAACCCCAAATCTTCCTTTCTCCCTTCTTACTTTGATTTGGGTTGCTTTGTGTAATTATTTTGTTTTAATTGGTGAATTAAAGTTATAATGGCATGTAGAAGTAGTTAGATTGCATAATTACAAATTGGATGCATGCATGATTAGCTGTTTAGGTTAGTGTTTAAATTGAATCTGAAAATTGGTCGGCCAAATTGACAATATGTGATTTTATTTTCTTAAATTTGTTTAGAAATTTTGATGTATTGGTGGTTTGAGGCTGTTTCATGAATTTTCAGTATTTTTTTATGGAATATGGAATTTATGTACTCATAGGATAATTATGCCCGAATTTAAAAATAGGAAGTATGGATAATGTAAAAAAATTTTAGTTAAATTTCTGTGGGGCTTTTGATATATGATGTTATTAGTTTAGATTTATAATTTTTTGCGACTTTTTGGATGGATTTTTTGTGATTTTTCTAATTGGAAATATGGAAGTGTTGCATTATGGATAATATTTATATTGTGGAATCTTGCACCACTTACAAAACAACATTAGTATGTCTTACCATCATATATACCAAAGGTTATCGTTGTCTAAGCAAGGTAGAGTTATATTATTGAGACATGGCTATGAAATAATTATGCTGTCACAATAATGGATGAAGGAGTAGAAAATAATATGACAATCCCATAAGTACCTTAAAAAAATACTTTGAGAGAGTCATTCTTTGAAAAAAGAGAGACTTCTTGGGATGAGCAAGATGGGAATGCTTCCAGCTATAATTGCTTCAAGGTTAGTAATTTTACATAATTCAAGGAAAACATTTTAATCCTTTCTTTCTTTTTGTTTTCCATTTAAGACTTATTATTAGGAATTGATTTTTGTTAAGAATTTCCATTTAAGAAAAATTGGTTATGAATATTAGTTTTCCCACAATAAATATTTAGGAACAATGATCAGAATTTAGAATAGCGAAAGATTATGAACTTATATTTGTTTTCTTTTCCCGTGGTGATTGTTAACTTAATCCTATACATCAGAACAATGCCCAACCCTATTGATTATTAATTTTATATTGATTCTTCTCAAGGGCATGTTTCAAGCATTAAGAATTTATACCACAATTGAGAAATTTGTACCTTTCATCTAAAACTTTTCTTCCATGTTTTATAGTTACAAAAGAGACAGAATTTTAACTTTGGGGATTTATACTTGTTATGCCACCTGCTGTTATGTCTGGGTTTCGCTAGTGTATGACTCAGATCCTTCTGTAGGCATGACATTTGCATTTTTATTTATATATATCTATATGTTTATCTATCCACATAGACAGACGCAAGTTTTTATTGTTTTCTTATGCCTTTGATAACTAAATATTCTAACATTATTTTTTCTCCTTACAAGAAATTCCCCTTCATCAACTTGAGACCCATGAGGTCCCATTAACAGATATAAGCAAAGCACTTAAGCTATAGAAACAACCAGATTGCGTGAAGATTGTCATCAAGATGTGATATTTCAGTGAAGGGTTGTAATAATTGACAATAAACAACCATTAGTCAAGGTTGGAAAGATTCAGTGAAGGGTTGTAATATTTCAGTGAAGGGTTGTCATCAAGACATATGCCTCTCTAATCTTTACAGTGAAGAACTTGAAAAGTATCGTCTAACCCTCTTGCAAAAATGTGAATAATTGCAACCACAAGACAAGGTAGTTGTAATGAAATTGATACATTTGGTCTTCGTTTTGAAAGCACAACGGCATTTTATTTGGAAGAGAATGTCATAAATTACTACATCTATAAGCTTTATGCTGTGCACAATCATACAAAAATTTGCACCCCAAGCTTTAATTGGCAAGCAAAGCCTCATTTCAAATAATGGGTAGATTCTTCTATTGGCGAATTTGTGCCGGTATAGACCACAGTCACTTTGTTTCCTTACCGAAATTCCGTAAAACATAATCGAAATGAATGTGCTCTTATAAAACAAGAAAGGATGATTAATAAAACAAGAAGGGAGACATTCCAAATATTTGTTTTCCTTATAAAATTTAAGCACCAAATTTCATTCCATAACAAGCTCGTAAAAAGGGTATTCTTCTAGAACTTGCGGGGACATCATTTACTCCTTTCCTATTGATTGGTTACTTAAATATTACCAATTTATGTTTTCTATTCTTTTATTTGATTCCTTTTATTTATTTTGGTTCCATAGATAACACTACATTGAAGAATCGTGTACAAGAATGAACCTGAAAGTGAAATATCGTAAGCCTTTGAATAACCAAGTTATAAACATAATAGTTAACGGAAAAAGTTATTGTACATGACCTATTAATTTTCCATATTTGGAACTTTGATTTTGACCTTAAATGAAAAAGAGGACAATTTTCAAACACATAAATGAGATAGAATTTGTTGTAATTGCAAATAATGAAAAAAATTATTCGAATTTTATATTTTTCCTTACTAAATTAGATAAGTAGTATCTTATTATTTCTCTCTGCACAATTATTGAAAATACTATTAACAAGCACCCTTTGTTTTAAATGACTAGTTGTTTATTGAAAGAATTTTAATTTTTCATTTATTTTGGAAATCTAAAGAAACAACAATGAAGATTTAAAATTTTCCATTAAAAGAATAATATTGGGTGATAGTAAATATTTTAATTGGAAGTGAGAGGGGAAATGATTATTAATTACATGTAGAATTGAAGTGCAATCTAAACTAATCTCCTTAATAAATTGATTCGAAACTTATACCATTTATTGATGACGTTGAGAAGACTTTTAGACCTCTATAAAAGTAATTTTTCAATCCACTTACTCCCACCACCAAAACTATTGCATAGCTAGCAGCAAAAATCATAATTGTTAGAAACTATGGTAAGATTCGGCAATAACTTCCTCCTTATTATGGTCTTCCTTGCGGCTTGTAGTGGTTTTTTGGTGTCCCCCGAGCTTTCCTCAGAATACCCTCCCAAGCCCATCACCAGAATGGGTTCAACATCTAGAGGAATGCGGATCTAGATTGACAGCAATATGTCGTGATCAAATATATGGAAGTATAGTTTTTGGGAAGGGCACAGTAACGAAAGAATGTTGTGATGAACTTGTGAGCCGTTTAGGGCAGTGTTGTCACTTGGATTTGATGAATTCCTTGGCATTGGACCTAGACTTCAAAAGTACCATTTCTCAAATTTTGACAAAGGGCCAACAAATTTGGAAGAGATGCGCTTTGATCGCAAAAAGCCCATCTCCCTCATCTTAATTAGGTTAAGTAGCCTCTTCATGTATTGAGAAAATTAATAACAAGTTTTAATTTTATATATATTAATAACAAGGGCAACACTACATCAAATATCTTTAAATTAAGATTATTGAATGAATTACAAGAATGGTATACATTGATATTATATGATTGTGAAAGCCATTGTTTTTGTCTTGGTTGAAATTCGATTGTTAAAATATGAAGTTACGTAATAATGCTCTTTTCGTAAATTAAACAGTCTAAAAATAATTTAGACATGGACCTAGGGGCTAAAATTTCATTGTTTACTCTATCCGATATGGCTAAGATAATAATTAAGACAAAAAGATTAAACAAACGAGAAGAACAACCTAATTAACTTGAGAACAATGTCAAGAGCATCAACATTATTTGAGTTGTATTAAAAAATCGTGCATTGTATGTTAACAAGTGTTATGACAAAATTGTACAAGCTTTCTCTGGGAAACTTGTCCACCAAAAATAATCTTTATAAAGATGTGTGTCATGATGCTACTTTTAAACAGTGGCATGATAACTAACATTTTTGCACAAAGTTGCTTTACAAAAGAATTGTCTTAAAGAAATGGGAGGAATTGGCTTTGGCACCAAGATTTTGGTGTGGGTGGAGGAAAAAATGGGAGTAGTTAAATATATTTTTCGTCCCTGAATAATTTGTAAACATTACTTTAATCCTTGATTTATTTGTTGTGTTACTTTAGTCCTCGGATAATTACTTTGTATGTCAAATCAGTCATTTAAGTGATTATTTTTAGTGTTATGGATGATTAATTTAGTGGGCAAGATGATTATTCAAGAATTAAAGTGACACAAAAAATAAATCAATAACTAAAGTGATATTTAAGAAATAATTCAAGGATGAAAAATATATTTTACTTAAATGGGAGAAAATGAGGCGGAGAGGGGAGCTGTGAAGTCAGCGAAAAAAAGAATGGAGGAGGAAGTGAGGAAGAAGGAATAGGAGAAGAAAATGCCACCCACTTTTGGTTTATTTACAAAACTGCCATTACGCACATTTTCCTTCCAATTTCTTAACTATCCACATCTAAAAATTATTCTAAAATATGAAATATTGTGAAATAAGATTTCCAACAACAAAATATAATTTTACACTTATAAAATATTTACTCTTTTTTCTTATAATAAAGACATTTATTAAAATTTTAACACTTAACAATGTAAAAAATATTTGATGTTCTAACAAATAGGAAAAATAATTATTGCTTAGAACTCATGCCCAAAATTATTTAATCATGCATAAAATCTTACTAGAGTTCACTAAACACACTTTAATTTTATGAAAACCCAAAATATGATTATATTTCAAATTATCTATTTTTTATAATCAAGAAGTAAATGTTGTAAAATAAGAGTTATAAGAAAATTCATATAAATATAAATAACATACTAGAAAAAAAAAATTACTTCCTTATGTAAAAAGATTTATAGTATATCATTACAAAATCTCCCCTTCAAAAGCTAGGAAATTTAAGATTGCTCCCTTAATCTAATGCCACCTAAGGGCTGAAATACATTCCCCATTGTGAGACCAAACAATGAAAAGAAGCGCATGAGATAATTAATAGTGTAACAATAATCAGAATTGACCTAAAAATTGACATTTCAAATCCTAAATGTAAGTTTTAGATTTATTCTACTTCTTACATTATGTGTCTTTTCATTCTCTATGTTTTCCTCTTCTGTTTCGCCAAATACTTGGTGAATTCAGGAGTTTTGAATCCGAATTTATAAAGGGTACAAATTAAAGGAAAATGACCTCTGTGTATGGTTGATTTTATGGTCTCCAAACTCTTTTGAATTGTCTTTTGGAATTTAAATTGGAATAGTGTAATATCAACATCAATGGCTATCTGCACATGCAGTACATTTAAGAAGTTGAATTCCTATTATGTATTTTGGAATTTAAATGGGAATCATGTAATATCAACATCAATGGCTATCTGCAGTGCCTTTAAGAATTTGAATTCCTATTATCTTTTGTTGAGTATTCAAATTTGAAAACAAATTTGTACTTATTAATTACTTACTGTGAATAATAAACGATCATGGTCTTTTTCTTCTATTATACCAGGGAATGTTCTTGTACTTGGTAGCCTTATTGGTAATGGAAACATAGAAAAGTAGTTTATATACTCTGCTAAAGCCTTTATTTTGTCATTAACTTTGCTGGTGACTGAAAATCTTGTCTATTTTCTTAGTTGTGAATGTACAATTGGATGGTTCTATATATGTTCAAATACTTGTTGGCCCATATTTATAAATTAACATAATATTCAAGACAATGCAAGCATATATCAGAGAAGATCAAGATATTAAAAAACCAAATCTGGTTTTGAACTTGCGAAAACTTAAGTTGCTTTAGCTTTGATATGGAAGGGTATATCACCATATTAAAAAACAAATTGGATATGGGTTTCATATGCAGCATTTAGGTATTTGTAAGTGAGAGCATTATAGCATTCTTGAATTCCGTGTTGTATGTGAAAGTGGATAATTTTTTTTTTCTTTTTCAATGTTTTTTAGCAGTTATATTTTAAACCTAAAGTAGTAGAGAAAAGTGAACTTGATTAGGAAAAAGATAACAATGGTACAGAAATTATGATATTTCTGATGACTAGCTAAAACTTTTGTCCATGTGCTTTGGAATTGTGCTTTTGTTTAGGAAGTGTGAGAGATTTTCTGATGGTTGAGTGGTTCGGCAATCTTCACATTATAAATATGATGGATTGGTTTCACAACAACCATTAAACACTGTTTTTTGCTCATAAAGAACCATTATCTAATATGCAGTGCTTTAATACTATTAGGTAACATTAAACTAGCATTGTTAATTTTGAACTTAGACCTGTTTAAAACTTAAGCTTGACTCATATAAAATTGAGTTATTTAAAAATTAGGAATTTTCAGTTCAGCACAATTATGGCCTGACCCGAGTTTATTTTTTTAAAAAAATTTTATTGTTTTTCTTTTTTATTAATATATTTTTCTATTTTTCTATTTTAAAATTAATATTTAATTCAAAAAATAATAATCAAACCAATTTGTTGATATATAGGATCAAGAGCAAGCCTAAAAGATTAATTAAAAGTTGAGCATTTAGGCCCGACCTAAATTGGGCCGGCCTAGGCCGATATGACAATCAGGATATTGAATACACAAAGGCTGATAATTATCATCAGGGGCAGTCAATTCCTTAAGAGTCTTTGCCCTAACATGCATGTCATTATTTCTAACCCCATTATTAGCAGCAAGATCAACCTCAGGATTAATGTCATTTGCAGAAAACCTTCATAAAAGTACTGGATGAGTAATTGGTCACTGATTTGGTGATGAGGACAGCTCCCTCACAGTTTCTCAAATCTCCCCCAGTATTCATGTAATGTCTCTCCACTATGTTGCTTTATGCCACATATGTCTTTCCTGATGGCAGCAGCTCCTGAGGCAGGGAAATTTTTTTCAAGAAAGCACATCTTCATGTCATTTCAACATGTGATGATGGATAGCTACAAGTATAGCCAAGCGTTTGCTGCTCCATCTAATGAAAAGGGAAAAGCCCTCAACTTGATGTGTTCCTCTTGAACTGATTAAGGCTTCATGGTAGAATACACTATGTGAAATTCCTTCAAATACTTGTGAGGATCTTCACCTGCAAGTCCATGAAACTTTGGAAGCAAGTGTATTAATCCATATTTTAATTCAAAATTGGCATCAGGATACTGAATACACAAAGACTGGTAATTATCATCAGGGACAGCTAATTTCTTAAGAGTCCTAGCCCTAACATGCATGTCATTATTTCCAGCTCCATTATTAGCAATAAGATCAACCTCAGGATTAATGTCATTTGCAACCATATTATGCTCTATATGATTAGGAGCTCTACGTGCCCTAGCAAGTGTGTGCAAAGTTCTCTCTATTTCAGAATCACCTTCAAGTAGTTCAAAATGAGAGGACCGAGTCATACACCATGCAAAGAAAGTGACAAAAACACTCTAAAATACACTAGAACACATAGAAACAAAAAAAAATAGTGAAGCAATGAAAGAAAAGGGTAAAAACCAAAACACACAAAATGCACTAGACAAAGGCAAAAAGACACCAAAATAACACTAGTTGACCGATCTAAACATTTTTAAAAAAATTTCTACCACCACAACATGAAAGCTTAATGAAAATGCAACTCAAAAATCAAATAAAAAATTTTAAAATATTAAAAAAAGTGGTCAAAATGATGGAATTCGGCTTGAAAATGAAGACCTCATGGCAATAACGATGACTATTGATTGTCAGGCCATTTGCCTTCAACTGACCAAATTTCAGGTTAATCCGAGCACAAAAATTCGGCTGGAACAGTACACACGAAAACCACTAAATCAAACCGAAACAAAAGGAAAACAAAGGGAAACTGGTACCAAGGCACCAGAATTCACACAATGGAAACTTAAAACAGCAAGGCACACAAAACAACAAGAAAAACAATAATCACATAGCTCACACAATATAAAAATTTGGCCAAAAGTGGACGAAGATAGCAAAGGAAACAGAATAATGGAAAAGGAAACAAAACAAGGCAATAATAGCACAAAGTTTAGCTCACAGTGCTTCTCACAATGCAATTTCTTTGTCCACAATTTTGCAGCTCAATCTTAGTTGGTGAGAATCGAAAACATCACAGAACAGAAACACTAAACAGGGAAAGAAAAACCTAAACAGATAAGGAAAACAAAAAAGGAAAGCAAGTAGAGCATGAAGAGAATGATGAAGAACAATGACTAGAAACAAGAACAATAAGCAAACAAAATAGTAACAAAAGAGTCCTAAGAAGACTAATATGTTAGGTGAAATTCTTGGCAACGGCACAAAATTTTGACGGATGCCGAATCATACAAAATTACAAAACTAATTGCAATAAATTTGTAGTATAGAGTGCAACCAGTGTCATCTCCTAAGGTTTCACCAGAACAACTAATCTATTAGGACTTAAGCATAAATAGAATAAAAAGGGGAAGTTTGTGTTAAATGTAGTATAATAAGTACTCAGAAAGCAGTAAACAGAATTGATCAAGTAAGAGAAAATGTAATCAACTTAAGTAGGCAACCAAACCCTAATCCATCATTGTTCACTAAAGATTATCCAAAATCTGATTTAATTCTTGGTTAAATGTTACCTAGAACCTCTAACAGTAACACTTAGAATTCCTACTGATTACCAATCAGGATTCAATTAATCTTGGAATTAAGAATCTAGACAACTGCTCTATATCACTAAGTCCAAATTAATTTGAGAAACGAATTGTCCAAGTTAACCATATATTAAAAACCTTTAACATATGATTAGCAGTTTGATTACTGTGATGAATCTAATCAACCGATTTAAATTCATATAAAGCATGCATGCAATTAAAATATCATTCAATCACATGAAGATGAGAAGAAGAAGATAATCAAACTATATTAAATCAAACCCGGATTGAAGCACAGGAACTCTAGATTAGCATGTCTGGATCCTCTTGAATTGATTACAGAAGTACTTAGCCCTCCATGGAAGGCTTAAACAAAAAGCAAAGGTATAAACTCGAACTCAGGAACATGAGGCAGCAGCTACTGATGGTAATTTCGTGATACTATTATTCTCAACAACTTAAGAATAAATACTAGCTGGCTGCCTCCTCTAGGATTCCTAATGGTTTCCTAATTACAAAATAAACCTAGTTTCCTGAAACTTTAAAGGTAAAAATGTGATTAAACCCTAGTGACATGTGTGCTAGCCCAAATGGCAAATGTTGGGCCAATAAACAGGTACTGGTCCAATAGGTAGGCCCAAGGAATGGAATAAGTCGATGCTGGGCGGATGCAAAAAATCTGGACTGCTTGCACATGAATTTCAGTTGTCTAGACACTAGAATCAGCTTATGGGCTCTGCATATGAAATGTATCATTTTCTGTCAGCTTTCCTACGAAACTAGAATCACATCAATTGGACATCTGCAACTCAAGATGTAGTGAAAAACATAAGTAGTGCCAGAAATCAATAATTATGCAATTAAAGTCCAAAAGCACCAACAAGTCCAAATCCACAAAATATGTCTATAGGCTATGGAAATCAGCAGAAACACATACTAAAAGTCTAAGTATAAGGAAAAAAATAGTGTAAAATAATGTGTTATCAAATTCACCTAAACCAACCTCCGGTTAATAACAAGGCTCAGCTTCTATCCCCACTTGACTATAAGGAGGATATGAACAAGGAAATGAACTGGGGCCAACTTCAACAGCTTCAGCTTGACCACCATCTCTACCAACATTCATAGTTGTGATGTCTACATATATCTCAATTGGACCCAAACTAGATGTTGAGCATTACTCTCAAACATTATCTCAACATCTCCATCAGATCCCAATTCAAATGCATTAAAAAACAATGGATTAACTAAATTTGTGAATCTATAAATTATCTTATCAACTATTTGATTTGCTTCTAGTCTCATCTTAGTGTGGATATGTAATTTTAATCTATCCAATCCACATGTCTTCTTCAAATTCAACCCATATATTGTCGACCTCTCACACATTACACCTTGGGGCCCATTAGATATCCGACCATTATGATGTATTAATAAATGCATCTTCTTCCTAAAATATATTTTTCAGTAACAATTAGTCTATAAATATTATCACATTTTTATAATAACTAAATTTTCATCAAAATTCATTAGTCTATAAGCACAATTTACTATAATTATCAATCAATAAATAAATAACNCATTTATTGCCAATCCAACGGTTACAGATAAGGGGCGGATGGAATCAGATGGTTAGGATTGAAGAATTCGGCTTGGACCGGTCGGTTCGGTTTTAATTAAGTAAAACCGAATAAAATCGGTATTTTCTCTCTCCTTCATTAAATCCTTCCCACTTCCCACCCACTTCTCACTTCCCAATGGCTGAACATTTATCTCTTTCCATCCTTTCAATTTTTGAAAAATCATTCTTTAACTTTTCAACTCATTCCACTTATTTAATTCTATATATATTAATTACAGTCATAAGTCATAATTGAATACCTCTAAAAATCTCTCACTCTTTTTCCTCTTCTCTGTCTCCGGCTCTCTCAAGTCTCAAGTTCAGTAGAAGAAGCACAGACGTCTTGCTGTTTCCTCTTTCTTTACTTTCCTTTCAAAGCCAAAGTTGCTAAAAATGTACTTTCTCATCTACTGAATAGGCGTGGAGGTGCAAGAGGACAACCTTGTTCTTCTTGTTGGTGATATGATTAGTTGATGAGGGAGGAGGGGGTGGAGAAACGGTGCCGTATTCATGAGCAGGCCTAGGAGCTTGCTCACCCAGCGCCACCTT
>QAOA01005911.1:0-36839 GCA_003255065.1 Cercis canadensis
AAGATCCTATTAAGTTTGTGTTGCAGGTACCATGAACAACCAGAATTAGTCTCTCTTCTCTCAAACCTCCATTCTTCAATGGAGAAAATTACCCCTACTGGAAGCATCGTATGGAGATGTACCTTGAGACAATTGGCTATGAAGTTTGGCAAATAGTCAGAAATGGTCTCACACCTCCAACTAAGATGGTGAATGGAGCTGCTGTCTTAAAGGAAGAACATGAGTTCTCTGTTGAAGATAAGTTCAAATTCACTCTCAATTCTAAAGCAAGATATAACATTGTGTGTGCAGTATCTGCAATGGAATATGAGAACATTGCATCCTATAATACTGCTAAGGAGATGTGGGATAGACTTGCTGCAATCCATGAAGGAACCAGTCATGTCAAAGAGGCCAAATGAATCAAGATGAACCTCTGGATTTCTTCTTTGCTAGATTCTTAAGCATCATCAATAGTCTAAAAGGTCTTGGAAGAGTCTACACTCAAAAGGAACAAGTCAAGAAGATTTTGAGGTGTCTCACTAAAAAATGGGATTCCAAAGTAACTGTCTTGCTCCAATTTGCTGAAACGAATGATCTTACTGTTGATGCTCTTAGAGGCACTCTTGAATCACAACAGATGCTGATCATGGAAAAGAAGAGCATGGTAGGAGAAAGAAAGAGAAACCTAGCTCTTGCTTCTACTGCTCTTGAAACTAGTACTCAAGAAGAACTAATTTCTAGTGAAGATGATGTAGAAATGGTTACAAAGAAGGTTCTCAAATTGATGAAGAAAAGAAAAGAGAAGAAAAGGTTTCAGCCAAAAAGCCAAAAGAACTTCACCAATGGAGAAAGCAACAAGGAGCCCATCATTTGCTATGAATGCAAAAGAACATATCACATTAAACCTGAATGTCCAAACCTCAACAAGAAGAGGTTCTTCAGAAAAGAGAAGAAGAAAGCTATGGTGGCTACTTTGAGTGACAAAGATTCAACCTCTAATAGTGAAGATTTAGATGAGGAAAGCATTGCCAATTTCTGCTTGATGGTTAATGGTGAAGGAAGTGGTGAGAAATGTTAGGTAATTAATCTAGACCTTGAACTTCTTCCTACTTATGATGAACTAAGTCTTGCTTTTAATGATTTGTCCTTTGACTATGAGAAAAGACTTGCTAAAATTAGTTCCCTCAAGAAAATCATAAAAGATCAAATTAAGGTGATAGAAGAACTTAAGAATGATAATTCTGTTTTGATTAATAAACTTAAAATCTTACAGCAACAGAATGATGTTCTTGTGAAAGAAAATTGTCTTACTTATTCTATCATGGATGAAAACAAAAGGTTGAACGGAAAAGTCAATGAGCTATCCAAAGATCTAGCTAATTTTGTTCAAGGAAGAAATAATTTGAATTCCATCATAGGAAAGCAAAGAGTAAGCAATGACAAATCTGGTTTAGGCTATGTTCAACCTAGCTCTTCAAATTTTTTGAAAAACTCCTTTGTCAAAGCTTCCTCCTCACATTCCTTTTCTAAAGGAACTTGCTCTTATTGTGGACACATAGGACATTTTCCTAATGCTTGTTCTTACAAGAAACTCTGTGCTGCAAGAAAAATTGTATGGGTGCCTAAAGGAACATTTGCTGCTAACTTGAAAGGACCCAAAGAAGTTTAGGTACCAAAATGTTTCTAACTCTCTTGCAAGTCTGCTATTAAGCCAAAAGTGATTATTGGTATCTGGACGGTGGCTGCTCTAGACACTTGACTGGAGATCCTTCAAAGTTTATCTCCTTAACAAAATGGATTTGGGAGATCTCTCTTTTGGTGACAATAGCAAAGGTAGAATTGTCGGATTAGGTAAAATCAGAATTCCTCCTAATTTACTTATTGACAATGTCTACTTGGTCAAAGGTTTGATGTATAATTTGTTGAACATAACTCAGCTTTGTGATAAGGGTCATAAAATCATTTTTGAAACTCATCATTGCATCATTCACAAGAAAAAATTCTGATGATGTTCTATTTATTGGTCAAAGAAGTTCCAATGTGTGTATTGTGTATGGAGACTCATTGAATTCAAAAAGGGAAACTTGTTTTTCTTCTCAAAGTAATAATTCTTGGCTATGGCATAGAAGACTTGGACATGCAAATTTTAAACTTATTTCCAAGCCTTCTAAGAAGAAACTAGTTTCTGGTTTACCTAAACTAGTGTTTGAAAAAGACAAGATTTGTCATCTTCTAGACCACTCCAACTTCTCCATATGGATCTCTTTGGACCAACATCTACATCAAGTTTAAATGAAAAAAAAAAAAATTATTGCTTTGTCATTGTGGATAATTTTTCAAGGTTTACTTGGGTTTTCTTTCTTGCTCATAGGGATGAAACTTTTGATGCTTTTGAAAATTTCAGCAAAAGAGTGCAAAACAAAAAGGGTTTTGCTATCACCTCAATTAGGAGTGATCATGGTGGAGAATTTGAAAACAAGGTGTTCCAAAATTTCTGTGAAAACTAAGGAATCCACCATAATTTTCAAATTTCAGCAAAAGAGTGCAAAACAAAAAGGGTTTTGCTATCACCTTAATTAGGAGTGATCATGGTGGAGAATTTGAAAACAATGTGTTCCAAAATTTCTGTGAAAACTAAGGAATCCACCATAATTTTCCTTCTCCTAGAACTCTCCAACAAAATGGTGTGGTTGAAAAGAAAAATAGAACTCTAGTTGAGATGGGCATAGCCATATTGTGCAAAAATGTTTTGCCAAAATATTTTTGGGTTAAAGCTGTAAACACATCATGCTATTCTTTGAATAGATGCTTGATTAGGCCTATTTTAAAGAAAACTCCATATGAGCTTTGGAAAGGAAGAAAACCTAATGTGAGCTGCTTTCATGCATTTTGCTGTAAATGTTTTATGCTGAATAATGAAAAGAGCATTTAGAAAAATTTGATTCAAAATCTGATGAAGTTATTTTCTTGGGCTATTCTTTGTCAAGTAAAACTTATAGAGTCTTTAACAAAAGAACTCACATTGTAAAAGAATCAATGCATGTGGTCTTTGATGAATCTAACTGTCCCTTGGTTTCAAATACCCTTGAGGAAAATGAGTTAATGCAGGACAGCATCAAAGAATCCTCTAAGATAGAGTTCAACCAAGAGGAGACAGCAGAGTAAATTCCATGTGATTCAATTCACATAGAGTTGGATCTTTCAAAACCAATTCAAGAAGAAGCTCCACAGAAAAATATGAAAGAATCACTACCAAAAGAAACCAGAATGTTAAAGGATTATCCAATTGAAAAGGTGATTGGTGACTTGGAAAGAGGGATTAGTACAATAGCATCTCTTCGAGATAAGCATGTGAACTTGGCTCTACTATCCCTGTCTAAACCTACCAAAATTGGTGAGGCATTAGAAGATGAGGCTTGGATCAAGGCAATGCAGGAAGAGCTGAATCAGTTCTCAAGGAATCAAGTCTGGAGTCTTGTACCTAAACCAAAAGGTCACACAATCATTGATACAAGATGGGTTTTCAGAAATATGCTTGATGAGGAAGGCAAGATTGTAGGGAACAAAGCAAGATTGATAGCTCAAGGCTTTAATCAGCAGGAAGGATTTTGAGACTCAAATGAAGAGTGAATTTGAGATGAGTATGATGGGGGAACTCAACTTCTTCCTTGGACTTCAAGTGAAGCAAATCAGATATGGAATCTTCATTAATCAGTCTAAATACACAAGAGAACTACTCAAATGTTGCAGCATGGACAATGCAAAAGATTCTGATTATGTTGGTTGTTTCATTGATCAAAAGAGCACAAGTGGAGGTTGTTAGTTTCTTGGAGGAGCATTGTTCTCTTGGTAATCTAAGAAACAAAATTCAGTTCCTCAATCAAAGCTGAAGCTGAGTACATGGCAGCTGGAATTTTCTGGTCACAAGTGCTTTAGAGGAAACAACAATTGGCTGACTATGGTATTTCTCTTGACAAAATTCCTTTGTTGTTTGATAATGTTTGTGGTATCAATATTGGAAGAAATCCATCTCAGCAGTCTAGGACCAAGCATATAGATATCAAGTATCATTTTCTTGGGGATCATATCATTAAAGGTGATATAGAATTATTTTCTGTTAGTGTTGATGATCAAATTTCTGACATCTTTACTAAGCATTTGGTTGAAAATAAATTCTGTTTTGTTAGACATGAGCTAGACATGATAAACTTGTCTTGATGAGATATGGCTGCTGCTTGCATTGTGTTTGTACATATGCATATCATTTCACTTTCTTTGTCTTTCTTTGTTTATCAAGAAAATGCTGGTTAATGTTCAATTTCTCTTGGTATGCTTCTGAAAATTTGGCAAAGATTTTTGGAATATTTAGACAAAGTTATTTCTGCCCAGAACCAGTTTTGAACCTGTGAGATATTTCAATTTTGGGCTGCCAAATCTTTTTTTAAAAGGATTGAAATCTTGCTAAGCCTTTTATTTTAAAAGGATCTAGCTATCTTTCTTGGGCTGATATGTTGAACTGTTTCTTTAAAAGATTTCTTTCATTTCTCTTGGGCTGGTTTGTCATTAAATTGTTCTAGGCTAAATTTTTGGCTAGCATTTTCTAGCCTTTGGCTAAAATGCACACATCTTTAAAGCGCCCTTTGCAAGCGCACCATTGTCATTCATTCTGTTATCTTCCTCCTCATTTGAATCTTGTATCAAGTTGTTTTATATGCATATTTTATTCATCTTGTACATTCTCTCTTTGTTCTTGTGTTTGCCACTTTCTTTGTTCAACTTCCGCATTGTGTAGCAAGGCAACCAGCAACTTAAGTTTTTGAATAGAAGAATGAGCTAAAGATTGATGGCTAAGTGTAAAGGCAAAGCAATTGCTTGCTCTTCCCATGCAGAACCAATATCCATTTCAAAATAATTTGAACCTATCCTTGTTCCAAAATCTGCCTCTTTCTTTGAAACTGATTTCTGAGCTTGCTCATGAGAAAGAGCCTCAACCAATACCATCTGAAAAGAGCAGAAAATTCAAGATGAAAAACCATAAAGACTGCATTTACTCCAAGGGTTGCAAGTGCTTCCACCTCTCTATTTGAAAGTAAAGCTGCATAGTAACTTGGGAATCCAAGAATTCTTCCACCAAAGTTGTTGAGAGGATGTTTGCTAAGATGGGCTGGTATGAAATATTGAAGCTAGATGAATCTCTACTAGCAAAAGTAATCAGCTTATTTTTTGCTCATATTTAGCTTTTGCAAGGTTCTAATTTTGGCACGATCTATCTTCAAAGTTTGTGGCTGTTGTAAAAATTCTGTTGACTGAAAAAGTGCTTGCTAGTGTGCTTAAATTGCCTATTATTGGGGACTGCAAGTTTGTACAGAAGGTTTGGCCCTCTAAGTTACTTCCTTATGATGATGCAATGACATGTCTTTATGATTTTTCTGAGTTTAGAGGCAAAGGAAAACCTCCTTCCATGCATTGCTTTGACCCCATAACCAGAATATTGACAAACCTAGCTCTACCCAACTTCTGTCCAGAATTGGAAGCCATATTAAGAATCAGTTACTTCTGCCAACTCTTCAAAGAGGCATGCTCCAGTTGTACCTAATTCTTTCAAATCCACAAAGAAGCAGAAAAGCCAACCACAACCAATTCCTTCCTACCAGTTAGTTGATCATGTGGAATAGATAGCAATTGTCAAGCTTGCTGCCTTAGCTAATCAGATTGAACAGCTCCTCAACTATTTTCAGATTATAGTGTTTGTTTGCTTTGCTAAACTACTTGTCTATGGTTGAAAAAGAATTGGCCCTCACAAAGAAATTATTGGCAGCTTTGAAAGTTTCAAAACCATCCACTTTTTAGGATTATATTTCTAACTTTCACTGTTAAAGCTTCAGTAGTGCAGTTAACTTAAGTGTTCTCCAGCATTTTTATGTCCTTCTTTATTTTGCATATCATGCATTATGCATCAGTTCATAGTATGCTTGACTTGTGTTCATGGAGAATCTCTTGAATTTATAATGGTATCTATTATGGCTTTTAACTTCAGTGCTCGGCTGATAGCTATGGAAAAGGATATGCAGTCATTAAAGCTCAATTGGAAGTTCTCATTGCATCTCATTCATCATCTTCTTCTGATTAGCATTATCTCATCATTTTGATTGTCTTTTGATAAAATTTCAGATGTAAATGTAGAATAGATGAATATTCTTACAGCTTATTAATTTTGCTATTATCCATGCATCATATATCTTATCATTGCTTGATTGATTGTGAATTATTTTGATATGATAAGTTCCATTCTGGTTGTTCTAATGCTCTAATCCCTTTACTGCTCTAATCTGATTATTATGATCATGTGAACTAGTCTGCTCTGATCTAGTCGATATTTTGGTTCCCCTATCTTTTTGATAATGCCAAAGGGGGAGAAATTATGTGGAATAGTCTGTTTGAACTGCTATCTCTGTTTGTATTGCTATTGAACAGGTCTATGGTATAATTTCTTGATATTGGACAAGTTATCTGAGAAAACTCCCTTCTGATTCTGATGCTAGAAGTTCTGATTTTTCAGTTCTTGCTAGGCATAAACTAAGGGGGAGCTTTTCTCAAATCACATTATTGTCATTATCAAAAAGGGGGAGATTGTTAGCCCCACAAGTTTCTGATACTGTTTTGATGATAACAGTAATGTCTTGTGCCTTCTTATATGTGTTGTTTGTCTTGTTGCTATTAACCTTTGCTATGTTGTTTAAGTTGTTATCCAGGATAATCTTCAAGTGAAGACTAGCAAAACTTGTTCTTCAGAACTAGTTCTTGCTTATGTGATGAGTCTATAAGGTTGCTGATGTGGACAAAGTCTATCACGGACTCCAGCCAAACTTCCTCTTTTTGCAATCTAACTAAGTCATGTTAGCTAAGTTTGGAGAAGTGATTTGTGTAAGGTGTGATTTGTGTAAAGTCCATTCTTCAAGAAAAGCCTATCTACTCTCTTACACAAAGTAAGACTTTTTCTCACAAAAGGACAAAAAGCCATAATGCATAATGGGTCTTGTGTCAGCAAGTGGGAAAACTTTCTTCTAGCCTTTTTGCAAAGCTCTTCACGTGCACAAGAAAGAAAACACAAGAAAGAAGATAAAAGAAAGAAGACTTTCAAGGCTTCGGTCAAGGCATGAAGTGAAGAAAGAAGAAAACATTCTAGAGAGAGAAGGAAGCCAATGTTGAGAGCTTTGCTCTTCTTCTTCCTCTCGGCCATCTTCTCATGCTTCAAGTTTTTCATTGTTTCATATCTACTCTTTGAGAGAGTTTCTTCTTGGGGCTACAACAAAACACTTGGGTTTTGTATATTGGATTTTTTGGGAGAAATCCATGGGTGTGATCTCTAGAGTTAGAGAGAGAGAGAGTTCATGGTGAGCTTGAGAAACAAAAACCATGGTTAAGCTTGGAGAAGCTTAGAAAAATAAACTTGTTAAGCTTGGAGAAGCTTGGAAAAATAAACTTGTTAAGCTTGGAGAAGCTTGGGCAAATAAACTTGAAAGAATAGTGGAACCCCCATTTGTGGGAGAAGTGGATGTAGGCTTTTTAAGCTGAACCACTATAAAGACTTGTGCATATTCTCTTTCCCTTCATCTCTTTAATTTTGAGTTATTTACACTTCTGAATTTTATCTGTGTTTCTAATGCTGAAGTGTGATATTCTGGGTTTCTGTTATTTTGCTCTTCTTTGATTTGATTTAGTTTGAGTTTCTATTTTGTATTGTTCAGCAAGCTATTTCGTGCATTCAAATCTGGCATCTGGCGTAGAACTAGTTTTTAAGAACTAGTTTGTAAGAACAAGTTCTTAAACAAATATATGATTTGAATTCGTTTTTTATGAGCAATTTTTAACAACTCCTATTCACCCCCCCCCCCCCCCTCTAGGAGTATTTCCTGTAACTATCATTACTCTAAATCTGTGCATTATTTCACTTTATATTTCAATTTTACTTCAAAAAGTTAGGAAAATGATTGTTATATATCTTTACATAAATGTATAGGTTTGAATTAAAAAATATAAGATAAGTAGTAAAGAAGAATTCAAATATTTGAAATTAAAATAATAAAATCATTTATACATAAACCGATAAAAACTCCTTCCATTGGAGGTTGTTGTTATTCCATTTAAGTGAGTGACACTAAAAGTTTTCCAAAGATTATTAGTATATATTATATATAAACTTATCGACGTATTGTTCTATTATTATTTGTTTATATAAACTAAAATTCTAAATACTATATGGCCAAAAACTTTATATCATGTATTCTATGTAAAAGAATATTTCTCCCTATAAAGTTAAGTTTGAAAGATTCGATTTATTTAGTAAAGGAAATTTTTGAAAACCAGGTAATTTATTTTGAAGACAAGATTGCGTTTACTAACTTGAAAGTTTTGCATAGTAGAAAAATCCAAAGAACTTAAGGATAAGAATCACTAGGGGATAATTATTTTTCATTTTTTTTTTATCTGAGGGTAAGGACTATTTCAACCTTATGAGAGTTATTGCTAAGAGTATTTCCTCGAACATCATATGCGTTCAAGAAACTTATGTATGTACCACCGCCAATTAAATTAAAATGATATCAATGACAAATAAACAATCATAAAATGCACGATGTGATGCCTGAACAACCTTTTAATTTTATATAAATAAAGATAAAACAAAGAATAATAAATTTTGCATGACTGTAAGGAAAGACTTGGTAATATAATTCATTATTAAAAATTACAATAATTAAGGTGCATTGCTGAACTAAAACTAAAGAAAGACATGTGATAGCTTAATAATCATTATATATTCATTCAAGTCAATACAAAATAACTAAAATGTCTGCAAATTATTTTAAATTTTTAATAAAAAATAAAGAAATATCTAGTAAAAGATTCTTTGCGTCCCAAATTTTCTATCTCAAGTTGGCCATTCTTAATTTTTATGACTTTTAATATCTGAAGTCTTCATTAAAGTATTTATTTATAATGTAGTGGTATTCCAACATTATTTTTGCATCTATACAATTAGATTGTTCAGATTTGACAAACTTTGCACAGCTGCACTTAAACTAATTTCTGTCAAATTCTCACTATTAACCTTAGCTACATTAAAAGTAATGTAGGAAAAACCTTGTAACAGTATCATTTTCCTTCTTTATATTGTAGTCCAGAAAAAGGTATTATAAATATATGCTTTTCTTCTGTCTTGCCACGAACAAATGAAATGATTTTAAGGCCATCACATCCTTAATCTTAGAACACCAGTGGTTACCCATCCTAATTAGCTGTTTTTTTTGTAAAAGATATTTTGAATTGTTGAAGTCCAATTTGGAAACTGAAGACATGATTTATTTATTTATTTATCTGTCAATGATATTTTTCTTGTCTTTGTCTCTTAGCTTGTCTTGTTGTCTTCAATAGGCTTTGCCTTATCTTGGAAATTTGTTAAATAGGTTGCAGATATTTTTGTAATTTAATCTGCTATATGACAATTACTAAGCCATCACACCTTAATTTTTCTGACTTTATAATGAAATATATTACCATGTCTTTCTTTATATTTTCGTTGAGTAAAAATAGGTTGCAGTCATGTAAGATTTTCTTTTCCTTTTTCTTTTTTTCTTCTTATCATGATAGTTTCAAATGAAAAATTTGTTAAGACATCACATCTTTAATCTTTCAACATTTTGGTAGTATTAAGCTTGGTTGTTAGCCGTTAGTTTTATAATTGTCATTTTAAATTTTTAAAGCATAAACTATTGTATTTTTTTTTCTTGTACAGTATATATCTCCAGCTCATCTTGTTCCCATTGCAGGTGCTTCTGTCTTTCTGTATTTTGGACTTACTCTGAATGTGTGCATTATTTCACTTTCACTTTCAATTCTAATTTTACTACAAAAAAATTAAGAAAATGATTGTTATATATCTTTACATAATTGTAAAGGTTTGAATGGAAAAGTATAAGATAAGTAGTTGAGAAGAATTTAAATCATTTATACATAAAACCATATAAACTCCTCTCATTGGAGGTTGACGTTATTCCATTTAAGTGTGAGTGACGCTAAATTTTTTCAAAACTTATTTGTATATATTGTATTGTTCTATTTTTTTTNAAAAAATTTATATCAAGTATTCTTCGAAAAAATATTTCTCCCTGTAAAATTAAGTTTGATGGATTCGATTTATTTAGTAAAGGAAATTTTTGAAAACCAGGTAGTAGATTTTCTAGCACATAATTTTCTAGAACCTTAACCCTAGGAAGAGTAAGGACTATTTCATTTTACATAATTAAATATAAAACAAAGAAAAAGAAAATTTTGCATGACTATATCCTGGTTTTCTCAACCAAAAATATAAAAAATGACTTGGTAATAGAACTCAAATTAAAAGTCACAACAATTAAGGTGTGATGGCTAAACTAAAATTAAAGAAAGACATGTGATAGGTTAATAATTGTTATATATTGATTCAAGACAAGACTAAATAACAAAAATGGCTGCAACTTATTTTAAATTTTTCAATGAAATAAAGAAATACCTAGTAAAAGATTCTGTGTCCCAAATTTTCTATCTCAAGTTGTTGTTATTGTTGTTTTTTTTTTTCTTCTTTTTCTTTTTACGCACAATTTCGTTGAGTTGTCCACATCCGTAATTTTTCAGACTTTTAATATCTGAAGTCTCCATCCAAGTCTTTGTTTAGAGTGTAGTGGTATTCTTACATTATTTTGCATCTACACAATTATATTGTTCATATTTGACAAACTTTGGACGGGTACACTTAAACTATGTGTAGATACCCAATATTTCGGCCCATAAAGTCTAAGCCCATTATCACCAAGCCCATAACTGAACCCATTCCCTAAATCCTTTAAACCTGGGAATCTCCCTATAAATAAGCGAAAACAAGAAATAAAGAGGACGCTTTTTGGACAAGACAAAAGGATACATAAAAACTCCCATTTCATATTACCCTCAGCATCAAAACTCGGGTATGCACCCGACCTTGGCCATATATCTTTTCAAGTGATCCCACTTAACCAACCTCTCTCCTTTGAACCAAAATCAGGCATCGTCATTTGGCGCCGTCTGTGGGAAAGTACTTGTTTCCTCCTTTTTCCCCGAGAAACAAATTCATTGTACGATCCTGTTTTGTGCAAAATGGACCCGACCACCGAGCTTGGAAACCCCCGCACCAACTCGGAAACCACTCCTTCACCCACGAGACCCCCATTTCAACCAGGCACTACCCGAAGGCAGCCACTCCCACCTCCTCGCCACACTTCTCATAGCCCGGAACCTCCTTGCGTAAACACAGATCAAAACTCAGACAAGGCCACTCTCTCCTTTTTGCTCCGCGAAATCCAAACCCTCAAACAAGAGCGGATGGCAGACAAAGCAGAGATAGCATAATTAAAACAGCGGGTTCAAAAAACCGACTCTTGGGTCGAAACTTCAACCCGCGGAAACTCTCCTCTTCGTCTCCAAGACACTCTTCAAGGCAAGCACCATAAGAATTCACATACTGAGGAGATTGAAGAAAACCAATCTTCCTTCCAGTCCCTCGTCCGAGAAGCACCCCAACAAGCATCCGCTCAGAGCCAACCATCACAAGCTTTGGAGAAAAAGAGACGAGCTGCCAAGCATCCTTTCACAAAAGAAATCATGGTTTTCCCTCTGCCCCAGAATTTCAAACCACCGCACCTCGACTCCTATGATGGTTCTACAGATCCTAGAGAGCATTTGGAAAATTATAACTCGGTCATGCTTCTGGCAGGATCAGCAGAAGAAATCATGTGCCGAGCCTTTCCTACCACTCTGCGCCGAGCAGCACTTCAGTGGTTCTCAAGGCTCCCGCCGTATAGTATCTCAACTTTCGACCAACTCGCCGAGCTCTTTCAGGCTCGCTTCTCTACCAGCATGACTCACCAAAGATCCTCCGCTGTTCTAGCCACCTTGAAGCAAGGGGAGAATGAGTCCTTGAAAGATTACATGGATAGGTACAATAAACTCTCCCTACAAGTCCACGACCTCACCGAAGCAGTGGCTATGCATGCCATCCAAGCAGGTCTCCGACCTGGGCGCCTACTCGAAAATCTCACCCTTGACCCACCGGCAAACCTATCCAACCTTCTGTTAAAGGTGGCCAAGCATATCAACCTTGAAGAAATACTTGGCCAAAATGCAATAAGCAAATCTCCTCGAGACAAGAAAATCCAAGACGACAAAAAACCCAAAAGAGACAGATCCCCCACCCGACCTTGGTTCGACAGCTACACACCTTTGAATCAAAGTCGGGCCCGCGTCCTCGAGGAAATCTGCCATACCAAGTTAGCTCAGCTCCCACCCCCTAAAAAGACGGTTGGAGCCGAGAAAGACAAGTACTGTGCCTTTCACCGGGGACGCGGTCATGATACCAACGACTGCCGACACCTGCAGAATGTCATAGAGGACCTCATTCAGAAAGGTTATCTGCAAAAATATCGTGCCGAGGTTCCTCTCCCCAGCCAAAGACCCCACAGGGAACACCGACCACGGCACCAATCTCCTCCCCGTAACCACCCAACTCGCCCAGATCAGAATCCACAGGGCGACAGAGCTCCAGGCAGGTTCCCTCCGAACCATCAGGAAAACCCAAGACAAAATCCCACAGGGATTATCCATACCATTGCAGGCGGTTTCGCGGGCGGAGGATGCTCCAGGTCTTCTCGGAAAAGACATGAACGAGCCGCCCACAAGTACCACCGCGAAATATCTCACACCACCCCTGCCAAAAGAGCCAAATCGCAGCCAACCATTTTTTTTTCCGACGCCGACTATGGACTCATCGACCCCGAGCACGATGATCCCGTAGTCATCTCTTGCTTGATAGCCAACTACGAAGTCCGGAAAGTCTTGGTAGATCAAGGAAGTTCGGCCGACATCCTTTTCTACCACGCTTACTCTCAACTCGGCCTCCCCACCTCAAACCTCAGTACCTATCCAGGAACTCTCGTCAGTTTCTCAGGACACCAGGTCGGCGTCAAAGGCACTGTAAACCTTAGGGCTACTCTCGGCAAATTCCCCAACTCTACAAGCGCCGACATTCGTTTCTTGGTCGTCGATTGCCCCTCTGCTTACAACGCCATTTTAGGACGACCTTCCCTCAACAGCATTGACGCCATTGTTTCAACCAAGCACCTCTTACTTAAATTCCCCACTACTATGGGCACAGTCGGTCAAGCACGGGGCGATCAGCTTCTCGGCAGAACCTGCTACAACATCAGCCTTTCCATCGACTACTCCAAAAAGCCGGAAGACACCAGCAACAACTCCTCGACTCCCCTGGACGAGCTGGACAACCGACCAAGTCAGGGGACCCGGCCCGAGCCAAAAGGCGACCTGATCCCAGTCCAAGTCGGACAAAGTCCCGATCAAACAGTAAATGTGGGGTCCGGCCTTCCTGCGCCTATCGTCAAGAAGTTGACTGATCTCCTGGTCGCCAATGCCGACCTATTCGCATGGACAGCGGCCGACATGCCAGGTATAAATCCCGACTTCATCTGCCATAAACTCTCTGTTCATGCAGGGGCCAAACCAGTCCGACAAAAGAAGCGCGTAGTGGGCCCAGAGCGTCAAGCAGCAATCCAAGATGAAGTCACCAAGCTTTTAGACGCCAAGTTCATTCGGGAGGTACCCTACACGACATGGCTAGTCAACGTCGTCATGGTCAAAAAAGCTAACGGGAAATGGAGAATGTGTGTGGATTACTCCGACCTGAACAAATCATGTCCAAAGGATCCTTATCCCCTTCCAAGCATCGACAAGCTCGTCGATGGAGCATCCGGTTACAAACTTTTGAGTTTTATGGACGCCTACTCGGGATACAACCAAATCCGCATGCACCCTGAAGATAAGGATAAGACAGCATTCATCACTGAGAAGGCCACATATTGCTACCGAGTCATGCCTTTCGGATTAAAAAATACAGGGGCCACCTATCAGAGATTGATGGACAGAGTTTTTAAAGCACAGATAGGGCGAAACGTCGAGGTATACGTAGACGACTTACTTGTCAAATCGCGCTCGGAGGAGAACCACCTGGCCGACCTCGAGGAAACCTTCTCCGAGCTCCGTAAACACGCCATGCGCCTAAACCCTTCCAAATGCACCTTTGGGGTAGCGGCTAGCAAGTTCCTCGGCTTCATGTTAACACACCGAGGCATTGAGGCTAATCCCGACAAATGCGCCGCTATCATCCAGATGAAGCCACAAACAACGGTGAGGGAGGTCCAGCGCCTAACCGGCAGAATTGCAGCTCTTTCCCGATTCATGTCAAAATCTGCCGACAAAGCTCTCCCTTTTTTCCAAGCACTCAAAAAGGTCAAAAACTTCGAATGGACAGAAGAGAGTCAACGAGCCTTTGACGAACTCAAGCAATACTTAGCTTCCCCACCCATACTCTCTAAGCCCAAGCCAGCCGAGATACTTTACCTATACCTTGCCTCCAGCAACCATGCTGTCAGCTCGGCCCTCGTTCGCGAAGACAAGAACCAACTACCCGTCTATTTCACTAGCCATACCCTTCAGGGGTCCGAGCTCAACTACCATAAATTAGAGAAACTCGCTTATGCTCTCGTCCTCTCAGCGCGTCGTCTCTGACCATATTTCCAAAATCACCCAATCACCGTCCGTACAGATCAACCAATACGGCAGGTCCTTCAAAAACCTGACCTTGCCGGACGCATGCTCGGGTGGTCCGTCGAACTCTTCGAGCACACTATTACCTACGAACCCAGAGAGGCAATCAAGGCCCAAGCACTGGCCGATTTTATCGCCGAATTCACTCCTCCTGAATCACCCAACCTTGGTCAACCCCACGCTTGGCGCTTATCGGTTGACGGTTCCTCCAACATCAAAGGAGGAGGAGCAGGAATCATCGTGGAAGGTCCAGAGGGTATAACAATAGAACAATCTCTGCGGTTCGAGTTTCCGACCTCTAACAATCAGGCTGAATATGAAGCTCTTATCGCCGGTCTCAAGCTGGCTCTGGAACTCGGATCCGAGAATCTCCTAGCATCCAGCGACTCTCAGCTAGTCACTAGCCAGGTTAAGGGAGAATATCAAGCCAAGGATCCCTTGATGATGAAGTATCTCGAAATAGTTCAAAGCTTAACTTCCCGGCTGAAAAACTTCGAAATACTCCACATCCCGCGAAGCGAGAATTGCCGCGCCGACCTTCTCTCCAAATTAGCCAGCAGCAAGAAGCCAGGGCATAATCAAACAGTCATCCAAGAAACGCTCCACCATCCCAGTACAGAACACGTCGGAGTACTAGTCGTCGAGGAAGAGGCCCCAACATGGATCACCCCCATCAAACATTACCTTGAAACAGGAAACCTCCCAAAGGAGAAAGCAGATGCAAGAAAGCTCCGACGCATAGCAGCCAACTATTACTTAGAGAGTGGCGTGCTTTACAAGCGCAGCTACCACACTCCGCTTTTGAAATGCCTAACCCCAGATCAATCCACTTACGTCCTGCAAGAGGTCCACGAAGGAATATGTGGCCACCACATCGGGGCCCGATCTTTAGCAGCTAGTATCCTCAGAACTGGATACTATTGGCCAACCTTGAGGACTGACGTGACCAAGTTTGTACAAAGATGTGACAAATGCCAAAAATTTGCACACATCCACCTCGCACCACCCACCGACCTACATGTCGCGGTCGAACCATGGCCCTTCAGCCGCTGGGGATTAGATCTCCTGGGACCTTTCCCATTGGCCCTCGGGCAGAAAAAATTTCTTATTGTCGCTATTGATTACTTCTCTAAATGGATCGAAGCCGAGCCTTTGGCTACAATCACGGCTAAAAATGCTAAAAAGTTTGTTCAAACTTTCATCATTTGCAGGTTCGGCATCCCACATACAATAACCACGGACAACGGGACCCAGTTCTCAGACTCGGGTTTCCGGGCATTTTGTGCCGACCTCCGCATCAGGCTACATTTCACCTCGGTCGAGCATCCTCAAGCTAACGGCCAAGCAGAGGCGGCAAATCGCATATTACTGGATGGCATCAAGAAAAGACTGGATCAAACCAAGTCTCGGTGGGTCGAAGAGCTACCATGGGTCCTCTGGTCTTACCGAACTACTTCCCAAACCTCAACAGGCATGTCCCCATACAAGCTTACCTACGGAACCGAAGCTATGATCCCAGTAGAAATTGGCGAACCATCTCGCAGAAGAGAATTTTTCCAAACAGATCAAAGTTCAGAACAATTACAAGTCAACCTTGACCTACTGGACGAAGAAAGGGATAAAGCTCGGATCCGAGCAATAGCATACAAACAGAAACTCGCCCGTTATCACAACCTCAAAGTCAGATTAAGAGAGTTTCAACAGGGCGACCTCGTGCTTCGAAAGGCGACCATCACAAGAAAACACCTCAATGAAGGAAAGCTGGCAGCAAATTGGGAAGGCCCCTACCGAATCCACGAGGTACTTGGGAAAGGAGCATACAAGCTGACCACCATGGAAGGCGACCACATCCCCCGCACTTGGAATGTACTAAATCTTCGCCAATATATACAATGAAGTTTCTACATCTATCCGAGCTTAAACTACAAGGGCCAATGCCCTTAAAAGGACCAATGTCCTTAAAATCGCTCTACCCGAGCTTAAAGCTACAAGGGCCAATGCCCTTAAAAGGACCAATGCCCTTAAGAGGACCAATGTCCTTAAACTCGCTCTACCCGAGCTTAAACTACAAGGGCCAATGCCCTTAAAAGGACCAATGTCCTTAAAATCGCTCTAACCGAGCTTAAATCCACAAGGGCCAATACCCTTAAAAGGACCATGGCCCTGCCAAACACCCTACTTGCAGTTTCAATCCTACAAACATCAAATCTTTTGAACAAGTCCAACACAACGAAAAAAGCTTTCAACCTAACCTATCAAAGACTAGCTCGGTATCTTATGGCCTAATTGTCATAAACCCGACTTATTGTCATAATATTTACAAAGTTTCTTTAACTTATCCAATTTTAGCTTTTAAACGAGCTATAACATCCGGTTAATATTATTTACAATTTCCCATTAGTTCATCATCGCCCAAAGTTTCTTTAACTTATCCAATTTGAGCTATTAAACCGAGATATAACATGTTCAACCATCCAAAAAAGAATGAGAAAGCCACATCATATGATAAAATCTCATTTTTATTTCTCATACATCAGATTACAAAACAAAGTAAGAAAAAATACATGTTACAAGATCCTAACTCCCTAGGGTTTATCCTGCTCTCGAAGAACATCTTCGTTCTCCGAGGCCGAATCCGCATCTGCGCCGGAGTCAGGATCAACCCGCAGCTCAGGGTCCTCCTCATCCGCTTCTTCAACGTCGTCAACTAGCTGACCGTCCCTTACCCTTTTCCAAGGATCCAGGCGCTCGGCATCAATATCAGGGACCTGCAGCCGAGCTTGCTCTAAACATAGCTTAAACCCTTTCTCATGGGCTTCAGCATAGTTCATTACAATCTTCTGCTCAGCTCGGTCCCTTAACCTTGATTTTGACTGGCGAACTCGGTCCAGCCGTCGAGCCATTTGGCATCGAACCTTGCCTTCCCGGATTTCAGCCGCCCTGCCTAACTCCTGGCTAATCTTCTTTTCCTCTTTTACTTGGGTAAGCTCGGCCAGCGTAGCATCCAACCTTGTACGGATGTCCCCCAGCTCCCTCTCAGCCCGACCCAAGGCCTCCTGGCAGGATTCTACCGTCGCTCGGGTCACCTCGTCCTCTTCTAAAAACTTCTGCCTCTCCTGCTCGGACGCGATGACCCTCTCATTTAACTCTTGGCCGATCACGGCAGCCCGTCCTATGATATCCCGAAGGTGCTTACTCAGCAACAATGTCTTGGCCTCCGCCACCTTCGTTCGATCCGTAGGAAGAGCCAACGATTTCAGCCGATCTCCCGCCGGATATTGAACATTCCAGAATGAGACACTGGAATGTTCCCGCTTCTCTCCCACGGGGGCGGCAAACAGCTCGAAATGTTTTACCTCGGAGTCAAGGTCAAACATCCGGCTGGCCGAGGGGTCTGCTCGGTCTTTGTCCGCCTTTGCCGCCACCCGCTGTCTCTTATTCCCGGCTCTCTGCTTCCCCTTCGCAGCAACCGGGCTCCCCTCCTCCCGAGCAGCCGGCAGCACGGGTACCTCCTCCGCTCTCACCACCGTCACTGGCTCCGCAGGTATGGCCTTTGGTGGCGCCGCCGACCTTTGAGTTCTTGCTTTTGCCAGCTTTGCTAGATTCACCATTTTCTCCGCCGACAGCTGTCCCTCTGCAGAAACAAAAACAATATTAGTACATCAGAAAACTTACACCCAACTTCACACAATAAATACCGACCAATCAGATCTTTGGCCTTGAGCGTAACCATCTGTGCATTCTCAACGGCCAGTTGGGAGATCGTCTTTATTATCTGCCGA
This sequence comes from Cercis canadensis, assembly GCA_003255065.1. Classification (NCBI taxonomy): domain Eukaryota; kingdom Viridiplantae; phylum Streptophyta; class Magnoliopsida; order Fabales; family Fabaceae; genus Cercis; species Cercis canadensis. Next base: position 18,453 of record QAOA01005911.1, read on the forward strand.
TCTTCCCGGATGTACTCGTCAATCGCCCGAGCTGGCACCTTGTAAATATCTCGACTCCAGCGCAAGGGAAACCGAGTTTCAAGTCCTCCTTTAAGAAAAAGGCCATAGCTGGAGCCGGGCCCTCCTTCCAGGTCGGGATCGTTACTCGGAAGAATCGGTCTTTCCATCCTTTTGCCGATTCTTCCACGAACTTCAAAAGCCCTAACCCCCGCCGACCAACTATATACACAAAATCCTGGTCGGTATCCTTCACGTCCTTTAAAGTAAAAAAATAAAAAAACACCTCTACCCTACTCTCTACCGACAAAAGCTCACACATTTTTTGAAACGCCCGAAGAAAACCCCAACCGTTTACATGGAGTTGGGACGGAGCAGCGTTAACCTTCCTAAAAAACTCCATCTCAAACTCAGAGAGAGGTAACTCCGCTCCGGCCCTCTCCATATAAGCCGCGCTAAAGGTAAAAAAGTCATTTTTTGGACAGTTTTCACAGACGGGCGCATCTCTCGGACAGGCTTTAACATCATAACTACTGCGACCCCAGTCAATCTCATTGTTATAAAATTTGAACTCCCTTACAAACTTTGTGCGAAGCACGGAAAAGGTGTTTTTTATTCTCTCATGAACAAAATAAGGAACAGAAGGACGAACAAAGGATATATCTAAGCTACTGTCGCTGGAACTAGCTTCCTCCGCCCTATCTTGTTCCCTGCTAACACTCGGCTCCCTTTCACTCCCCACTTCCTTGTTGACCTCCATTCCCCCATCAGACGAAATTACTTCAATATCTTCCAGGTAGTTCATAGGGTCCTCGCCGTTCACAGAAGAATAACTCTCCATCTTACCACAAGTGAACTAAGAAGAAAGAAGACCTACGACCTAAGAGCGAGAAAGAGGCAAAAATTACCTTCAAAAAAAGGAGTACTCCGAGCTGAAAATCCTACAAGATTCCTTACTTAACACCGACCTAAGCACCAATTTCAGAAAATTTATCAAAAAGAGTAGACTGAAGTTTTACCAACCCCTATTTATAGGATAACACAGAGCAAATCCAATCGTCCAAGGACTCCTGATCTAACGGTGCTGAGAGAGCCGTATTCTAGCTCGGGAAGGCCAAACGTTACGTCCAAAACGGCCCTGACACCTAAAGCAGCCCAAAAGACCGCCGCAGCCAGAATGGTCATTAATATATCGTCCCTCGTAAACGCCACGTGGCAGTCACATCCAAAGCACCAAACGATCATCACGGCACATGGCGAAATCATCGAAATTTCAAAAATTCGCGCCCTCATTCTGCCTCACATCCCCATCTCGGGAACGGATACCGTTTATAAATCCATAGCTCGGTCTCGGTAACACCAAGGCCCGAGCTTCAAGGGGGGACAAGTGTAGATACCCAATATTTCGGCCCATAAAGTCTAAGCCCATTATCACCAAACCCATAACTGAACCCATTCCCTAAATCCTTTAAACCTGGGAATCTCCCTATAAATAAGTGAAAACAAGAAATAAAGAGGACGCTTTTTGGACAAGACAAAAGGATACATAAAAACTCCCATTTCATATTACCCTCAGCATCAAAACTCGGGTATGCACCCGACCTTGGCCATATATCTTTTCAAGTGATCCCACTTAACCAACCTCTCTCCTTTGAACCAAAATCAGGCATCGTCACTATGGTAATACAAATTCCACACCACGTCCATCATTTGGACAAGGAAATCAAGATTCTGGTCAAAGAGGTCAATTTGGAAGGAACAAATCTGGTTATCATGGGACTTCTAGTAACAAACCACAGTGTCAGATTTGTCACAAGATGGGACATGCTGCTCCTGATTGTTGGCACAGATTTGACAACAATTTCCAGCCAAAGCCAACAACTGGAAATGTCTCTCAGTTTCAAGAAGCTTATGCCCTGATGGCTGCATCAAGCTCAGTAGGGGAGACTCCATGATTTCTTGACACTAGAGCAACCCATCATGTCACTGCTGACTTGGGAAATCTGTCTCTACATAATCCTTTTTCTGGTGATGAAAAAGTGATAGTAGCCAATGGTAAGGGTCTTACTGTATTAAATACTGGTATTACTACCATTCCTACTGCTAGAAGGTCTTTACTGTTAAATCAAGTTTTACATGTTTTAAAAACTACTGCCAATCTGGTTAGTGTCCAAAAACTTTGTCAAGACAATGGAACTTATGTAGAGTTTTGTCCTTCTTACTTTCTTGTGAAGGGTCAAAGAACCCAAGAAGTGCTCCTCCAAGGAAATCTTGACAAAGGTTTATACAAAGTCATAGCTTGCACCTCTTATAATGACAACCCCTCTAGCACTGCTGCTGTCTATCAGACCTTTAGTTCTACACCTCACAACAAAGCATCTGAATTACAACTATCGCATAATAGACTAGGTAATCCCTTAGTGGATATTGTAAATAGGGTTATGACTCAATTCAGTTTGCCCAAGTTTCATTCCAATAAAATTTCAATTTGTTGCTCATGTCAATTAGCCAAAAGTCATAGATTACCTTTTGTAACCTCAACTTCTAGAGCAATAAAGCCATTTGATTTTATACATCCTGACTTATGGGGCTCTCCCTCCTGTTGTTCTGTTAATGGTGCATGTTATTTCTTTCTCTTGGTTGATGATTTTAGTAGATTTTCATGGATATAGCTGCTGCAGTCAAAGAGTGAGACTTTAGAAATGTTTTAAAGATTTCAAGTCATGCTTGAAAGATAATTTGATTGCAAAATTAAGACTATATAATCTGATTTTGGTGGAGAGTTTGCAGCCTTTGATCAAATGATTAAAACCTCAACCATGCAACACAGGTTCTCATGTCCTCACACTCCATAGCAGAATGGCAAGGTGGAAAGAAAAAAATAGACTTGTTGTTGAAACTAGATTATCTCTTCTGATCATTGCAGGTATGCCCACCAAATATTGGAGCTTTGCTTTTCAAACTGCAGTGTACCTTATTAATAGATTACCAACACCAATACTTCATTGGCAATCCCCATATGAACTACTTTACCATAAAACTCCAGATGTCAATCACCTCAAGACCTTTGGTTGCCTTTGTTTTCCATACCTCAGACCCTATCGTTCTCCCAAACTTGAAAATAGGTCTACTTTGTGTTGTTTTCTAGGTCATAGTAACAAACACAAGGAATTTATGTGTCTAGACATGGATTCTAAAAGGATCTATATATCTAGACATGCGGTGTTTGCTGAAACACACTTTCTTTTCCAAGCCACTGTCTTCTTCATGTTAAGCAACTTTAGTCTCCTCAGACATTCTCATTCCTTTCACTTTATCAATCTCCAGTGATTTACCCTCTCTTATCCCCCTCCTACTGTGTCTAGCTTACTTACCCTCTCTTATCCCCCCTCCTACTGTGTCTAGCTTACCTATACAATCTTCTGAACCTACTAGTTCTTCATTTCATGGTACCTTATCAACTTCTGCTAGTCCTACTACTTCCTCTCACAGTTCTTCTTCCCCTCCCCCTCCTCAACCTACTAGAATGACAACTAGAAGTCAGAATGGTATATTCAAACCTGAAGTCTTTTCCATCAAACACTCCCTCACTACTCTAGAACCATCCATCTACAAACAAGCCATGAAATTTCCTTGCTGGGTTGAGGCCATGACAACTGAATTTCAAGCTCTATAGAGCAATCACACATGGGACTTAGTACCATGGCCTGCTAACAAGAACATAGTGGGGTGTCGATGGATTTACAAGCTCAAGTATAAACTAGATGGCACAGCAAATAGATACAAAGCCAGATTAGTGGCCTAGGCATACACACAGACCTATGGCATAGATTACTATGAGACCTTTAGTCCTGTGGTTAAACCTGCTACAATCAAAGTGGCGCTAACCATTGCTTTGTCTAAGGAATGGCCAATTCAACAACTAGATGTGAATAATGCATTCCTCAATGGTGAACTTCATGAGGAGGTGTATATGAAACAACCACCTGACTTTGAACATCCAAATTTTGCCCATCATGTCTGTAAATTGCAAAGAGCTTTGTAAGGATTAAAGCAGGCTCCACGAGCCTGGTTCAATAAACTCAAAACTACTTTGTTAACTTGGGGAATTCAGGGTATATGTTCAGACAGTTCTCTATTTCTCCTTCATTTTGCGAAACATATTGTGTTCCTTCTTGTGTATGTAGATGACATCATTATCATAGGTTCAAGTTTGCCATTTATCAAGTCCCTGATTACTTCACTCAATGCTACATTCTCCTTGAAGGATCTAGGCCAACTTCATTATTTCTTCGGCATTGAAACTACTTGGCACTCTCACTCACTTCATATTTCTTAGTCCAAATATATCTTCGACTTGCTTTGCAAGACTGGATTACATGATGCCAAGCCTTTGCCTACACCTATGGTTAGCTCTCCCGTTTTGTCTCGCTTCTTTAGTGTGCCACTCCAAGACCCTGCTGCCTATAGAAGTCTTGTAGGTGCCTTGCAATATTGCACAATAACAAGGCCAGACATTGCCTATTCAGTGAATCGCCTCTTTCAGTTCATGAGCAGTCCCAAAAACATCCATTTCCAAGCTGCAAAGCATTTAGTCAGATATCTGAAGGGCACCATTTTTTATGGTATCACTCTCTCCAGGTCTACGACTCTTCCTTTAATAGCTCACTCAGACTCAGACTGGGCAGGATGCCCTGACGACAAAAGAAGCACTGGTGGCCATGTAGTCTTTCTTGGTGCCAGCCTTATCTCTTGGTCTTCTGGTAAGCAGAAAGTGGTTGCTAGATCCAATACTGAGGCTGAGTATCGTGCTCTAGTCAATGCTACTTCAAAATTACAGTGGTTGCAACCCCTTCTCAAGGAACTAAATGTTTCTTTACCTAAACCTCCTTTATTGCTGTGTGACAATCTCAATGCCACAATTTTGGCATGTAATCCTATTCTTNAAAGTGGTTGCTAGATCCAATACTGAGGCTAAGTATCGTGCTCTAGTCAATGCTACTTCAAAATTACAGTGGTTGCAACCCCTTCTCAAGGAACTAAATGTTTCTTTACCTAAACCTCCTTTATTGCTGTGTGACAATCTCAATGCCACAATTTTGGCATGTAATCCTATTCTTCATGCTCAAACAAAACACATTAAAATTATTGTCATTTCATTTGAGAGAAGTTACTCACCAAGTCTCTAAGGCTGTCTCATATTCCTTCTACTGACCAACTTGCAGATGTGTTAACCGAACCCCTCTGTGCATTGGCTTTTCAATTAAACCGCAGCAAACATACTGTGCTACCTTTCCTCTTGAGTTTGAAAGGGGATGTAAATAGAGTAACTCAGTATGATGGTGGTTAGTGATTAAAGCTGAGTTAAAGAAGTTAGGATTAGTTAAAGAGTGGTTAATTATTTATAGAAAGTAGTTAGCCACGTAAGCAACCATTTATGTAAAGTGGTTAGTTAGTTTAGCATTTTGTTAGAAATGAGTTGCTGTATATTGTGTAATTTTTTAATATTCATTCATTCAATACAATTACAATTTACACATTCAGTTTCTTTCCTTTCTCTCTCTCTATGAATTTTCTCTCCACTTTCTCACATTTTCTCAGCATTTTCCTGTCATGCCTTTTCTGCATAATTTCTGTTTTTGCTACACTCTGCATTGAATCTTGATCTGCTTCCATGAGTCTTCAAAGCTCCACAATCTTAAGGGTGCACCCTTCACATCGACCGCATTTAAGGGAAAATTTTCCCTGGGTGCTAGTCCCAGGATTCAAACATTGCCTAGTTTAGATGAACCTATTGTATCCTTACCACCAAGCCAAACTTGTAGGGTATGTTTGGATAGGGAATTTGTAGAGTAAAATGCATTTTTCAAGTGTATTTGAAATGTTACTTTTGAATTACCTTGTTTGTGTAATTTTAAAGTAATTTTCAAATTACACTATCTTTTTTAGTGACTTTTAAAGTCTCAATATAATGTATTTCAAATTTATTCTAAATAGAGTGAATTTCAAATTCCTTCTTTTGAGTCTCTATCTCCTTCTCCCTTGACCCCCCCTCCCCCATGACTCTGGCTCTCCCTCTTGTTCAACTTATCAGCACCTCCTCCAGATGCCGCCGCCACCCATTGGAATTGCCACCACCTCCCATGCAAACAACTCTTCCTTCCTTCCTTCCTATTCCTCCTTTCACCAAATCCACAAAAATGGTGAATCTCTCTTACAAGATTGAAGCTAAACTCATTTTAGAATAGTTTTGATCTCACTGGAATCTACCTAGGCCATTGGTCTCTATTCCCTCGTCTCTTTGTTTTCGTTGTGGCTACAATAGTGGACTCAATGAGTCTATGGCAAGTTGACTCAACATATTTCTTTGATTTTTGATATTTTTCCAATTTTCTTTTTGGGCTAAATCCCTCTTTTATAGTAAAATGTATACAAACAAAATATTTTACAAATTCAAGCATTTGAAATACTATATTTCAATTACATGTATCTTAAATTGTTATGAATTTTAGAAATACCTCATCCAAACACAACCTAAGGTTTCATTCTTTAAAATTGAATACAATAGGTAACCTTTTGACATTTGTTTTATTTATTTATTTTCATAACAACCAGCAGAAGCTCAAGTATGATTGCTATCAAGATTGGGAAGTGTCACCATCATGCGAAGAATACCCTACTAGGACCCAATGTTTTGTCATAATCAATCCCTCCCAATTAATATCATTCTCACACCTAACAAATTAAACAATAATACTAGAAACCTCTTGGGTAGTTGTCTCAGTGGAAGAAAACCACATCTTTCCATGATACATGTTCAAGCTTCAGGTCACCCCTCTAGTCTCCATTTACTATCACTACGTACTTAGCAAACACCATTCCTATTCTTAGAGAACCATTCATGTGTGGGGTTCACCATTTAAACCAAACGAGTTTTCCTTTTTTGTTTAGAGAAGGAAAGAAAAAACAAATACTTTAAGTACTAATATTTCTTATGTTCATTAGCTTCATGAAGGAGTAAAACGAATAAAATTAGTATATCAATGAAAAATCATATTACTTTATTTGGTAAATTATGAAAATATCTGATGAATGAAGACGATAATTAAGGATTAAACTTTTACCTTAATAATTTACTATATTCATTTTCTAAAAATTAAAAGTTATAAACTTACAACAATACAAAATTATATAATTTTTTTTGAAAATACTGTCACAATAAAAAGTTGAACTTTTCTTCAATTTTCACCTAACTTTCAAATAAAACAAAGAGGAAGGAAACCATCCCTTTCAGTTCCGTACAAACCCTTGAAAGAAAGTAAGCCATATCCAAAATAAGAAACTAGAGAAAAGGGGAAAAAAAGCTTCTCAAGAGGATAACATTATAGAAATAAAAGCATTTTTCAGAACCCTTGGGCTATAAAATTGAAAAAATAGGTGTGCATGTGCTTTGTCACAACAAGATTTCATGTACAGGAGTGTATTTGATATCAAATCATTTCTGTTAGTTGAAATAATTATTGACAAATAAATACAGATAACTTTTTTATTGAAAAACAATTATTTTCAAGATTTTAAAAAATTGGCTCTGGAAATTTCTTCTCAGGAAAATGATAAATATCGAGTTATTCCCAGAAGTGTTACACAAGTTTAATGTCAAACCTACTTCTTTTAATAACTTATTGATAACTTCATGAAAATTTCTAAATAATTGAACAGGTATTATATAATTAACCTATATCTTTTCCCTAAGGAGTGGTTGGATTTATTACTCCCTTTTGGGGATTATAAACTAGTTGGTGGAAAACACCCAACGATATCATTTAAATTGGGAGAAACGTTCTCATATACATTCAACATTTAAATATACATAGGTGGTTAATGTAATCCTCATATTTTATGTACATGTCCCAAAAGAATAACATCTATATCATCAACTAGGCCATGTCTACATCCACACTCATATCTCAAAACATTGAGTTTCCACCTAGCTATACATAGTGCAAACACCACAAAAACAACTACATATAAGCTACTTGTTTAACACTGTACACTCTGTGCTGAATTACTAGCCCCTGCAACTGGAATGGATAAGACATTTTCAAATAAAACGGGTGAGATATAAAATCTCAGTAGCTAGTATCATATGTACTTCATGTCCATTCCAATCCTTAAACCAAGTAAGTATAAGGCATAAAAAAAAAAAAAAACAAAACAATACAAAACAAAATTTGACCACTTAGTAAGAGCACATAAGCACCCATGTATTGAAAGCCAATCATAACATTCCCATTCTTTTCACTTTGGGGCAGCATCAACTTACCCCTTTCTTTCTCATAACTTAGGGTAGCATCAACTTATCCTTAGTTCCTCAAACTATGGGGCAGCTTTAACTTACCCCGATGGCCATCACATAAAGGAACTAGCTATACTTCTCTAGTCATAACATAGCTCTCAATATAGTGGCAAGCACAACACATAGTGGTCACATAGAACATGTATTGTCAAAATAAACAAGGTTTAAGGAAAGACTAGCTACCTGGAGCTTTTGCAGCACTCAATTTCATTTCTCTTGGTATGAATTTGTGTCTTGAGGAAATTCCTTATTCCCTATTTTATCATATAATCATATAATTAATTCACATGAACATTTCAAAATAAGAATTAGGTATGAATTGAAATTCCTTTTTCTTTTGAGTACTTCTCATTTAGTTATTCCTAAAGCTTAAAAGAAACTAAATTTCCTACTACCGAACTTCAATTAGCCGATTAAGACCCTCACCTCAAGCAAAACACCTCCAATCTTTTCTATTTCCTACTTCACAAAACTTGCCAAGAGTATCATAAACAAGTAAGGATATTATATCCACAACCCTTTACTACTTGTCTTGCCCACTTTTCTAACATGTTCAACATAATTCACAAGCAATAAAACTAGCTCAGGCACAACAATTTGTCCTTCAAAAATTGATTTAAGGAAGTTCATAGAAGAAACATGCCTATTTTATTATAAAGTAAGAGCGTCAAACTCTATGTCCTAAATATACCCAATTCTCAAGTTAAAGCATCAAATTGGAAACCAACCATATACATTATCCATACAAAGTTATCTAAAACCCAATAATCATAGTACAAATAGAAAGAAACAATACCCACTTCAAAGAAAGCTAAGAAACCCATGGAGAGAACTAGTCCAACTTATAGTATAAAGTGTAGAAGGAAGATTGCCCCTCTTTCTCTCTTTCCCTCTTCCTCTCTCCGTTGCCCTTGCATTCCTTTTCTCTTTGCCCAGAGTCTTCTAAACTCTTCCTTCTTTATTTCATTTGCCTTTTTTTTTTTTAACTTATAAAAATATATAATATAATATATATTATGATATAGATATTTAAAAAAAAGTCGGTTGTTACAATTTTAGCCTCCTTTAAGGAAGTTTTCCCCAAAATTCAACATACCTTAATTGAAAAGTTGCGGATATTGCTCCTTCATGTCTTTTTCTATTTCTCATGTGGCTTCATCCTCAGATAGCCCATTCTAGACGACTTTAACCAAGGTATGCTTTTGTTTCTCAATTGTTTTACTTCAGCGTCAATGATTCTTTCTGGTTCTACTACATAAGATAAATTTTCTTGCAAATGCATTGATTCATGTTCAATGACATGCGTAGGGTCTGGATGGCACTTCTTTAACTGGGATACATGGAATACATCATGAAGTTTAGAAAGATTTGGAGGAAGAGCAAGCCTATATGCAACAGGCCCAACTCGATCAAGGATTTGGAAAGGACCGATATATCTAGAATTAAGCCTTTTAGGTTTCAAAGATCGTACCACTCCCTTGACTGGAATTACCTTAAGAAATACATGATTGCCAATTTCAAACTCTAAGGGTCTTCTTCTTTTATCTGCATAGCTCTTTTGCCTACTTTGAGCACTTAGTAGTCTCTCCCTTATGAGTTTTATGTGTCTGGTAGTCTAATCAACCAAACCTAGCTCTACCCAACACAAAGGTGATCTACATTTCCTTCCATACAAAGCTTCAAATGGAGCCATCTGGATACTAGAATGATAACTATTATTATAAGCAAATTCAGCTAAAGGTAGGTACACATTCCAATTCCCTTTCATTTCTAGCGCACATGCTCTAAGCATATCTTCTAAGCTCTTAGTCTGTTCATCAGACTGAGGATGATAGGTAGTGCTAAATCTAAGTTTAGTATCTAAAGCATTTTGCAGAGACTTCCAAAATTTTGAAGTGAATCTAGGATCACAATCAGATACAATGCTACTAGGTACTCCATGTAGTTTAACAATCTCATTGATGTACACCTAAGCCAACTTTTCTAAATTATAAGTAGATCTAATGGCCAAAAAGTGGGCAAACTTACTTAGTCTATCCACAACTACCCAAATAGCATCATGACCAAAGAAAGTCCTAGGTAAACCCATAACAAAATCCATGGAAATGCTATCCCATTTCCATTCGGGTATGTCTAAGGGTTGAAGTAATCCTACTGGTTTTTGGTGTTCTACTTTTATCCTTTGACAAATTAAGCACTTAGACACATATTGGGTAACATCTGATTTCATACCAGGCCACTAGAAAATTTTCTTTAAATCCTGATAAATCTTAGTAGCTCCTAGATGCAAGGTATATTTACTCTTATGGGCTTCCTCTAAGATATCATTCTTAAGCTCTGGTATGTTAGGTACACATAACCTACCATGATATCTAATAAGTCCATCCTCAGAAACATTAAAATCCTTAGATTTTCCTTGTGCAATTTGCTCCCTAATGTTTTGTAACCACTGATCTGAATCCTGAGTAGTTCTAATCATATCCTTAATATCAGTATGAATTTTCATTTCACTCACTTGGAGGTTACCTGGCCTTCTAGAGATAAAAAGGGTCAAATCTCTCAAGTCTTCTATCAATCCATGTTCCTTAAGCATCAAAAAAGACATATGAATTAATTTCCTACTCAAGGCATCAACAACTACATTTGCATTTCCTGGATGATACTTAAGGAGAAAATCATAATCCTTGAGAAATTCAATCCACCTTCTCTGCTTCAAATTCAATTCTTTTTGGTCAAAAAGATATTTAAGACTCTTATGATTAGTGAAAACCTCAAATTGAGTACCATACAAATAATGTCCCCAAAATTTAAGAGCAAAACTACAGCAGCTAATTCTAAATCATGAGTAGGATAATTCTCTTCCTGTGGTCTAAGTTGCCTAGATGCATAAGCTACTACTCTACCCTGTTGCACTAAAACACAACCCAAACCCTTCTTTGAAGCATCACTATATATAACAAATGGTTCATTAGGGTTAGGTATCACTAATACTGGGGTCAAGGTTAATCTTACTTTCAATTCCTGTCTTCACATCGATCATCCCACACAAAAGGTTGATTCTTTCTAGTTAATCTAGTCAAAGGCATTGCTAGCTGAGAGAATCCCTGAATAAACCTCCTATAATATACTGCTAGGCCTAGAAAACTCCTAATTTCTGTGACAGTCTTAGGCCTCTCCCAATTTGTCACAACTTCTACTTTATTAGGGTCGACAGATATCCTATCCTAAAAAATAACATGCCCTAAGAACTTGACCTCAGACAGCCAAAACTCACATTTGCTATGTTTAGCATACAACCTCTTATCTTTAAGAATTTCCAAAACTATCCTCAAATGATTTTCATGTTCATGAGGGTTCTTAGAATAGATTAGGATGTCATCTATGAAAACCACCACAAATTTGTCTAGGTACGGCCTGAAAATTCTATTCATATAATCCATGAATATTGCTGGAGCATTAGTTAAACCAAATGACATTACTAAAAATTCATAGTGTCCATACCTAGTTCTAAAGGCTGTCTTTGGGACATCTTCTGCTCTAACTCTCGATTGATGGTATCTTGACCTTAGGTCTATCTTCGAGAAGACTGAGGCTCCTGCTAATTGGTCTAATAAATCATCAATCCTAGGTAGGTGATGAACACACTTTTTATACAATAGTTATCCCTCATACTTAGTCTTTTAAACCTCTTTTGGGCTGAATTGCATAGACTTAGACCTCATTTTATGACTTTGGATCCATTTGTGCCTAATTGCAATTTCCAGCAATACTGAGCATTTTATGCTGTCTCTGTGTTTTGTGCATATCTTGAGTTCTGAATGTCTAAAAATTCCGAGTCATACCTTGTAGGAAACCTGAGAGAATTGTCTACAACTTTCTTTCAGGGCTCCAAAGCTAATTCGGACGTCCAGAAGGTCATATACAGCCTGGAAGCCAGAGAAGACATGCTGTCGCAGGATCCTGACCTACATGCAGTATTTGGGACATAACTTGAGTTGTGGATGTCATATGGACCTGAAACTGGTACCATTGGAAAGATAACAGATAGAGCTTCAATTGATATGAAGACCGGTTCACCATATTGTATATTGAAGATGGTCTTATTTGCAGTAGAAGTTGGCTGATGGTTCCAGACACCTATTGGCACTTAAAAGGGCCTAACTTCCTCATGACAAGTCCAAATGGGCCCAAACCAAAGCCCAATTAAAGCTAAGGCCCATGGGAACAAGTGTGCCCTAAGGGCAATTTGGGTGTGCATGTAATTTTGGAGGTCTATATCAGCACAAGGGGGCAGCCGAAATTGATATCAAGTCATTTAGATATTTTAGACAGATTTTGAGCTTTCCTTAGTCTTTAAGTTTTCTCTTAGATATTTTTGTAAGAACTTGGCTTCTCTTGTTCATGGAGGGCTAATTCATCAAATCAATCCAGGTTTTGGCTGTTCTGATTATTGGTTTTGAGATTATGTGTTGTTGTTATTCATTTAGTTGTTAATCAAGTTCTTCAATCCTCTGAAATATTCTGTTTGAATTGCTTAATTCGAATTTGGATTTTCATATTCTGTTTGCATGTGATACAAGAGGATTGTATGGTTAATTAATGTTTCTGAGCTTTTGGATGGATTAATTACCTTGGCTGGATCATGGACTTAGGTAAAACTGGACTTGAATGTTTGCTTAATTCATTTAGTCTTAGTTAAAACCGAATTCTGGTTGCTTAACCAGTGGACATCCATAGAACATTGAGAGGCTTCTTGATATGTTTTAAAGGCCAAGAACATGGTTAATAATTGAATGGATCATTGGAAATCAAGGATGGACTAAAATCAGAATCAGTTAAGGCTTGGATTGGTTGTTTTCCCTAAAACTTTACCACTTACAATTAATTTCTGTTAATCACATAAACAAACACAACCCCCCTGTTTATATACTTCTTAATATGATTCACCCTCCTTGTGTTTGAGTTTTTGTTCTTTTTAGGGTTTTGGCCACTTTTTCCATAACTTTTTGGCTAAGTATCCATTCTGTTTGAGGCCAGTGGCCATTGTTTTTCTTGATTTGAAGTTTCCTTAGATGTTTCATATTGTCATTGAGTGAATTCTGGCCATTTGGACCATTTCCCCCTTGTTTTTCCTTCGGTTTAGCTTGATTTAGTGATTTCTGGTTCTACTGTTCAAAACGAAATGTTTTTCTCTGATTGACCTGAAACTTGGTCAGTTGAAGGAAAAGGGCCTAACTCACAACAATCATTGCCTATTGCTGTGAGGTCTTTTTTTTTAAGCCAAATTCTACTGTTTTGACCACTTTTCCATTTTTTAAAGATTTTTTATTTGATTTTTGAGTTCCATTTTCATCCACCTTTCGTCCTGTAGTGGTAGAAAAATTTTAAAAAATGTTTAGATACCTTTTCTAGTCCTATTTTGGTGTCTTTTTACCTTTGTTTTGTGTTTTTGGTGTGTTTCGGTTTGGGCTAAATTTTGTCAGTTTTGTGTGTTTTTCTGTGTTTTTGTGCATTGTGGTGTGTTTAGGCATTTAGCCACTTGTTTGCATGGTGTATGACTAGGTCTTCTCCCTTTGTATTGCTTGAAGTAGATCCTGAAATAGAGAGAACCTTGCATACACTTAATAGAGCACATAGGGCTGTTGATAATTTAGATCCTACCATGGCTGAAGCTAGAACTCCTATTGTTATTCCTGTTGTTGATCCTGTTGATGAAGGTAATAGAGCTGATAATGCTAATAGAGCTGGAAATAATAATAATAACATGCAGCCTAGAGACAGAACTCTTAAGGAATTGGCCACCCCTGATGTTGCTTACCAACCTTTAGGGATCCAATATCCAGAAATTGATACTGCTTTTGAATTGAAATCTGGATTGATACACTTGCTGCCAAAGTTTCATGGTCTTGCAGGTGAAGATCCTCATAAGCATTTAAAGGAATTCCATGTGGTTTGTTCCACAATGAGGCCACAAGGAATTTCTGAAGAGCAGATCAAGTTAAGAGCATTCCCTTTCTCTCTTGCTGATGCAGCTAAAGACTGGCTCTTTTACTTGTCACAAGGTTCGGTCAGAAATTGGAGTGACATGAATAAGTTGTTTCTGGCCAAGTTCTTCCCTGCATCCAGAACTGCTGCCATTCGCAAAGACATATGTGGCATAAGGCAACTACCAGGGGAGACATTGCATGAGTATTGGGAGAGGTTTACCAAGCTGTGTTCAAGCTGCCTTCATCACCAAATAAGTGATCAGCTGTTGATACAATATTTCTATGAGGGCTTGTCACCTTCGGATAGAAGTAACATTGATTCTGCTAGTGGAGGAGCATTAGTGGATAAAACACCTGCTGCTGCCAGAGATTTAATTTCCAATATGGCAGAGAATTCCCAACACTTTGGTGTTCGGATGATTCATTCCACCAGGGGAGTCAATGAAGTTGGTGTATCACTTGCTAACCAACAAAGAATGGAGCACAGACTTGATGAATTGACCTCCTTGGTCAGGCAATTGGCAGTGGGGCGACAAGTATCCACACCTCAACCTGCAAGCTTGTGTGGCATTTGTACTTGTCCATCACATCCTACTGACGCATGCCCTACACTGTAAGATGGTGATTCTGGATTTCAGGATCCCTCTGTAGCTGCAGCAGGTGTTTTTCCTGGTCGATCCCCATACCAATCACAGCAGCAGCCTAGATATGATCCGTACTCCAACACTTACAACCCTGGTTGGAGGGATCATCCAAATTTCAGATATGGCAATGCTGCAGCACCACAACAGCAGTCCTCCCAACAATAGCCACAGCAACAGCAGCAGTATAGGCAACCTTGGCAACAACAGAGCCAATTTTAGCCAGCCAGGCAGAGCCAATTTCAACAAAACAGGTCACCATTCCAGCAGCAGCCTATGTAAGCAGCCAACCCGTCAACATCCAAACCTGAGCCTTCATTGGAAGATTTGGTGAAGCAGATGGCCACCAGCAACATCTAGTTCCAGTAGAGGGCAGAGTCCACCATGCAGAATCTGGAAACGCAGATTGGGCAATTGGCATCATCAGTTAGTCAGTTGCAGTCCAAGGGTTCTGGCAAACTCCCTTCACAGACAATTCCCAATCCAAATGGGAGTAATGTGAGTGCTATCACATTAAGGTCTGGCAAATCCTTGCAAGAGCAAGCCGAGCCTCAACCTGCCAGTGAGTCCCAACCAGCAAAGGAAGCAGTTCCTGAACCAATCAACCTTGCACCTGCAAGCAAGCTGCCTGCAGTAGCTCTTCCCTTTCCACAGAAAGCTACTCTGTCCAAGAAGCAAGATGAGGCTGAGAAGGATAAGGAGCTTCTGGAGACATTCAGGAAGGTGGAAGTTAACATTCCCTTGCTGGATGCTATCAAGTAAATTCCTAAATATGCCAAATTTCTTAAGGAATTGTGCACCCAGAGGAGGAGGCTGAAGGGCAATGAGCGGATTAGCATGAGTCAGAATGTCTCAGCCCTTATTCAACCTCTGCCCCAGAAGTGCAAGGATCCAGGGACTTTCACAATCCCCTGTGTTATAGGCAATTCTAAGTTCGAGCATGCCATGCTAGATCTAGGCGCTTCTATCAATGTCATGCCTATGTCTGTTTGCAGTTCCCTCGGGCTTGGACCCTTGAATGCCACAGGAGTTGTGATACAGTTAGCCAACAGGAGTAGTGCTTATCCAGCTGGGTTGATTGAAGATGTGTTGGTCAGAGTTGATGAGCTGATCTTTCCAACAGATTTCTACATTCTGGAGATGGAAGGACAGTCACAATCCAACAAGGCTCCACTCATTCTGGGCAGACCATTCCTCAAGACTGCGCGGACCAAGATTGATGTGCATGCGGGAACTCTATCCATGGAGTTTGGCGATTCTGTTGTGCAGTTCAACATTTTTGATGCTATGAAGCATCCCATGGATGAGCATGCTGTCTTTCACATTGATGTGATTGATGATTTGGTTGAGGATGTTTACCGTCATATGTGTACTGATTTACCTGATTTGGCTGGTTTTGATGATTCTATTCAGTGCCAATCTTGTACTAATTGTGGCGGTGATTCTGGCTGTGCTATTTGTGCTGAGATCTCCACCTTTTTACGTGATGATGACTCTGCTTCCCCAGAGCTGGCAGTAGCTGCTGTTCAGGAGGAGATTCAGTCTGCAGAGATTAAAATACAGCCACCCAGATTTCTGCCCTCTGCAGTGCAGCCACCCAAGCTAGAGCTGAAGCCTCTGCCTAAGCATCTGAAGTATGCGTATTTGGCATCTGCAGAGCAGCTTCCAGTAATTGTGGCTAACAATTTACTTCCTGAGCAAGAGGAAAGATTGCTGTGCATTCTGCGAGAGCATAAGCAAGCCATTGGCTGGACGTTAGCAGATATTCCTGGCATTAGTCCATCTACATGCATGCATCGCATATTACTTGAAGATGGCGCTAAACCAGTGCGGCAACCCCAGAGGCGATTAAACCCTCTCATCCTGGATGTAGTAAAGAAGGAGGTGACCAAGCTTCTGCAAGCTGGCATCATTTATCCTATATCTGACAGCACTTGGGTGAGCCCAGTGCAGGTCGTCCCGAAGAAATCCGGGGTTACAGTGGTGGCCAACCAGAACAACGAGTTGCTACCTACCCGAGTGTAGAACAACTGGCGGGTCTACATCGATTACAGGAGGCTCAATCAAGCCACCAGGAAGGATCATTACCCCCTACCGTTCATTGATCAAATGCTGGAGCGGTTAGCTGGGAAATCGCATTACTGCTTCCTGGATGGCTACACTGGGTACTTCCAGATTCATATAGCACCGGAGGATCAAGAGAAGACCACTTTTACATGTCCCTTCGGCACGTTTGCTTACCGGCGGATGCCTTTCGGCCTTTGCAACGCCCCTGGTACCTTCCAGAGGTGCATGGTAAGTATATTCTCTGATTTTTTAGAGGAGTGCATGGAGGTGTTTATGGATGATTTTACTGTTTATGGTTCTTCTTTTGATGACTGTCTGAGTAGCTTAGCTAGAGTACTACATCGCTGCATTGAGACTAACCTTGTCTTAAATTTTGAAAAATGCTATTTCATGGTAGAGCAAGGTATAGTTTTAGGCCATGTAGTATCTAGAAAAGGGGTTGAGGTAGATCCTGCTAAAATAGATGTCATTACTGCTTTATCTTACCCCACATGCGTGCGGGAAGTGCGATCATTTCTTGGACATGCAGGTTTCTACCGGCGCTTTTTCAGAGACTTCAGCAAGATAGCCATTCCACTGTCTAGCCTTCTGCAGAAAGATGTGGAGTTTCTGTTCGACCAGAAGTGCAAGGAAGCTTTCAACCGCCTGAAGCTAGCTCTCACCAGTACCCCTGTCATTCAGCGACTTGATTGGACACTCCCATTCGAGCTGATGTGCGACGCTTCGAACTATGCCTCGGGAGTTGTCTTGGCGCAGCGAGTGGCCAAAGTTCCTCATGTGGTTTACTATGCTTCGAGAACTCTGGATGCTGCTCAAGTGAATTACACCACCACTGAAAAAGAACTTTTATCTATTGTTTTTGCATTAGATAAGTTCAGGTCTTATTTGATAGATTCTAAGGTTGTGGTGTTTTCAGATCATACAGCTTTGAGGTATCTCTTGAAGAAACCGGATGCCAAGCCACGACTGATTAGGTGGATGCTGCTGCTTCAAGAGTTTGATGTGGAGATCCGAGACAAGAGTGGAGCAGAGAACCTGGTTGCTGACCACCTCAGCCGCATAGAGCAAGATCCTGATCCACTGCCTATTCAGGATTCCTTTCCTGACGAGCAGCTGTTAGGGCTGCATGGTGAGTTTCCATGGTATGTAGATCTTGTAAATTATCTAGCTGCCCATGCTTTGCCCTCACACCTCACACGTGCCCAAATAGACAAGTTAAAGAGTGAGGCGAAATATTATGCGTGGATGATCCCTATCTCTGGAAATTTTGTAGTGATCAAATTATTAGGAGATGTGTGCCTGATAATGAGTTTCAGTCTGTTCTTAGCTTTTGCCATAC
>QAOA01005911.1:38468-79842 GCA_003255065.1 Cercis canadensis
AAGACACAAGTGAACTATTGCTGGCATGAAATCTTTCAAATACGTATCATTTTGCTGGGTGAGAAATTTTGCAGGTTATAATGTTATTGCTGTCAACTTATAATGGCCAACAAGTATTTTAATGTTGTTTAGGTTATTATGTTTCTAAAGAGGTCAATAACACACTACATATAGTTTAATCTTTTCTTTTTTTTCATCTATTCTTAGCCTTTTGATAGAATAATTGAGTTAAGAACTTGTAACTCTTTAATTTTATTTTTAGTAATGTTAAATCAAGTATTGCTCATGGGCAACATAGTTCTTGCATTTTCCATCTTGCTTATATAAGTAATTTACCTGTATAAGTTGATATAGGCAAAAAGTTGGATGCTTACGGTGAAGGAGATTGAATGTGGTAGGAGTAATGAGAAAAAAGTTGTCTTTGTTAAGCAATAAATTTAAAATAATTTTGAGTGTACTATGACACATTTGTTTGGAAGTTCAAGGACTAAAATTTAGATGGCACCATTTGTGTGTAGAAGTGACATCATTTTATAGCAACCAATAGTATGTTACAAGATTCTTCTGAAACATTGTAGGAAGTGATTGAGTTGCATATCAATTTTCAAACAAATTGCTTTGCTAATTAAGAAAATGCAAGACTATTAGAACATTGAGATTGATTGCTTATGTATAAATGTACAAATATAATAATTTAACTAAAGATTGAAAACAAACTCAATGTGGTATCTTGGGTTTCCCCAAGAGAAATACCACTAACAGCTA
This sequence comes from Cercis canadensis, assembly GCA_003255065.1. Classification (NCBI taxonomy): domain Eukaryota; kingdom Viridiplantae; phylum Streptophyta; class Magnoliopsida; order Fabales; family Fabaceae; genus Cercis; species Cercis canadensis. The sequence goes on from QAOA01005911.1 coordinate 39,234, forward strand.
AAAAAGATATAAGACAAACATAAAACAGATGTCACAATGTGTATTTTGTGGTACTTCTATATGTATGCTACTAATATAATTGAAATTTGAATCAAAATAAAATAAAAAATTAAGAATAAACTTACGACAGCTTTCACTTTGACTTATGAGAGAAATCTATGTTGGCTACATATCATCAATACTTGGGTGATGTTAATTTCAATATAGTATTATCTCATTTTCCATTAGTTTAATGCACTTTCAAATTTTCTATGGATTCATAATTAATACTTTTAATATATTACATCTACGGTTCAAAAATAAAATCCATCCCAAATAGGAGCAAAAGTGTCAAAATAATCAATCCCAAATATTTGTGCATAACCTTTTACCACAAGCCTTTCTTTGTGCTTCTTTATTGAACCATCAAGATTGAATTTTGTTTTGAACACCCATTTGACACGTATGACATTTCTATTATGAGATTTTTGAACCAGTTCCCAGGTCTAATTTTTTTCAATCATGGACAGCTCTTCTTGCATTGTAGCCAACCATCTTTGGTCCATCATAGTTTCCTTAAAGCTTGCAGGTTCACACACTGCCACATTACTTCTTTGATAGATGTCAGAGAACAATATGGTGCCTCTAACAGGTGGATCATCTACTATGTCTTCAAGTACCAGCAGAGGATTTTGATTTTCCTTTGAGTCATTCCAACTCCATTTTTCGTCCTCTATGAAGTACACATCTCTACTTATTAGGATTTTCTTTGTTTGAGGCTGAAAAATCCAACAAGCTTTAGAGATGGTGCTATAGCCAATAAATATTCCAGGTTCTGCTCTTTTGTCAAGTTTATCACGCTTAACCTGAGGCACATGAGAGTAACATAAACAACCAAATATCTTTAAAAAATCCAAAGAAGGTTTGAAATCAAACCAAGCTTCAAATGGTGTTTGATTTTGCACAGCTCTTGTAGGCAGCCTGTTTTGAATGAACACAGTAGTATTTACAGCTTCAGACCAAAATTTCTTTGGTAAGTGTTTCTAATGCAGCATACACCGAGCCATCTCCATGATTGATCTATTTTTCCTTTCACTCACTCCATTTTGTTGAGGAGTGTAAGGAGCAGTGAGCTGATGTTCTATTCCAACCTCAGTACAAAATTGTTGAAACTGATTTGAGACATATTCCTTCCCATTATCAGACCTTAGAACCTAAATATTACAGCTGCTTTGGTTTTCTACATGAGCTTTGAATTTCCAGAACACCTCTGCAACCTCTGATTTGTATCTAAGAAAATAAATCCAGCACATTCTGGTTAAATCATCTATAAGAATGATATAATAGAGACTTCCTTTTAGTGATGGAGTTCTTTGTGGACCAGCAAGATCAGTGTGAACTAGCTGGAGCTTTTGTGTGGCCCTCCAAACAGCTTCAGGGAATGGTTGCCTTGTTTGCTTCCCAAATTGACATGTTTCACAGTCAATTAATTTTGCTGTTAAGGTAGGTACTCCATGAACAAGTTGATTTCTCAGCATGTAGTTCATTCCCAAATGATGGAAATGACCTAACCTCCTGTGCCAAAGATCAGTTGAGCTTGTTGTAACTGGGAAAGCAGCTTGCTCCTCCTTCATTGGATCAAATGAAAAATTCTTGCTCCTCATTTTGACCTTGAACATTTCTTGGCCTGTTGGATCCTTGATTATGCAGTATTTGTCTTCAAAAATAACTTTGAATCCTTTCTCAAGTAACTATCCAACACTAAGTAAGTTTTGACTAATATCTTGTACATATAAAACATTGGTAAGAATTTATGTACCTAAGTAGCTTGTTATAGCTATAGTGCCTTTTCCTTCTACTGGAATGTGTACACCATTTCCAATTCTGACGCATTTAACTTCAGTGCTCTCCAATTCTTTGAACAACTATTTGTCATAGGTCATATGGTTGGTGCAGTCACTATCAATTAACCAGGATTCACATGAATTGCTGCTGGAAAAACAGGTTGCAACAAAAAACTGATCTTCCTCCTCTTGACTAGCATTTTTTGCTTCAACAGCTGCTTGTTGAATTTTTGCTTTAAATATTACTGCCTCATGCCCCATTTGGTTGTATTTATTGCATTTTGCATCAAGTCTCCTCCAACATTTGAAATAAAGATGAGGTTTTCCACCACAATGTTTACAAGGTGGAAATCTTTCCTTTTTGCTGCTACTATTATTGTTATTAGAAGTAGCATCTCCACTTGTAACTTGCTTTTCTTTTTCTTTCCCTTGCCACCAGATTGGTGCTTTGACTGCAGAGCTCCTTCAACTGTACCCTCTTGTCTTATGAGTCTTCTCTGTTTAGTGGCCTGCAAGGAATGAATTACTTCTGCCAAAGCAATACTCCACAGATCCTTAGTATTTTCTAAAGCAGAAATTGAGGCTTCAAACCTCTCTGGTACAGTTACAAGAATCTTTTGAACAATTCTAGAATCAGAAAGTTCAGTGCCAAGTAATCTTACTTGATTTGCAATTTTAAGAAGTTGGTCAGAATATTCTTTGATGGTTTTTGACTCCTTCATCTTAAGTACTTCAAATTCTCTGATAAGATTAAGCACTTTCATACCTTTAATCCTGTTATCACCTTGATATTCATCTCAGAGATAATTCCAAAGGGCATTTGCAGATGTCAGCTTCATAATTCTGGTGAAAATTGAGGGTGAGACTGCTGCAAAAAGAATGGCCTTTGCTTTTGTCTTCTTTGCTTTTCTATCTTTATGGTTTCTGAATTGAGCCATTGTAGGGTCATCTGGTAAAGCTGGAACATGAAAATCTGCATCTTCCACAGCATCCCAAACATCCAAGGCTTCAAGAAAGGCTTCCATACGCACTGCCCAAATCTGATAATTTTCCCCATCAAAGATTGGTGGAGAAATTTGAGTGAAACCTGCCTTAGCATTCATGGCTTGAAGGTTTGATTTCTATAAAAGGTAAGGTCAGTGTATAGGTGCTCTCAAAAACTCACTAAGACACTCACAGGTCCCTCAAGAAGAAAGCTTTGATACAATTGTTGTTTTTTAAACAAAAACATACAACAGAAAATATAATAGGCAGAAAGCAGAAAACAACAAGAAGGAATATGAGCTGCTAAAAATAATTTTATTGAAGATAACTTAAGACTTAAATATACATGAAAGATGCTAGAATAAAGGATCATGCCCCAAAATTCTAGTCAGCACAACTAACAACATAGTCCACTACTTAAGTAAAATAATAGCTTAGGAGAAAAATAGGAACTAACAACCCACTAACAGTAACAGCTAGTAAACAAACTCTGACAAATTCCTAAGGCTCGTTTTAAACAATTACTCTAATCAAAATTTTGAGTTAAATATTTTTTTCGTCCTTGAATTATTTTTCAAATATCACTTTAATTTTTGATTTTTTTGTTCACTTTAGTCCTTAAATAATCTCTCTACCTATTAAATTAGTGTTAAATTAGTCATTTAAATGATCATTTTTTGTGCTATAAAAAACTGATTTGATAGGCAATGTGATTATTCTAGGATTAAATTGACACCAAAAAAGAAATCAAAGACTAAAGTAACATTTAAAAATTAATTCAAAAACAAAAAAAAAATTTACTCCAAATTTTTTTCTCCTCAATAATGAAACAACAAATGGGTCACTTGTCGTTTCATTTATGGGAAGTGAGCATTTAATTTAGGTCGAATATATATATATATAACACCCCAGTTGGATATTTATATATTGGGATCCCTAATAATATTTAATTTTTCTCCAAAAAAATTAGATTGTTAATCCTCGAATAGCCAAATCTATGTTTGATGGCCAAGGAAGAAGGATGCAGTGAAAAGAGAGAGGTAACTAATCTAAATTTTGAACCTCTGCCTACATATGATGAGTTAAGTCTTGCATTTGATGATCTATCCTTTGACTATGAAAAAAGGCTTGCAAAAATAACTGCTTTAAAGAAAATAATAAAAAATCAAATCATTTTGATAGAAGAACTTAAGAAAGACAATATTGCCTTGACTAATAGACTTAAAGTCTTGCAACATCAAAATGAGATTCTAGAAAAAGAAAAATGTTCTATTGTCTCTGTCTTAAATGAGAATGAAGAACTAAAAAGAAAAGTTGATGAATTGTCCAAAGATTTAGTAGATTTTGTTTAAGGAAGAGATAATCTTAATTCTCTCTTTGGAAGGCAAAAAATGAGTAATGACAGAACTGCTTCTACTCTGGTTTTTCTGGACATTTTCCTAATGCATGCTCATATAAGAAACTTTGTGCAACTAGGAAAATGATATGGGCGCCTAAGGGTACAACTGTTGCTAACTTGAAAGGACCCAAAGAAGTTTGGGTACCTAAGTCTGTCTAATCTACTTACAAGTATGTTATCAAGCCAAGAGTAATTGTTGGTATCTTGATAGTGGTTGTTCTAGGCACATGACAGGAGACCATTCAAAGTTTGTTTCCATTGACATGGAGGACTTTGGAGCAGTAACTTTTGGTGATAACAACAAAGGTAGAATAGTAGGTATAGGTAAAATCAGCTTAACCCCTTCTTTGTTTATTGACAATGTGTACTTTGTGAAAGGCTTAATGTACAATTTGTTAAGCATCAGTCAATTGTGTGATAGAGGTCATAGAATTATCTTTGAAGCATCTAAGTGCATCATTCATAATAGGAAATATGATGATATTCTGTTTGTTGGTTCAAGAAGTTCAAATTTGTATGTTGTGTCCAAAGATTCTTTGAATTTCAAAAAGGAAACCTGTTTTGCTTTTCAAAGTAGTAGCTGCTGGTTGTGGCATAGGAGACTTAGCCATGCTAATTTAAAACTTATTGCCAAACTTTCAAAGAAAGAACTAGTCTCAAGATTGCCTAAGATAGTTTTGGAAAAGGATAAAATTTGTACTGTGTGGACACCTATTTTCGTCCAAATAATAAATTATATATATATATATATATATATATATATATATATATATATATATGATATAATTAAATGTGTGGGAAGAGATAGACATAGAAAGAGATGTGAGTGCATGAAAAATAAGAGACATGAGTAAGTTGGAAACAAAAGAGAGAGATAGAGATTGTATGCAATTGAAACACCAAAAAAGGGATAGAAGGATAAGTGTTTGAAAGAGAGGAAGAGATGGAGGTTGACACAAATAGTGAGAGAGACATGAAGGACTTAGGTGCAAGGCGAGTAGTATAAAAGCAAGAGGCAAGGGCTGAAACAAATACCAACAGCAATACACAGAAAAAGAGAAATAGAGAGAACATAACTGAAACAAGGAAGAAGAGAGGGCAAAGAGAAAGAGAACCAAGGTAAGATATCTTCATTTTCGCAGCTTTTAGGCAGCTCTGGCAGTAGTTGGTTTTATTTTTCTAGACAAAGCTTTAGAGCTCCAAATCAATTGATGTTGGTCTTATTAGAACCGTAAGAGGTGTGTTTTTAATATATATTAGTTTCATATTTTTTTCATATTTCCTCTGCTCCCAGTTTTGATTTAAGTTTGGCTGTTTTTCTGCCCTGTCAAGCCTTTGGTTTTCTCCGACAGTATGCAATATTTTATTTATTTCTGGAGATATACGGCTCCAAATTAATTGATATTGATCTCATTAGAACCATAAGAGGTGTAGTTTCAATATTTATTATTTTCAGATTTTTAACATGTCTCCCTTGCTCTCGGTTTTGATTTAAAGTTGGTTGTTTCTCTGTCCTGTCAAGCCTGTTGGTTTTCTCTAACAGTGTGCAATCTTTTATTTCTTTCTAGAGTTATACAACTTCAAATTAAGTGATGTTAGTCTCATTAGAATCATAAGATGTGTGGCTTAAATATATATAATTTTCATATTTTTTTTTACGTCTACTTTATTCTCAATTTACATTTAAATTTTTGTTGTTTTCTGTATTGTTAAGCTAGTTGATTTTCTACAACAGTATATAGTCTTTTAAATCTTTCTGGAGCTATAGAGCCCCAATTTAGGTGTTTCTTGTCTTTTTAAAATCATAAGATGTATATCTTCAATTTGAGAAATATTCATAATTTTTTTCATTCTTTTTGTTGATTGGCTGAGGTTCTATTTAGTCCGCTGTTATTGATGTGCTAAGCTATTTTTTGTATGGACTGGACCCGGCCCATAAAATGGACTGGTTTATGTCCTCTGATTTGTTGAGGTGGTTCCTATTCTAGACTAAACCAGGCCCACGAAATGGGCTTACATTTCATGTATTTTACATTTATTTAGTTAATTCTGTGCGACTAGCATCCATAGGCCCCTTACTTGTCAAGGGAGGGATAGAAGTGACTTACCCCCCATAGGGGTAGCTCTCCTATCTGCCCGAGGTAAGGATAAGCGCCGCTTTGGGAACCGAGAAGCGTGGAAACAAAGTGGAAGGATTAAGACGCGATTAGATTCATGCATAGCATAATTTTAACTTAAATCTCTTTTATTTTTAGTTTTTTTTCAAAATTAATAATAACAATAAAATAAAAAATAAAATATAAATAAAAAATTTTCCTTTTGAATCATTGCGAACTACACAGACTTTGATCCCAAATTAGGGTACGTAGGCATTCGAGGGTGACGAATCAAGTCTTGTTTTAAATAATCACCTATTTTTCTTTTAGGGATAAAATAAATACAATTAGGTCATGATTTAATTTGCACAATTAATTTTAGGTAACCGTATTTTAAGCGGGTGTTATAAGGTGCCTAACACCTTCCCTATACACAATTAGACTCCCGTACCCTTTCTGGTTCGCAGACATATTTTTTAGAAATTAAAGAGGTTTTCCAATTGTTCCCCAGATTTTTAATACAATTGGTGGCGACTCCAGAGTTTTCATTTCAAAAACTAAATCTCTTTTATTTAAGCCATCCGCGTTATAGCGACCTGCAGGTATGTTATGACAGAAGAAATGGATAAAAGAGGTGACGCTTCAGAGACCAAAAAATGGAAGACGTGGTTTGAGTATTTAATGGAGAATTCTTATGATAAGGCAGAGAGGATGAGACAAAGGGTTCAAGAGGTTAAGGCTCACACGACTCCTTTTGCATTACCTACTCGGGATTTGGACAAACTTTTTGAAGAATGCAAGAGTATTTTGAATGACATAGCACAGCTATAAGCTTTTTAGTGTACTTGAACTACAATCATTGATGAAATGTGTCTTGTTTTCTTTGGACCAATCTCTCATGTTAGTTGTATGCGATAATTTTTCTCGTAATGTAAAAAACATTCTCGAATATTATCATGGTCATGTTTTTCCGTAAGGAACCAAAGTTCCTGCTGAAAGATAAGACTTATATCCCACGAAAGTACTAGTGAAGAAGATGAATTTTAAAATTGATCGCTTAAAGGACTTGTCCAGGCCATATTAACAATCTGTCTTCTTAAGAGATTGCTGAAATCTTTTTATTTTTACTCATTTATTCTTTCTGTTTTCTTTTCATTTTTTGTCATCCATAAAGGGATTAAGACATCATTGGTCCTGCAAAGAAAGCGCGGTTCAATAAAAAAGGCTCTGTGAAAAGGTCAATTGGACTCAGATCTAGGACTGTTACTATCATGGATGGAACTCAGGAACCAGAGAGGGATTTAGGAGTTGAGTTGGATGGGATGAAGGAATAGATGAATGAGATAAGAAGTTTACTTGTTGAGAGTTTAAAGCTAAAAGAGGCGGCTGAAGGCCCAAGTAACCCCAATCTTCTCCCTATATCTCAAGCAACACCATTGCTAACTTTCCCTTCACATGAGCAAAATGCTACCACAGCTCAATACAATCCCATTTGGGGCATACCTCCTCATCTAATGACATCCACAGCAATGGCTGCCTAGGGATTGGACCCTAATTCCACTATCCCACCTACTACCCAATCACCTGAATTTCAATTCACCGCCACCTTACCTAAAGCAAATCCTACCACAGAGATTGTCTTTAATCCAAGTGGACACAAGGGAAACGTGTACACTTACACTTCACCGATCACCCATTCTATTTTTAATGTGCCCACCCAAAATCCACCAGTAACCATGCATGTTGAGAAAGAATCTGAGGAGTATGAAAAAGAAAAACAAAAAGAGAAATTGTTGACTTTGGAGGAGAGGATTAGAGCTATGGAAGGAACTAGTTCATTCGGGGCTGTGGGAGTCAAGCAATTACGTCTTACTCCAGGAGTGTCAATTCTTAGAGATCTTAAGCTCCCTAAGTTTCAAAAGTATTATGGGACTGGTAACCCGAAGTTTCATCTGGTCTCTTACATTACGGAGATGGCCGCTATAGAGGAAGATGAGATGGTGTTGATTTATTTCTTTCCAAAAAGTCTCACTGGTGCTACTTATAACTGGTTTATGAACTTAGACCGCGCCAAGATAAGGCGTTGGGCGGATTTAGCATACGCTTTCTTAAAGCAGTACAAGTTCAACTACGATACTGCTCCTACAAGAGAGCAATTGAAGAACATGCAAAAGAGAGATGAATCTTTTAGGGAGTCTGCCTGGAAATGGAGGACTTTGGCTTCGGAAGTTCAACCTCCCCTCATTGACTCTAAATTATGTTCTATTTTTCTGGATACCTTAAAATCTCCGTATTTAGAGTTAATGGCAGGTTGTCCCTTCCACGATTTTGCTGATATTATCAAAGCTGGAGAAAGAATAGAAGGACTAGTGAAGGCCGGAAAGTTGCAAGGAACAAATACTGAGGGTAGTAGCTTTGGCCAAAAAAAGGCAGGTTTCCAAAAAAACAAAGAAGGAGAAGTGAACTGGGTACAAACACTAGGAAACTACCAATACCCTCAGCCTAGAAGACCGAGCTATACTCCAAATCCTTCGTTTCCACCATCATACCCCGTTAATGCCATACCTTCATTTTATCCCTAATACACACCAAATCACCAATATTCTCAAGCACCTTTTGTTTACACTTACCAAAACGCACCTCAAAGTTTCCCAACCCCAAGACCATCATTCAGGCCAAATTACCAAGGGTATAGGAACCAATCTCGTCCTTCACAAAGAGAAGAACCATTCCCAAACATTCCTATCACTAGAGCTGAGTTATTCAAACAATTATGTGAAGCTCATGTGATAGCTCCTAAGCTCGTACAACAACTGCAATCACCATTCCCTCAATGGTATAACCTAAGCCTCAAATGTGACTATCATAGAGGTGTTATGGGACATTCCATTGAAGACTGTTCTGGTTTTAAGTTTGTTGTTCTAAATTTGATTAAACAAGGAGTGATCAAGATTGAGGAAATAGGGGAGGTCCTAATGTGAATAACAACCCTTTGCCTAATCATGAAGTGAGACTGAGAATTAATGATATCGTGGAAGGGTTTTAGGAGATCCAAAAGATCACTCAAGTTAGGATCCCCATGAAAGTAGTATGGGAGAACTTGAGGTCAACTGGGTATGAATTGCAAATTCCTTGTAAACCAATAAAAAAGGATGGTCAATATGATGGTAATTCTTTCTGTGAACATCACCAAAGTGTAGGCCATGACTTAGAAGAATGTTGGGAATTCAAGTGTGGAGTTCAAAAGCTGATTGCTCTGGGAGTTTTGAGGTTTGAGAAGAGAAGTGAGGGGAATCAAAAAGAGATCAACATGATTGAAAAAGAACAACAACATGGGGCAAAACCTTTTGTCCTTAGAGTTCTGCCTAATCCCTCAGCTAGCCAAGCTCGGCCAGAGGTGGTTATTCAGGTGCCTGTGCCTTTCTCTTATGAAAGCAACCATGTTGTGCCCTGGAATTATAGGGTAAAAATAGTAAACACCAAAGAAGAAAATTCGGGAGGTTGCATAGAAGAAAAAAAGAAAGAGAAATCAGGTACGATCACCAATGTGATAGGGGCTAGTGGTTTGACTAGAAGTGGACGGTGTTATTTGCCTCAAGAGATAAAGCACCAGAGAAAGGAAAAAAGGGAAAATCGTGACTGATGAGAGAGAACCGGATTTGGCCAAGCAAGATGCTCAAGGAGAAGATAGGGAAGAAGAAGAATTTTTAAAGATAATGAGACAGAGTGAATATGATATAGTGGAACAAATGAAGAAGACTTCTGCTCGTATTTCATTGTTGTCTCTTATCATGAGCTCCGAGTGTCATAGACAAGCATTGCAGAGGTTCTTACAGCAAGCTTACGTATGACCAGACATAACTGTAGAGAAGTTTGGAGGGATGGTAAACTTTATCAAAAATTTTATCACAATTGCTTTTTCTGAAGAAGAGTTGATGCATGGTATGAGTGCTCATAACAAGGCATTTCATATCACACTCAAATGTGACGGCTATATAGTAGCTAAAGTTTTAATTGATAATGGGTCTTCATTGAATGTGTTACCTTATTCTACCCTCATGCAATTGCCGGTTAATGCATCTCGCATACGAGAAAGTAATAAGGTGGTAAGTGCCTTTAATGGGACAAAACGTGAAGTGCTCGGGGATATCTCTCTTCAGTTAGAGATCGGACCAGATAAATTTGATGTTCCATTCCAAGTGATGGACATAGAACCCGCCTATACTATGTTACTTGGTAGACCCTAGATTCATGCTGCGGGAGTGGTGCCGTCTACGTGGCATCAAAAACTGAAGTATGTGAATAGGTGAAGGGTGATAATTATTAAAGGAGAAGAGGAGATGTTGGTAAGCAAGCCCAGCTCGTTACCGTACATTGAAGCAGCGGAGCAAGCATTGGAGTCTTCTTTCCAATCTCTAGAGATAACCCAACATGATGGTAAAGATTCACCAAAGAAAGGAGAAGTTAATCAAGTTGGGGCCAAAATGATGAAAAATAGCGGATTTCAAGAAGGAAAAGGCTTGGGGGCTAATCTGCAAGGTATCAGCGAACCCATCGTGCTTTTAGAAAATGAAAGTAGACAGGGGTTGGGGTATGAGCCTTCCATAGAAGAGTTCCTGAGATAGCCAAGAAAAAACCATGAGACCAGACTTCCTCATCTGCTAGAAACTTTTTTGCCATCAACTGAGCCGCCAATTGTAGACCATATGCATATGGTGAATACCCTAGACGGCTCCTCTAAGAAGGATTGTTGGATTCGGCTTTGTGGAGATTTAGAAGAATTGAACAACTGGGGATTGAGCCAATGTCAGATGTGGTCCTCTTTGAGTAATATATGTTTATGCCATATTTATTTCTTTTGACTGAAGTCCAAAGTCACTTGAATTTCGTCTTTTATTATGTATTGGACCATGTTTCATTCAAAAATGTTAATAAAATAATTTGTCATGGAGTTTTCATTTGTTTTGGCTTCCTTTTACTTTTCCTGTCTTTCTTATCCACTTCCCATCCGTTTATTCATCTTAATTCGTGTTATGTTCAAACTTATTCTCAGGAGTCTTGCTCATATAGATCTAATGTCTCAAGTGGAAGTTCCTGTGTGTCCAATAATTGATTCTCATATTGCATTTGGTGAAGACGATTACTACTCCGATGAAGATTTAGATCTTTCTGGTAAATTTGAAAAAATGATTGAGTCGGCTGAAAAAGTGATACTTCCTCATAATGAAAAGATTCAGATCATAAACCTGGGTACAAAAGATGAGAAAAGAGATTTAAAGATTGTTGATAACCCAGAAAAAGAGGAAATGATTGTTCTTTTCAAAGAATATAGCGTGTTTGCTTGGTCTTACCAAGACATGCCGAGTCTTGACCCTAACATTGTATCTCACAAGATTCCGCTATATCCAGATTGCAAGCCAGTCAAACAAAAGTTGAGAAGAATGAGGCCTGAAATGTCTAGGAAGATAAAAGAATAGGTGATCAAGAAGATTGAGGCTGGTTTCGTAGAAGTATCTACTTATCCGGAATGGGTCGCCAATATAGTTCCTGTGCCTAAAAAGGATGGTCGAGTAAGGATGTGCGTGGATTTTGGGGATTTGAATAGAGCCAGTCCGAAAGATGATTTTTCTTTACCACACATAGATGTGTTGGTTGACAGCACGGCCAAAAATCACCAGTATTCTTTCATGGATGGGTATTCGGGATATAATCAGATTCCAATGGCTGATGAAGATAAAGAGAAGACTACGTTCATTACACATTGGGGCACCTATTGTTATAGGGTAATGCCATTTGGGTTGAAAAATGCAGGAGCTACCTATCAAAGGGCCATGGTCACACTTTTTCATGACATGATGCACAAAGAAATCGAGGTTTATGTGGATGATATGGTGGCTAAGTCAAAACAAGGAAAAAGCCATGTGAAGATGCTTCGAAAATTGTTCGAGAGGCTAAGAAAATACAAGCTAAGATTGAACCCAAACAAATGCACTTTTGGTGCAACTTCTGGTAAATTGTTAGGGTTCATCGTTAGCGAGAAAGGAATTGAAGTAGATCCAGACAAAGTTCAAGCAATTCGGAAAATGCCATCCCCAAGATCAGAAAAAGAAGTTTGCAGTTTTCTAGGAAAGCTTAATTACATAGCTAGATTCATTTCAAATCTCACTCACACTTGTGAACCCATCTTCAAACTGCTAAGGAAGAAGAATTCTAGAGAGTGGGACGGAAAGTGTCAAGAAGCTTCTGATAGAATCAAAGAGTATTTGCTCAACCCACCGGTGTAGGTACCTCCGACACCTGGAGAGCCTCTCATTCTATATTTGACTGTGCCCCAAGAATCAATGGGAAGTGTACTAGGACAACATGATGAAAGGGGGAAGAAAAAAGAAGGTTATTTATTACTTGAGCAAGAAGTTCACTGATTACGAGACAAGATATGCTATGGTCGAGAAAACATGTTGTGCATTAGTTTGGGTGGCTAGTAGACTCCGGCAATACATGTTATACCATACTACATGGCTCATCTCTCGTATGGATCCCATTAAGTTCATTTTTGAAAAGCCCTATTTATCAGGAAGACTAGCTAAGTGGCAAATCGTCCTTTCAGAATATGATGTGGTGTACATGACGAAGAAAGCTATTAAAGGAAGTGTAATTGCTGAGTATTTAGCTGAAAATCCCGTAGATGATTACCAACCCATGAGATTTGATTTTCCTGACGAAGATGTTCTCGTAGTCGAAAGAGGGGATAAAAAAGATGAAATAAGGTGGAAGATGTACTTCGATGATACTGTGAATGTGCACGGGCAAGGAATAGGGGCCGTGATCATGTCGCCAGAAGGGAAACAATTCCCTATAGCCATTAAGCTGGAATTCGATTGCACTAATAACATGGTGGAATATGAAGCGTGTGTAAGAGGTCTACAAGCTGCTTTAGATCTAAAAGTTGATACCTTAGATGTTTTTGGAGACTCTGCTCTCATCATCTATCAGGTGACGAGAGAATGGCAAACCAAGGACTCAAAATTGATTCTGTATCAAAAATACTTGACGCGATTAATAGAGAAATTCGAAGACATCACCTTTTCTCATTTACTTCGCGACCATAATCAATTTGCAGATGCTTTGGCCACACTAGCAGTGATGACTAAACTTAATTGTGGAGTCGTGGTGCAACCAATACAAATAAAGTCAGAGACTGAACCGGTGTGCTGCTCTAATGTGGAAGAAGAACCTGATGGTCATCCTTGGTACTACGATATCTTACAATATCTCAGGACTACAGAATATCCGGTTGGGGCAAATGAAAATGATAAGAAGACAATTAGACGTCTGGCATTGGGGTTCTTTTTTAGTGGAGGGATTTTGTACAAAAGAAGTCATGACGGAGCGCTTTTACGATGTGTAGATGCTAAGGAGGCTAATCACATTTTAAGCGCTATTCATGAGGGAATATGTGCTACTCATGCAAACGGTCATATGATGACTCAAAAAATTCTAAGAGCGGGCTATTACTGGACAACAATGGAAAGAGATTGCATCAGTTATGTTAGAAAGAGCCACAAATGTCAAATTTATGCCGATCGCACTAAAGTACCTTCATCCATGTTGCACAGTATGACAACCCTGTGACCATTTTCTATGTGGGGAGTCGATGTCATAGGTCCAATTAATCCAAAAGCATCCAATGGACATCGTTTTATTCTGGTGGCAATCGACTACTTCACAAAATTGGTAGAAGCTGCTTCTTACGCGAAAGTGACTCAGAAGATAGTGCCCAAATTTTTGAAAATGAATATCATTTGTCGATATGGGCAACCGAAGAAAATCATCATTGATAATAGTTTGAATTTAAATGGCGCGGATATACAAAAGTTGTGCAAATAATTTGCAATCAAGCATTGTAACTCTTCACCATATAGGCCTCAAATGAATGGAGCAGTAGAAGCTGCAAACAAAAATATCAAGAAGATAGTAGAAAAGATGGTTGTGACATACAAAGATTGGCATGAAATGCTTCCCTACGCCTTGCATGCTTACCGCATAGCGGTTCAATCGTCAACTGGAGCAACGCCATATTCTCTGGTATATGGTATGGAAGTTGTTACTCCTATAGAGGTAGAGGTCCCCTCTCTCAGAGTCTTAATGGAAACTGATCTAGAAGAATTAGAATGGGCATGGGTCAGATATGAACAACTGAATATGATTGAAGAGAAAAGATTAGTTGTAATTTGTCATGGACAGTTGTATCAACAAAAAATGGCTAGAGCATTTAACAAAAAGGTTCGACTTCGAGAGTTTCAACCGGGAGATCTAGTGTTGAAAAAAGTCTTACCTCATCAAGAAGATGCATGGGGAAAATGGGCCCCAACTCATCAAGGCTCATACATTGTCAAACAAGCATTTTCTAGAGGTGCTTTGATTCTCACAGATATAGAAGGGAAAGAGCTAGCTAAGCCGATAAATTCTGATGCAGTCAGAAAATATTACTCGTAAAAAAAAAAAAAAAAACCCGCTAGATTGAAAACCTGAAAAGGCTATTTAGGCAAAAGTTAGGGCATTCAAGTTAAATTTACTAGATTGAAAACCTGAAAAGGCGATCTAGACACGAGTTTGAGCTTACAAGAATGAAAGATTAGACCGAGAATGGAATGGTTGTTTGAGATAAGAGAGAAACTCAGTATACAAGAAAACAAGAGTTATACATTTCAATATCAGAAGGATAAACGACGTCTCAGTCAAGTATAAGTTTGATCCAAGACAATATGAGAATCAATAGAGTTGGACATCACAGAACTACAACTGGGGCAAAATCGTTAGTTCTATGTGACTTTTGAATTTTTCATCCCGAACTACGTGAGCTTTGATTCCTCTTCGAGGATACGTAGGCACCTACTTAGTAGGGCAAGTCCAATTTCACCAAAACCTCATACTGGAGCAAATTTTTATTGTAGTGGGTATCCCTTTGAGTCTCAATCTTGTGATGTTTGTACACTTTTCTTCTTGTTTGAAATAAAAGACGATAATTCATTGAATTTACCTCTTTCAGTTATACGTACTCTCCATGATAAATTATTGAGTTATATTTTGGAATAAAATGTGAATGGATTGTTTATATGGCATTTTCATATATTTCTTAAAGTAGGTCACATTGACATAATTTTCAGACTTCAGAATGATCTCTTCTAAATCAAAGCAATGTTCAAGATTTGTTGAGATCCTTCTTTAATCTTTAGAGTAAGAAATGTGTGTGATCTCATCATTTGGAGAATAAGAAGAAATTATCTGATAGAGACAGAAATTCAGTTTCCAAAGAGAAAAGATACGTGTGAGTGATTCGACTTTCGAAAGAGTAAATTTTGATTGAACAACTTTCTTTGCAAAGAATCAAAGATGACTCATCTTAGTGCTATGGAGTACATTTCTTACACTTTTCCAACTATTAATTGTCTTGTCATTACATTTTACGCCATTACATTTTTATGTCATCATTTTTCGTGCTATTAATTTCTATGTCATTATTTTTCGTGCTATTAATTTTTTTTCGCCGTTATATTTTATGTCATTAATTTATTTGCCATTAATTTTCTTGTCATTACATTTGTTCCATTAATTTATTGTCATTATATTTGTGCCATTAATTTCTTGCCATTATATTTGGGTCATTAATTTCTTAGTCATTACATTTTATGCCATTAAATTTTCTCGCCATTACATTTTATGCCATTAATTTTCTTGTCATTACATTTGTGCCATTAATTTATTGCCAATACATTTTATGCCATTAATTTTTCTGCCATTACATTTTATGCCATTAAATTTTCTTGTCATTACATTTCATGCCATTAATTTCTTGTCATTACATTTGTGCCATTAATTTCTTTGTCATTACATTTTGTGTCATTAAATTTTCTCGTCATTACATTTCATGGTATTAACTTTTTGCCATTACATTTGTGTCATTAATTTATCTGTCATTACATTTCATGCCATTAATTTTTTTTTTCTCGCCAATATATTTTATGCCATTAATTTCTCTGTCATTACATTTTGTGCCGTTAATTTTCTCGTCATTACATGTTGTACCATTAATTTTCCACTATTACATGTTGTGCCATTAGGATTTCATGTCATTCTCATTTCTCGATATTACATTCTCCTATCATCATGTTTTCGCCATTGTAATTTACGTCATTTTGTTTTGACATTTTAATCTCTACCTTGAATACTGGACGAAATACGTGTCTTTTATCTTTACATGTCCTCTATGCGAAAAACTTGATAAGCGAAAACTTCACACGTTATTCTAAGAGGAAACATGTAAAGAGGGGTAAACTGTGGACACCTATTTTCGTCCAAATAATAAATTATATACATATGATATAATTAAATGTGTGGGAAGAGATAGACATAGAAAGAGATGTGAGTGCATGAAAAATAAGAGACATGAGTAAGTTGAAAACAAAAGAGAGAGATAGATATTGTATGCAATTGAAACACGAAAAAAAGAGATAGAAAGATAAGTGTTTTAAAGAGAGAAAGAGATGGAAATTGACACAAATAGTGAGAGAGACATGAAGGACTTGGGTGCAAGGTGAGTAGTATAAAAGCAAGAGGCAAGGGCTGAAACAAATACCAACAGCAATACACAGAAAAAGAGCAATAGAGATAACATAACCGAAACAAGGAAGAAGAGATGGCAAAGAGAAAGAGAACCAAGATAAGATATCTTCATTTTCGCAGGTTTTAGGCAGCTCTGGCAGTAGTTGGTTTTATTTTTCTAGACAAAGCTTCAGAGCTCTAAATCAATTGATGTTGGTCTAATTAGAACCGTAAGAGGTGTGTTTTTAATATATATTAGTTTCAGATTTTTTGCATGTCTCCTCTGCTCCCAGTTTTGATTTAAGTTTGGTTGTTTTTCTGCCCTATCAAGCCTTTGGTTTTCTCCGACAGTATGCAATATTTTATTTATTTCTAGAGATATACGGCTCCAAATTAATTGATATTGATCTCATTAGAACCATAAGAGGTGTAGTTTCAATATATATTATTTTTAGATTTTTTACATGTCTCCCTTGCTCTCGGTTTTGATTTAAAGTTGGTTGTTTCTCTGTCCTGTCAAGTCTGTTGGTTTTCTTTAACAGTGTGCAATCTTTTATTTCTTTCTAGAGTTATATGGCTTCAAATTAAGTGATGTTAGTCTCATTAGAATCATAAGATGTGTGGCTTAAATATATATAATTTTTAGATTTTTTTTTACGTCTACTTTATTCTCAGTTTACATTTAAAGTTTTGTTGTTTTCTGTATTGTTAAGCTAGTTGATTTTCTACAACAGTATATAGTCTTTTAAATCTTTCTGGAGCTATAGAGCCCCGATTTAGGTGTTTCTTGTCTGTTTAAACCATAAGATGTATATTTTCAATTTGAGAAATATTCATAATCTTTTTCATTTTTTTTTGTTGATTGGCTGAGGTTCTATTTAGTCCGCTGTTATTGATGTGCTAAGCTATTTTTTGTATGGACTAGACCCGGCCCATAAAATGGACTGGTTTATGTCCTCTGATTTGTTGAGCTGGTTCCTATTCTAGACTAAACCAGGCCCACGAAATGGGTTTATATATCATATATTTTACATTTATTTAGTTAATTCTGTACGACTAGCATCCATAGGCCCCTTACTTGTCAAGGGAGGGATAGAAGTGACATACCCCCATAGGGGTGGCTCTCCTATCTGCCCGAGGTAAGGATAAGCGCCGCTTTGGGAACCGAGAAACGTGGAAACAAAGTGGAAGGATTAAGACGCGATTAGATTTATGCATAGCATAATTTTAACTTAAATCTATTTTATTTTCAGTTTTTTTCAAAAATAATAATAACAATAAAATAAAAAATAAAAGATAAATAAAAAATTTTCTTTTTGAATCATTGAGAACTACACAGACTTTGATCCCTAATTAGGGTACGTAGGCATTCGAGAGTGACAAATCAAGTTCTGTTTTAAATAATCACCTATTTTTCTTTTAGGGATAAAATAAATACAATTAGGCCATGATTTAATTTGCACAATTAATTTTAGGTAACTGTATTTTAGGCGGGTGTTATAGGGTGCCTAACATCTTTCCTATACACAATTAGATTCCCGAACCCTTTCTGGTTCGAAGACATATTTTTTTGAAATTAAAGGGGTTTTCCAATTGTTCCCAAGATTTTTAATACAATTGGTGGCGACTCCAGAGTTTTCATTTCGAAAACTAAATCTCTTTTATTTAAGTCATCCACGTTATAGCGACCTGTGGGTACGTTATGACATACTGCTTGTCAGCATGGAAAGTAGATTAAGTCCTCTTTCAGTTCTAAGAAAGTGCTGTCAACCTCTAGGCCATTGCAACTACTTCACGTGGATTTATTTGGACCAGCACCTACTTTGAGCTTAAATGGAAAGAAATATGTTTGGTTATTATTGATGATTATTCTAGGTTTACTTGGGTGTTCTTCCTAGCTCATAAATATGATACTTTTTCTGTGTTTGAAAAATTTAGCAAAAAGGTTCAAAATGAAAAAGGTTTTGCAATATCTTCAATTAGGAGTGATCATGGTGGTAAATTTGAAAATAAGTTTTTCAAAAGCTTTTATGAAAATTCAGGAATCCACCACAATTTTTCTTGTCCTAGAATTCCACGACATAATGGTGTTGTGTAGAGGAAAAATAGGACACTAGTTAAGATGGGCAGAACTATGATTTGTGAAAATGATTTGCCAAAGTATTTCTAGGCTGAAGCTGTAAATACAACATGCTACATCTTGAACAGATGTTTAATTAGACCAATTTTGAAAAAAAACTCCTTATGAGCTATAGAAAGGAAAGAACTGGTTTTACTTATTCGAAAGAACTAGTTTTTAAACCAGCTCTTCTCTTCTAGTTGCTGTTGTGCATGCTAAGTCTTCAAATCTCAAAGTACTTGTCAGAATGCTGCTTCGCATGTGCTTTTTAACCATTTCCCTGTGAAGGTTTGGTATAGATCCTCCTTTTAAGGGAAGTTGGTATAAAGTAACCTCTTTAGACACTACAAGAGAAAAGAATAGTTAGTGAAATTGGAGTGCATCTCAGCTTGACAATTGTCCCTTTGATCAAGGGTGAAGATTGCTTTTCACATGCTGCCTTTCTTCCTTATTATGCAGCTTTCCCTTGCCATCTGAAGCAAGTAGAGGAGAGAAACAGAAAGAAGAAAATACAGAGGCCTTTCGATCTTTCATTTTTACTAAGAATCTTCTTCTTTCTTATGTGCAAACTTACGTAAAATATGCTCTATAGATAGAGAGTACCTCAATGGAGCTAAATTTCCTTTTGAGTGTTGATAACTCAGGATTTCAGTAGGAAATCCTTGAGAGAGACTTCTAGGTGTTATACTAGAAGAAGAAAGTTTCTTGATGAGCTTTTGTGTGAGAAACCAAGGGTGTAAAAAGCTTTGAGAAGCTTGGACAAATTAACCTCAGATTTTAATGGAACCCCAACGCTTGGGAGAAGTGGATGTAGACCTTAGTGGTGAACTACTATAAAACTTGTTGCTAAGATCTTCTTATCATTTCTCTTTAAAGTTTCTGTTGATTATGATTTTCTTATGCCATTGATATCTTTTTGATATATCTTTAAAGATGAAGATATTGGACAATCTTCAAATCCTCATGAAATGTATTTGAATATCATTAACAAGATTCAAATCCAAAAATGGTATTGTAAAATATCATTAATCATTAATGATGAATATCATAGAAATTTCATTGCTCTAGTAGACTAAGGAGTAGATATGAATTGTATTCAAGAAGGATTAATTCCTACTAAGTACTATGAAAAGACTTTAGAGTCTTTATCTAGTGCTAATGGTTCAAAACTTCAAATAGATTTTAAGTTAACCAAGACTCAAATTTGCAATAAAGAAATTTGTTTCAAAAATACTTTTATTTTAGTCAAGAATATTTCAACACCAGTCATATTAGGAACTCCTTTCTTTATTCAAATTTATCATTTTCATGTAACTCCTCAAGGAATACATATTATTCAAGGTGGTAAAGAAATCATATTTGAATTTCTTACACCAATGAAAGACAAAGATGTTAATGAAATTCAAAATAGTTCAATCTCTATTATCAATATGATAATGAAGAAACAAAAACAAATTCAATACTTGAATCAAGAAGTTCATTACAAAAGAATAGAAGAACAAATTCAAAATCCTCATGTAAAAGAAAGAATAGAGAAGATTCAAAAGAAAATTGAAAATGAAGTCTGTGCAAATTTTCCAAATGTTTTTTGGCAAAGGAAAAAGCATATGGTGGAATTACCTTATGAAAAAAAATTTCATGAGAGTAAGATTCTTACCAAGGCAAGACCAATTCAAATAAATAAAGAATTATTAGAAATTTGCAAAAAAGAGATTCAAGAGTTGTTAGACAAGAAACTCATTAGATCAAGCAAATCTCCTTGAAGTTGTGCAGCTTTTTATGTCAGTAAACAAGATGAACAAGAAAGAGGAGTACATAGGTTAATCATAAATTATAAGCCTCTTAACAAAGTTCTTCAATGGATTAGGTATCTAATGCCTAACCAAAAAGATTTAATTAGTCATTTTCTTAATGCATCCATATTTTCAACACTTATTACTTCATACTATAGAATATTATTGTTCATACTAATAAACTTAGTGTTGCAGATGCATCCTCAACAATCACTGATGTTTTTTTGTGATAAAGTCTTACCTGTCTGGCCTAGACAATCTAATTTTGATTACAGAGGTAACTTAGTAAATTTAGATAACTGTGAAATAGTAATATTTGATGCTATTTGGAATATTAATGACTTTAATAGTAAATTATTAATTTTAGAAATGATAGCAGATTATTTTTGTGGACGCTCATTTTCATCCAAATATAAAAGAAATATATAAAGTAGTTAGAAGCAAAATAAGAGACGTGGTGCATAGGGAGTTTTCCTTCTAATAATAAAAGAAGTTGCAAGAGGTGGGTGCATGTGCATGTGTTGATAAAGAAGAAAATAGAGACGTGAGAGAGGGGAAGAACGTGGGAGATGGACAGCAATTAAAGACGACAGAGAGAGAGGGAAACGTGAAGAAGGTGGAGATGAAAATGAGAGACGTGAGTGCATGGGAAGAGTTGTAAGTTCAGTATAAATAAGAGAGAGCTACACCAGAAACAGGGACCAACAGAAAAAGAATAGAAACAAATTTTTGGAGAGCAGAAACACCAGAAAATAGAGACCCCAAGAAGGAGAAAGACGCAGCAAGATAGAGAGAGAGAGAAAACCAAAGAGAGACCATTTAGCAAGGAGGGAATAGCAACAAAAACACAGAGAAAGAAGCAGAACACCAGCACAAGGAAAGCAAGAACAGCAGTACGGAGAACTGAAATAGAAATTTAAGAAAAAGAGAACATAGGGAGAAAGCAAGTCTTTGGTAATCCCTCTATTTTCTTTATATTTTTCAAGACTCACTCATACCTTTTCACATGCATACAACACACAATCACATTTACACCATTCTTGTTCTTTTCATTAGTCTCAAGTAGAAGTAAAACAATTTCATGGGAAGAGAGAAAGACCCATTTTTTAGAGAGAGAAACCAGCTTGGAGAGAGAAACTAAGTTTTGAGAGAAGGTTATATGGAGAAAAATAAACCCTTTCTTCAGTAATCAATTTTTGAAAGAACCCAAATCCATGGTTTTAAGGATTGAAAGAGAAAGATTGGGGTGGTTTCTTCTTCTCCATTTTTGGCCTTGCTCCCAATAGCGTATTTCCTTTCTATTTGCTCTATACGCACCTCTTTTCTTCCTTGCTTTTGTGTAAGTGTTTTTGTTTTCTTTTATTTTTATTACTTGTTTTAAATTTCAGATTTTAGCCTATTTTTTATTTTGGGGATTTTTTAGTTATGGATCATTTATTGTTGTTTTTTTTGGGCTAATATATGCTTTGTCTTTTTGTCATTTGTTTGGGTTAGTTTACTTGCTTGAGTTTTCTTTCTCTTTGTTGGACTAGGCCCACGAAATTGGTTGGGTCAAATTTGTTTGCTTTGCTAATTTGGTTTAGGCTTTGTTCTTGGTATTTTTTTCGTATGTTGTTGCATTAGTTTATTGGGCTGAAATGTTAGTAAGTTGGACTCATTTTCGAATTGGGCTTGATGGGTTAATTCTGATTCTGTCAAGGCTGAATTGTTACTTTACTCTTATTTGAGTTGAAAATTGGGCCAAAATTTGAAATGGGCTTCAGTCATTGGGTTGCTGATTTCATTTAAATGTTGATTGGGCCAAAATTTTAAATAGGTTTCAGATTTTTGGTTGCTGATTGGGCCAAATCCGAAAATGAGCCAACTCTTTAGCATTTTTTTTTCTTGGGCTTAAAGTATAGTATGCAATTTTTTATTTTATTTTATTTTTATTTTTATTTTTTAATTGCTTATTTAGATTAGACCTTTATTTTATTTTATTTTAGCGTTAGATTATTTTATTTATTTATTTATTTTAATTGTAATTTTTTTATTTCAGATTATTTATCTATTTATTCATATATTTTAATTTTTAATTTTATTTTTTTCTTATTTTAAATAATTTAACTAAAATAAAATTAGGAGTAAAATTATGCATTATGCATTTTATTTAGTTAGATATGTACAAATAGTATCCATATGTCCCTTACTTATCAAGGGATGAATAAGAGCGACTTACCCCCATAGGGTTAGCTCTCTTATCTATCCGAGATAAGGATAAACGCCACTTTGAGAACCGAGAAACATGGGAACAAAGTGGAAGGATTAGGATGCGATTAGATTCATGCATAACATTATTTTAACTTGAAAGTTTTGAATTTCTTTTAATTTTATTTTTGAAAAATAAAATAAAAATTCCTTTTGAATCATTGTGAACTACACAGACTTTGATCCCTAATTAGGGTACATAGGCATTCGAGGGTGACAAATCAAGTCCCATTGTGAATAATCACCTATTTTTCTTTTAGGGACAAAATAAATACAATTATGCCATAATTTAATTTGCACAATTAATTTTAGGTAACCGTCGTTTAGATGGGTGTTATAGGGTGCCTAACACATTCCCTATACACAATTAGACTCCCGAGCCCTCTCTGGTTCGCAAACATATTTTTTGAAAATTAAAGGGGTTTTTCCAATTGNGGTGTTATAGGGTGCCTAACGCATTCCCTATACACAATTAGACTCCCGAACCCTCTCTGGTTCGCAAACATATTTTTTGAAAATTAAAGGGGTTTTTCCAATTGTTCCCTGATTTTTAATACAATTGGTAGCGACTCCAGAGTTTTCATTTCAAAAATTAAATCTCTTTTTATTTTAGTTATTCGCGTTATAGCGACTTCCGGATACGTTATGACAATTTTCGTTTTTCTCCTGAAAAATATCATCACAAGCTTTGTCCTACTTGTAGCACAACATAATATTTCATAAATGATCTTACAAAAATTTTGATTTACTTCAAGAAAATGATTCTCTCAAAAGGCAAGTAGAAGCTTTGTCAGCCTAACTGGCTCACAGTGGAATATCATCAACATCCTCACTGAATGATGAAAACAATTCAAAAATCTTGATGATTTGGAAGATAGAACTTTAGCCCTATTGGCTAAAGAAAAATGAGAGACAAGTAAGAGTGATACTAAAATCTTAGCCCCACTGGCTAAAGATAAGAGTGAGACAACAAAGAATATCAAAGCTTCAGCCCCACTAGTTGAAGACAAAGATGAGAGCGGTAAGAGTATCAAAACTTTAATCCCACTGGTTAAAGAAATATTAGATGAAAAAGAAAAAGAAAAGAAAAAGTCAAGAGTCTTCTTCCTCACTCATAATTTTCTCAATCAATTACCAGACGTTGATTGCAGAAAACTTATTTATCAAAAACTTCAAAGCACTGAACTCAATAGACAAGAGTTTATTCATGAAGCCTTAGTAAAAGCAACTTGCGACAACAAACTCATTCCATGAATGAACTGGATATGGGAATGTTATTATGGCTTCACAAAAAATGAATGCCTCAAAGAAGATCCTTTGTGTCAAGAAATTCCCCTTTCAATGTCTGACTGTAAATGTCACCTTACTTATAGTATTTGTAAAGCCTCCCTAGACTTGTCCCTTTATCAACCAATTACAATCCATTTTAACGAAGAACCAATAATTTTAACTCCTCAAAAACTTTTAGATTATGGATACCTTGCTAATGTCATCATTACCAACCCTGACCAATTAGAAGAATTTAGAAGAAAATTATCTCATTGTATCATCAATGCTTTTGAAACCTTTCCTCCAAAAAGATATATTGAATTAATTCTTCAAAGCAAAGCCCCAGAATGGATCAAAGGAATTTATTATCATGCTCAACATAAAATCTTGATAAAAAAAAAAAAAAACACATGAAAAAACCTTAAAATTTTCATCCTTAAGCTTTCCCAAGTGAAGCTTTCTTCCTTAGTCTTAGATTTTCAAAGTTTCAAAGCCTAAGTTAGAAAACCCTTTCATTAGCCTTCAAAGTCCCTCTTCTCCTCTCCTTATGTATCAATACTTTGTATGTAACTGATTTCAAAGCAAGTTTCAAGAACTTTCAAACATTGTAAGTGTTACTTTGTTTAATATCAAGTTTATTTTCAATACTTTTTGCATTCATAATCCATTACCTGCTTTCCAGTGCAAACTATTGTCAGATTAACCTCCCTTTTATTTTCGAAGTTATTGTTCATTTTACTGTTCATGAATACGGTTCACGGCAATATTCATAAGTTACTGTTCATGCTGAAACTTTTACTTGTTCTTCATGTTTAAATTAATTTCTACACCATTTCATTAAAGTTTTTGACTTACTCATTAATCATTATCTTCTTTATTATTAATCATTAAAGTCAAAAGTAAGACGATTTTGCTCCAAGTGGTATTAGAGCTTGTCGCCTGTTCAATTAGGTGGGGGTAATGGGTGTATAAGCACTCTTTTTCATGAGATGAATGCTCATTAATGGCTAGGTGGTTTAGCTACAGAGTCAATAGATATCATGGTTATGGTTTATTAGAAGATCAAGTTTTAATTAGACATTATAGTAGATACATGTATATATATATATATACATATTAGTCAAAAATATATGGATGAAGATATTGGACAATCTTCAGATCCTCATGAAACTTATTTGAATATCATCAATAAGGTTCAAATTCAAAAATGGTATTGTAAGATATCATTAATCATTAATGAAGAATATCATAAGAATTTTATAGTTCTAGTAGACTCAAGAGCAGACATAAATTGTATTCAAGAAGAATTAATTTCTACTAAGTACTATGAAAAGACTTTAAAGTATTTGTCTAGTGCTAATGGTTCAAAACTTCAAATAGATTATAAGTTAACCAAGACTCAAATTTGATATAAAGGAATTTGTTTCAAAAATACTTTCATCTTAGTCAAAAATATCTCAACACTAGTCATATTATGAACTCATTTCCTTACTCAAATTTCTCCTTATCATGTAACATCTCAAAGAATACACACTATTCAAGGTAGTAAAGAAATCATATTTGAATTTCTTAGACCAATGAAAGACAAAGATGTTAATGAAATTCAAAATAGTTCAATCTTTGTTATCAATATGATAATGAAGAAAAAAAACAAATTCAATACTTGAATAAAGAAGTTCATTATAGAAGAATAGAAGAACATTTTCAAAATCCTTAGGTCAAAGATAGGATAGAGAAAATTCAAAAGAAGATTGAGAATGAAGTATGTGCCGATCTTCCAAATGCTTTTTGGCAGAGGAAGAAGCATATGGTGGAATTACCTTATAAAAAGATTTTCATGAAAGTAAGATTCCTAACAAGGCAAGACCAATTCAAATGAATAAAGAATTGCTAAAAATTTGCAAGAAAGAAATTCAAGAGTTGTTAGATAAGAAGCTCATTAGACCAAGTAAGTCTCCTTGGAGTTGTGCAGCATTTTATGTTAATAAATAAGCTGAACAAGAAAGAGGAGTACCCAAGTTAGTCATAAATTATAAGCCTCTCAACAAAGTTCTTCAATGGATTAGGTATCCAATACCTAACAAGAAAGATTTAATTAGTTGTTTATATAATTCATCTGTATTTTCAAAGTTTGATATGAAATTTGGTTTTTGGCGAATTCAAATCCATGAAAAAGATAGGTACAAAACTGCTTTCACAGTTCCATTTGGACACTATAAGTGGAATGTCATGTCTTTTGGTCTAAAAAATGCACCATCAGAATTACAAAATATTATGAATGATATTTTTAATCCTTTGTCAACATTCACTATTGTCTACATAGATGATGTTTTAGTATTCTCAAATTCAATAAATAGGCACTTTGAACATTTAGAAACATTTTTTGACTTAGTCAAACAAAATGGATTGGTGGTGTCAACCAAGAAAATGAAACTGTTTCAAACAAAAATTAGATTTTTAGAGTTTGATATTCATCAAGGTACTATCAAGCCTATTAATAGGTCAATAGAATTTTCAAACAAATTTCCAGATGAAATCAAAGATAAGAATTAATTACAAAGGTTCTTAGGATGTTTAAATTACATTTATGATTTTATTCCAAATTTAAGGCAGAAATGTAAGCCTTTATTCAAAAGACTTAGGAAAAATCATCTTGCATGGGATCAAAAAATGACTCAAATCATTAAAGATTTAAAGTTTCTATCTCAAAATCTTCCTTGTTTAGAAATTTCAGATCATTTAGCCTATATGATAGTAGAGACTAATGCTTCTAATATAGGTTTTGGGGGAATCTTAAAGCAAAGAAAAACAGGAAATAGTCAAGAACAAATAGTGAAATACCATTCAGGACTATGGATCGAATCTCAAAAGAATTATTCTACAATCAAAAAATAAGTTTTATCTATTGTTTTTTGCATCTCAAAATTTCAAGATGATTTAGTCAACAAAACTTTTTTTATTAAGAGTTCATTGCAAAGCTGCAAAAGATGTTTTACAAAAAGATGTTCATAATCTAGTCTCTAAACAGATTTTGGCAAGATGACAAACAATCCTATCTTGTTTTGATTTTCAAATAGAATTCATTAAATAAGAGAAAAATTCCCTTCCTGATTTCCTTACTTGTGAATTCCTACAGGGGAAAATTGAGTAAGAAGCATACAACAACCAGTATGCCAAAAGCCTCATCATCCACCTCAAAAGCCTTACCATCATCATCATCAAATCCAAGACCAATCCCATCAAAACTTACCTTAGGATCTACCTTATCTCAAAACAGATTCTAAAGTTTAGGAACTATTCCTCAACCAAGATCTTATCATAGTGCTTTGGTATCTTCAACATCATCTCATGATCAACCATCTTATGTTCAAAAATCCATGTTCCTGAACATATGTTTGCCTAAACCACATCAAAGACAAAACAATCTCAAAGATATGGTTAAAAAGGTTTTTCCAAAAAAATTTCATTACTTTCCAGAAGAATTTTTCAAAACCAGAGAATTTTATGAAAATATTTTAGTAGGTACTGGTTCCGTATATTTCACTCATAATACAAATGAGGATAATCAAATTACTTATTCAAATGCCAAAATCTGAAAAGTCCTTTCTGAATCAGATTGGAATCAAAAGTTCCTTATCAAAAGGAAATTTTCAAAAGATTTCTCTCATCCACCTTTTGATTATTTTGATTATCAAAAAGCTTGGTTCAATTTTCTATATCTGGCTCCTTACAATCACTCATGGTTCTTGTACTACTATCAAAATATCAGTCCTTCATCACTTCCTTTATAGTTCAAAGAATGGTTCTTCATCTGTGGACCAATCACTCAAATTTTCATTCTTCAAGTTTATGAAACTTATCTTTTATTCAAAGATAATACTCCAAAAATTCTTGAAATCGATAAATTCTTATCCTTTTGTATCAAATTCAATATTGCTTGGATCCTTAGTTGGTCTTATAAGATCCTCTATTTCCTTCTTATTTTCTTCAAAAATTAATTCGAGTATTCAAGGTAAAATGGTGGAGACAGTTTGATATTTCATTAGCAGATGTGCCCAAAGTTCAACAATATTTCACATAGATTAATTCCAATACACCAGTTCAACAAGAGACAACCTCTTCAAAAGGTAAAGCAGCACTCATGAATGAACTTGCTATGCTGAAAGAAAAACTCAAAGAAGTAGAGTCTCATGTTGCTTTCTCCGATTCAGAAAAAATTAATTCAAGTTATACTCCTCAAAATGAATATGATTGTTATAGAATTGACATCACAATGGAATAAAAGTTCTGACAAGTTCACATGGCTACAAACAAACTTATCATCATAGTCAACAATTCAACAAACTTCATGAAGACTTCCTCTCATGACAAGTGGCAAGACAAGTGTCAAAGTTAGAAGACATGAAGACTACCCCTCATGACAAGTGGCAACATTACAAGGCATCATGAAAAGCTTCCTTACACATCATACAAAAGACAAAAATGAATTTCAAACACTTTGGAATCCATGGATTTCAACTTTTCTCAAATCCACTCATCAAGGTCTATAAAAGGCAAGTTCAAGACACAAGGAACGCATCCTAACATTATCCTAAAATCATCCTCACATTATCCTAGAAAAATCCTAAAATTATCCTAACTCGAAGCTTTCCTAAGTGAGGCTTTCTTCCTTTCAAAAGTTCTCCTTAGTCTTAGATTTTCAACATGTTCAAAGCCTAAGTTAGAAAACCTTTCATTAACCTTCAAAGTCCCTCTTCTCCTTATGTATCAAAGTTTGTAATTACTTTCAAAGCAAGTTTTCAAGAACTTTCAAAGTTGTAAGTGTTACTTTGTTTAATATTAAGTTTTATTTCAATACTTTTTGTATTATGCATTCATAATCTCATCCTTGCTTTCTAGTGTGGACTATCGCCGAATTAGTCTCCTTTTTATTTTTCAAGTACTATTCATGATTACTATCCACGACATTATTCATAAGTTACTGTTCATTCCAAACTTTTTATTTGTTTTACATGTTTAAATTAATTTCTGCACCCTTTCATAAATGTTTTTGACTTACTCATTAACTCTGATCTCTCTATTAATCATTAAGTCAAAACTGAGACGATCCTACTCCGAATGGTATCAAAGCCTCGTGGCCTATTCAATTAGGTGGGGGTAATGGGTGTGTAGGTGCTCTAGCTCTAGGTGCTTACTCAAAACTGTACTCAACAAAGATGAATGCTTACTATGGCTAGGTGGTTTAGCTACAGAGTCAGTAGGTATCATGGTTATGGTTTATTAGAAGATCAAGCTTTAATTAGACATTACAGGAGTCTTCTTCATGATAAAGAATTTGTTCACACAACAGATCCTTATTACATTTAGGTTCTTAGATATCAAGTCTCATTAAGATCAAAACGAATTGCATATCTAATTGTCTAAGCAAGATGGTAAGATATTTGGTCCTTACATAAAAAATTAAAAACATGCTTATTGGTTTTATAGTAATAGAGTTCAATACCTCAAAAAGGAACACCCTTCTGAAAAAGAAGAAATTGAACATCATCAAAAGTTTGCTCAATATCACTTTAAGAAGCTTGTTTATCTAGACTGTCTAGTCACCGTTCTAATATTTGTTTTAGAAGTTCATTAAATTAGACCTAGATATTTAAAGTCCAAGACTTTATAAGATATCAAGACTTTAAGAAGATTAAGAGTTTTTCTTGACTTAGCGTTGGTCAGCCGAAAAACGTGTTCCCGGTAGTGAGTCCCAAGCGAGGCAATAAAATTATTGGTAAGCATGGTGTTCCCGGTGAGTTCAAGAGAGATAATTAATTTAATTAGAGTCAAGATTAATTATAATGTCAAGGATGATTATACGATTATTGTCTATCCGACATGAACCTTCTAGTTCAAATATTGAAGAACATGACTATTCAATAGATGATCAAGATGATAGTATTGATGAAATCTCATATGTAGATGAATGGGAACTAGAAGATGTTGTCCCTCCCAGACCTCAAGAGTTTCCAAAATTAAATCATATTGTAACATCTTTTTCAGGGAATGTTACTCTTAGGTTTAGTAGATCAAACTCTACTAGATATGAATCATCAACTCATTACAGTTCTGCTAGAAGATCAATAGATTTTTCTTAAATAAATTCATCAGGAATTAACTTTAGACCAGTTATTCCAAAACTTGTTTATCAAAATACTCAGGATTCTAATTCTCCTCATATGTCTCCTACTAGGTCAGATTTTCAAAGTCAACTTAGTGTCATATCAAAAGAGTTTCAAATAGATAAAGATTATCTTAGGGAATAATTCATGAGAGTCTCAAACAAAGAGAAAAGACATTGGTATTTCAAAAGGTTTAACAGTCATGCAAGAGTTATACTCAAGATATTTTATTATCATGAATTAAATATCATGGAAACCGATATGCCTTTCTTCGAATGGTTTGAAGAATATGCTAAAGTAAGTGACATGTTTTATCCTTATGTTAAAGTAGATGACATATTTTATTCTTATTCAAAATCAAAAAATATCAATACAAACACTAGGATAAGTCAAAATTAAAAAACTTCATGAAATACAATTGTTACTGCAGTCCCTCATTTTTTAGAAGAAATTACTGTAAAAAATATTCATAATAAAGATGTAGTAACTTCACCATTCAAAATGACACATGGTCTTCACAAGGACAATGCTTTATTAAAAGATATAAAAAATATACAATGTCAAAATAATTATACAAATCAAATACTCAAGATTGTATCAGATCAAATAACTAGAGTAGAGAATCAACTCTATTCTCCTCCTTCCTTAGGTCAGTCATTAGGTCCTTCCTCCTTAGGTCCTACTTCCTCAAAATCTCTTTCTTCTCTTGTAATAACTTTTACTAGTTCAAAAATTCAACAGCCTATCTATAAGATACTAAACTCTTCAAAAATAAAAGATATTAGATTTGGAAATGAAGATGCATTAAATCTAATTGTAGCAAAGCTCAATAAGTTGGATAAGAAACAATCAATCAATATGATCAAAAATGAAGAAGAAGAGTTAGCAGTCAAAAATTCAAGATTAGGTTCAAGAACTTATCAAACTAGGAATTATTATCCAAGACCTAATCTTCTTGACATTCAATTTGAAGAAAGAAGTCAATATGTTCATTCGAGCTATGATGGAACAAGTATTTATGAATGGAATATTGATGGTATGAGTGAACATGAAATATTGAATCATACAAATGACATTCTCATAGCAGTCTATTCTTTTAGAGTCAAAATTCCTTTAGCAGATTTAAGGAATATTCTTAGAATTGTCATTAGTGGTTTCACATGGCAACTTAGAGGTTGGTGGGATAATTATCTCACTAAAGATCAAAGATTAGAGATAGAAAATTCAATAGATCCAGAAACCAATAATTCAACATGTATAGAAATCTTAATCCATGCTNATTTGGAAATGAAGATGCATTAAATCTAATTGTAGCAAAGCTCAATAAGTTGGATAAGAAACAATCAATCAATATGATCAAAAATGAAGAAGAAGAGTTAGCAGTCAAAAATTCAAGATTAGGTTCAAGAACTTATCAAACTAGGAATTATTATCCAAGACCTAATCTTCTTGACATTCAATTTGAAGAAGGAAGTCAATATGTTCATTCGAGCTATGATGGAACAAGTATTTATGAATGGAATATTGATGGTATGAGTGAACATGAAATATTGAATCATACAAATGACATTCTCATAGCAGTCTATTCTTTTAGAGTCAAAATTCCTTTAGCAGATTTAAGGAATATTCTTAGAATTGTCATTAGTGGTTTCACATGGCAACTTAGAGGTTGGTGGGATAATTATCTCACTAAAGATCAAAGATTAGAGATAGAAAATTCAATAGATCCAGAAACCAATAATTCAACATGTATAGAAATCTTAATCCATGCTCTCATTAAATATTTCATAGGTGAACCTCAAAGCTTTTAAGAAAAATCATTAGAAATCTTAGCCAACTTAAGATGTAGAAAACTCTCAGACTTAAGATGGTATAAAAATGTGTTTTTCTCAAAAGTGTTCTTAAGAACTGATTGCAATATAGCTTATTGGAAAGAAAAGTTTATATGTGGTCTTCCTAAGCTATTTGCAGAAAAAGTTAAAGAAAGGTTAAGAAATTTTGGTACTCAACAAGGATTATTATTAACTCAAGTTTATGAAACATCTTCCTATGGTCAGCTAGTTAGTGCTATCAATCAAGAAGTAATGGTTGAGTGTAATGATATAAAGTTTAAAAATAAGATTCAAAAAGATAGTCATAAAAGAAAAGATGAGTAAGGGAATATTTGTAATCAAATGGGAATTGATACTAATTTGATTCCTCCCTCTTCAAGAAATAGGAAAAAGGAAAAATCCTTTAGGAAAGAATTTAGGAATAAGAAATTCAAAAGGAATAGGAAATACTATGACAGAGAAGAATCAAGTAAGCCTTCAAAAGAGTCAAGTAAATCTTCAAAAAATCAAAATAGAAGTTCAAAGTCTAGAAAGACATTCAAAGGTCTGGTTTGTTATAGGTGTGGTCAAATAGGACATTATAAGAATAATTGTCCAATGAAAAAAAAGATAAATTCATTAAAAATTAGTGAAGAGTTGAAAGAAGAATTAAGTAAATTATTCATCAACAAAGTTTCAGACTCAGAGAATGAATCTAAAAGAGATCCTTCATAACAAAATTCTGAAGAAGATCAATTAAAAAATATTTATGATGTTCAAGACGAATCATCTGCTTCAGAATCATCTGAATCTATAACAAGTGAACATTGTGTACAAAATTGCAAAGATCCAGATTGTGCTGAAAATTGCAAGAAGTCAATAAATGTCATTTCATCAAAAGTTTATTTTCTCATAGATGTCATAGAAAAGATAGAGGATGATGAAATCAAAAAAGAATATCTTTTAAAGTTAAAAGATATCATAGATCAAGAAAAACCAAGTATACCTAATATTAAGCCTATAAGTCTTAGTGATATACTTTCAAAAATGAATTCAAAACAACATGTAGTTTCTATCAAAGATCTTCAAAATGAAATCAAAGAAGAAATTAGACAATTAAAACATAATCAAAGTCAAATAGAAATAGAGTTGCTTAACTTATCATTAAAGAATCATATAACTAGTCAAACGTCTAGTCAAAAAGATAAGGATGAAGATGTTGGACAATCTTTAGATTCTCATAAAACTTATTTGAATATCATCAATAAGGTTCAAATTCAAAAATGGTATTGTAAGATATCATTAATCATTAATGAGGAATATCATAGGAATTTCATAGCTCTAGTAGACTCATGAGCAAACATGAATTGTATTCAAGAAGGATTAATTCCTACTAAGTACTATGAGAAGACTTTAGAGTCTTTGTCTAGTGCTAATGGTTGAAAACTTTAAATAGATTATAAGTTAACCAAGACTCAAATTTGCAACAGAGGTATTTGTTTCAAAATGCTTTTATCTTAGTCAAAAA
This sequence comes from Cercis canadensis, assembly GCA_003255065.1. NCBI lineage: Eukaryota > Viridiplantae > Streptophyta > Magnoliopsida > Fabales > Fabaceae > Cercis > Cercis canadensis. Next base: position 73,069 of record QAOA01005911.1, read on the forward strand.
TATCTCAACACCAATCATATTAGGAACTCCATTCCTTACTCAAATTTATCCTTTTCATGTAACATCTCAAGAAATACATACTATTCAAGGTGGTAAAAAAAATCATATTTAAATTTCTTAGACCAATGAAGGATTAAGATGTTAATGAAATTCAAAATAGTTCAATCTTTGTTATCAATATGATAATGAAGAAACAAAAGCAAATTCAATACTTGAATCAAGAAGTTCATTACAGGAGAATAGAAGAACAGATTCAAAATCCTTAGGTGAAAGATAGGATAGAGAAAATTCAACCAAGTATGTGCTGATCTTCCAAATGCTTTTTGGCAAAGGAAGAAGCATAAGATGGAATTACCTTATGAAAAACATTTTCATGAAAGTATTATTCCTACCAAGGCAAGACCAATTCAAATGAATAAAGAATTGTTAGAAATTTGCAAGAAAGAAATTCAAGAGTTGTTAGACAAAAAGCTCCTTAGATCAAGTAAGTATCCTTGGAGTTGTGCAGCTTTTTATGTTACTAAACAAGCTGAACAAGAAAGAGGAGTACCCAGCTTAGTCATAAATTATAAGTTTATTAACAAAGTTCATCAATGGATTAAGTATTTAATATCTAACCAAAAAAATACTTATTTAGTACATTTGTACTAAGTGTGATATATATGTTTTTAAATAATAAATTGTTCATACTAATAAACTTAGTTTTGTAGATGAATCCTCGACAATCATTGATGTTTTTCAGTGATCAAGTCTTATTTGTCTGGCCTAGACAATCTAATTTTCATTACAGAGGTAACTTAGTAAATTTAGATAAGCGTGAAATAGTAATATTAGATGCTATTTGGAATATTAATGACTTTAATAGTAAATAATTAATTTTGGAAATAGTAGCAGATTATTTTTGTTTTTCTCATCACAAATATCATCACAAGCTTCGTCCTACTTGTTGTACAAATGAATATTTCACAAATGATCTTACTTACTACAATCTTGATTTAATCAAAGAAAATGATTTTCTCAAAAAGCAAGTAGAATCCCTGTCAGCCTAACTGGCTCACAGTGGAATATCATCATCATCATCCCCACTGAATGATGAAAGCAAATTCAAAAATCTTGAAGATTTGGAAGATGAAACTTTAGCCCCACTGGCTAAAGATAAGAGAGAGATAGAGGATATCAATACTTCAGCCCCACTGGTTGAAGACAAAAGTGAGATAAGTGAGAGTGTCAAAACTTTAGCCCCACTGGCTAAAGGAAAAGAGCAAATTCTACCTTTAACCCCACTGGTTAAAGAAAAATCGATAAAAGAGGAAAAAGAAAAAAAACAGTCAAGAACCTTCTTCTTCTCTCATAGTTTTCTCAATCAATTATCAAACGTTGATTGTAGAGAACTTATTCATCAAGCACTTCAACAGGTGAACCTTGTGTTCAAAATTGCAAAGATCCAGATTGTGTTGGAAATTGCAAGAAGTCAATAAATGTTATTTCATCAGAAGCTCATTTTATGATAAATGTCATAGAAAAGATAGAGGATGATTAAATCAAAAAGGAATATCTTTTAAAGTTAAAAGATCTCATAGATCAAGAAAAACCAAGTATACCCAATATTAAGCCTATAAGTTTTAGTGATATACTTTCAAAAATGAATTCAAAACAACATGTAGTTTCTATCAAAGATCTTCAAAATGAAATCAAAAGAGTCAAAGAAGAAATTAGGCAATTAAAGCAAAATCAGAGTCAAATAGAATTACAGTTGCTTAACTTATCATTAAAGAATCATATTAATAGTCAAACGTCTAGTCCAAAAGATAAGGATGAAGATGTTGGACAATTTTCAGATTCTCATGAAACTTATTTGAATATCATCAATAAGGTTCAAATTCAAAAATGGTATTGTAAGATATCATTAATGAGGAATATCATAGAAATTTCATAGCTCTAGTAGACTTAGGAGCAGACATGAATTGTATTCAAGAAAGATTAATTCCTACTAAGTACTATGAAAAGACTTTAAAGTCTTTGTCTAGTGCTAATGGTTCAAAAATTCAAATAGATTATAAGTTAACCAAGACTCAAATTTGCAATAGAGGTATTTGTTTCAATATATATATATATATGTGTGTGTGTGTGTGTGTGTGTGTGTGTGAAATGGAGATTCCATTAATCATCTTTCAAAAGAACATCTAAAAAAAATGTAGTTCACATTCCCAACTGGAAAAAAAAATCCACTCCTTCTTTTGCAAGCACTACGTGTTTTGTTATGATTCCGGAGAAAATCAAAGCATTGTATTTGCTTCCTCCTAAAATTGTAGAAGTGCTTTATGATATATCTTGTAGTTGGAAGCATTAGAATCTACCTTTTTCTTATTTTCTTCATTTGGAATCCATATTTTTTAATTTCTTGTCTTTGTATTTCAAATCCACCAGCCATTTGTGTGTTCTAACACTAATTTTAATCATGAAGCAGAATAAAATCACATTTGATGTCTTGTTGGTGGCAGTGGTATTTGGATTAGAGTTAATTATAATAATAGAAAATAAAAAGAAACATATGCTAGTTTAATAGAGTTAACTTTTAAGGAGCCAGTTACTAAAAAGTTAGACAAATGTTAAGCTCTAGTCCACTGCTAGTGGAAATTGAAGTCCACTAGTGGTGGAACAAATAAAATTAAAAGCATATAGAGAAAATTATGCCATATCAGTAGTTTATATATATATATATATATATATTAGAAGTAGGTCTTAAAATGTTGACATAGATTACTACATCATCAGAAGTGCCATGTGGTCTAACACCAAAATTATAATATCATAATAAAAATTAAATTAATTTATTTTATGATTCACACCAAACACCAACTTTTTTCCTATTTGTCTGTTAACAATAAAATTAAATTTTAAACCCAATTGAAAATTTAAAATTTCTTGAGATACAACTGAACAATTGAGATGAGAATAAAAAAAAAAAAAAAAAAAAACTATAGATATTCTTTTTCGAAATAATAACGCTGAGATTTTGTGAAAATATTAAGTTAACAGGGTTTACTCTAGATCACCTAATTCACCGAATAAGGGTAACAGATCATGTTTAGAGTGCCATATTAACGAATTTAGGTTGAATGTAGCACCAATTTGTGAACTAACAAAAGTGAAACTGCGGATTAAGGATTTGAGTTCGTGGAATCCGCCAAAACTGGTTACAGAATTCTAATGTTAGCTTTCAACTTTGATTTTGATATGTATCTAATAGAAAATGAAGAAGATGTAGAGTGGGAGGGAGAGAGAGAAAGAGAGATAGAAAAGAATATGAATTGTTAGTATCTTTTAATTGCCTACCCTACAGTTACAGAATCTGATATTTCAATACAACAAATACACTAGCACGTGCTCCCCACGTGCTTACTAATTTTCTAAGACTATCCTTTTTTCCTACTAATTCATAACATTGAACCCCTCCAACCCCAAAACAGCATTCTTGTCCTTAAGGATGAAAGTGCGGATAGGTCTATTTAATTTTAGCAAATGATTCCCAAGTAACAACTTTCAGATTGGTATGAGCCCATTAGACCAGTGATAAGTCGATTTTATACCACTTATCTTGTGCTAATCTAGCTTGATGTATGTTTATTCTAGGATATATTAGGTTGGTTCTAATGTTTTATTGTTTATTTTGTAGGTTTTTAATTTAAAAGTCTTCAGAAGTCATTTTAGCATTTTTCGGTGTCAAAAAGATAAGAATTCTGGAAGAATTAGGTGGAGGCAGCTGCTTAAGCACCACAACCCCAGTCTTAGCGCTGCAGCGCCACGTGTGCATAAGAAATGAATATTTTCTAAAGACTAGGGTGCCAATGCGCCTAGAAAGAAAAAAAATAGACACCAAGGTAGAAGCTTTGACACCACAACGCCCTAAAGTTAGCGCCGCAGCACCAGAAGAAGAGGAAATTTTACATTGTGGTAGAGAGCTCAGTGCTTAGCGCAGCCATAGGAACCACAGCGCTAGTCTTCATCAGAATTTCATTGTTCAAGCAAAGACTTCGAGGCTGCAGTGCCCAAACTCGAGGCCACAACCCCTTTAGAGTCAACTCAAGATTTGACTTCTGCGCTGTTTTCACTAGGATTTCTATTTTATTTTCTTTTCTTTTTGTCTTAAACTTCCTAGGACATATAAATAGGACTCTTAGAGACTAAATTAGGGTTCCACACATTTTTACACAAGAGGCAAGAAGAGAAGGAAGATTAAGCTAGCTCAAAGATCGGGATTTCATCATTGTTTCTCAGCTTTTAAGAGTTTTTCTCATCTTTTTCTCTTATATTTATGTTTAAATTTTATGTGAACATGTTTTTATTTTCTGTCATCAACTAAATTCACCTTCTAGGGCTATGATTTTTTTATCTTTGATTTTCTACTGATCTAATTCTAGAACCTCTTTATTAATTGTCTTCTTCTTCTCAGTTCTTCATGCTTCAAATCGATTGGCCATCAATTTAGTTAATTCGATAATTGCAATGAGACCAAAAGGTAATTTGTAATTCAAGATCATAGAGATTAAGATCATAGGTTTCATAAGAGATAGGAATATACCCTTATGATCTATGTAGGTATTAAAAGAACCAAAGAACTTAAAGAATTTATGGGTAGTTTAATCCACATAGGAATATAGTGAATTGGTGCTTAAAGATATTTTCATTTGACCTTGGAAAAGGCTAATGACTAGTTTAGGGTTCTTGGCTAATAATTAAAGAAGTAGGAATAACAATCCATAATAGCTATGGTAAAATCGAAAACCCTAGATACTTCTCATCCATACTTCTACTTGTTTTAATATTTTTGTCTTTAAATTATTGCTTGATATTCATTCTTGATTGTCTAGATAAAATGGGAATACACCTAATTTTGGTACTTAGTAGCCATAGTATCCATGGAGCGATACTTTATTCACTACTATATTACTTTATCGCGACACATACACTTGAGTACGATTTTAGCATGACAAGTTTTTGGCACCACTGTCAGGTACTATGTGTCTATTAATATCAATACTAAGTTATTCTAATCTTAGTCTAAATGTTTATCTTCTATTTTTCTCTTTGCTCTTGTTTTTCAAGAGTTTTCTCTTGTGTATGAGAAGTGCGAGGCGTGGTAATCTACTTCCTTTGGATTTTGAAATTAAGAAAACCTATAAGAAACATTGGAAGGAAAGACAAAACGATGTTAAACTAGCTCAGGATGCTATGGAAAATGCTGGGGAAACCCGAGAGCTAGTGGTGGCTCAAAAGGCATTGAAGCAGTATGGGGTTCCTAAGGGGCCACTTTCAATCTCATGAATTAGTAGGCCAGCCATACAAGCCAACTCCTTTGAGATCAAGGGAAATGTGATTTAGATGATGAAAGCTAACCAGTTTGGTGGGTTAGCTACTGAGGATGCAAATGTGCACTTAGCCAAATTTTTGGAAACCTATGATACCTTTAAATTCAATGGTGCCATTGACGATGCCATTAGACTATGCCTATTCCCTTTTTCATTGAAAGATGAGGCATAGAATTGGCTACATTCTCTACCAGCAGGGTATATTAGTGCATGGAATGAGATGACTGAGCAATTCTTTACGAGATTTTACCCACCAGCAAAAAGCCCCAAGATGCCCAATGACATTAATACTTGTGTGTAACATGACATGGAGGGATTGCATGAAGCTTGGGAATGCTTCAAAGGCTTGTTGAGAAAGTGCCCATATCATGGTTTACCAAAGTGGATGCAAATTCAAACTTTCTACAATGGTTTGATTGGGTCTATAAGAACTCTACTTTATGTTGAAGTAAGTGGGTCATTAATGGAGAAAACTAATGAATAGGACTTCGGGTTGCTTGATCAAATGGTGGAAAACACACGCTAATGGCCTTTTGAAAGGGGTCCGCCTAAGAAAGCCTATGGGTTGCATGTTATAGATCCTATCATAGCCCTTATTGCCAAGATGGACATTATTGCAAAACATTTGGGTACTTTGATAGCCAATGTTATTCATACTCCTCAAACCATATGTGTCATAGCGATCATTCTAGTGCATAATGTCTAGTGATGAACTCAAATATGCCACCATCTCTTGAGGAAGCTCAGTTTGTAAGGAATTCTAATAGGCAAGGTAATTCCTATTTACAATTCGGGATAGAAAAACCACCTAAATTTCTCATTGGAAAATTCTCAGAATGTGGTCCATCTATTCGAATGTCAATCTTCTATGCAAACTCCAGTGCAAGCTCAGCCACTGTCACCTAAAGTCTCTTTAAAAGATGCTCATGCTTAGCTGACATTGAACACCACTCAATTCATGAAAAGGATAAACACTACATTGCAAAACCAAGCGGCTGCTATCCACAACTTAAAAGTGCAAGTTGGCCAGATTTTTAATATACTTTCTTCAAGAGATCAAGGCACATTGCCTAGCAATACAGAGAAAAATCCCAAAGAGCAAGTCCAGGCAATTTCCTTGAGGAATGAAAAAAATCTTAGAAGAGCCAAAAAGAAAGGTTACAGCAGTAGAAAAGGAGAAAGAAGAGAATGATGAGGCTACTGTACCTATAGAAGAAACACATTAAGGAGAGGTAGAGGAATCGAGATCCAAGACTGCTACACAGTGCCCTCTACCATATAAGCCAAGAGTGTCATTCCCTCACCAAATTCAAAAGCAACACCTTGGTAAACATTTCTCTAAGTTCCTTGAGGTGTTTAAAAACCCCACATAAATATTTTCTTTGCGGAGGCCTTGGCACAAATG
>QAOA01005911.1:86539-105729 GCA_003255065.1 Cercis canadensis
TTTTTTTTTATCTTAGTTTTTGTTTTAGTGTTATTTAGATTGGGCCTAATATTAATGTTAGTCTTTTGATTTCTTTTGATGAAAGACTCATTAATAATGTGTAGATTAGTTATTGTTTAGTGATTAAGTTCAATCATCATCATCGTATTATTATGGATTAAGTTAGGTAATAATTGTGTTGACAATTTTTCTTAATGTTCTTGAGGTGAGAGATAAATTTCTTGGTTATGCCAGAGGTACTGATATGGCCAATGAAATTTTCAATATCATTTTTACTTGTTTGATTATTATTTCTCTGGAATTTATTTGTTACATTGTAATTTGAATATATTGTTACATTTTATTATTATCTTTACTTATGCTAGAATAAGATTACCAACGAGCGAATAATAATAGATAATTGTGATGACAAGGATTCCCTGACATTCCTGAGGTGAGAACTATCACTTTAATCTTTCCAGATGTATTAGTGGACTTAAAGGAAGATATTTGATAAAAATCTTTTGCCACAAATGTCAAACTCATTTCTTGAACATATAATAAATTACCTTTCATGTATCTAGTTATCACTTAGGAAGATAGTCTTGAGACATCCTTTAGGCTTTGCTAGAAGTACTGACAGGGCCTAACAAAACATTATTTTATTTTAAAATATAATATTAGGACTAATTTTTTCAATAATTTTTAGATGACATAAAATTAAATTGGTAATTGTTCGCTAGAATGGGCGTCGTAAGGTGTTAACACTGCCCTTACACGTAACCAACTCCCTTATCAAACTCTAATAACGTAGATCAAACTTTTTTTTTATAGGCATCCAATCATGCCTTAAATCGATTGGTGGTGACTCCATCAGTTTTCTTCAATCATTTTTTATTTATTAAAAAGCTTTTCAAAACTTACACTTTTACACATTTTCTCGCTGCCTCACATTGTCGTGCTCTTGAAAAGGACGTTGCGATAGCTTGGCGACTCTGTTGGGGAACTTTAATAGTTAACTCATTCAAATTTAATTTAACGTCATCTATTATTGTATTTTGGTCCTTTATTTTTTGTATCGTTTGAATTTATTTACCTTATTAGATTATTGTGATTTTTGGGGCTTTCCCATCTCTATGCTTTATTTAGTGCCAGTTTGTATATTCTCATGCATCCTTGCACACACAAACTCTCTACCCGGGTTTCACTTTTCCATCCAGGATTAGATTTGGGCATAAAGTAACAATGTCTTGAGAGACCATTAGTCACCATATAGGCTTGTGAAACACTCCAAACCAAGTTGTATCCTTTCTGCTTGTAACCTGTCATGATGAGGATTGGGGATCTTACTAACCCAAGTGTGGGTGTTAGTAAGAACAATTTGGAACCTTTCACCTATTAGGTTAAGATTTGACCCAATTCATGCATATTTGGCAAGCTTAGGGGCTTGTTTTAATTCCTCATTCTTTCAATCATATTCATTTAGTATGTCTTATCTTTGTTCATAAACTTTATTTTCCTTCATCCACATTCATCCATTTCAATTTTAACCATTTTCATTTCATGTCATGTACCCGCATTTTGCATATACATCGTAGGCATTAACTTCATTTAAACTTTTATTTATTTTCCTTTTTCACCTTTACTATCTCATTTTTTTATTATTTTGGTCCACTTTATAAAACATGCACTTTGTGATCCATTTATATATCATATTCATTCTTGCTTTTTGAAATTATTAAGGCACCATTGCGCCGTGTCAAGAAGATACTGAAAAGTCTTTTACCTGAAGTCTTGTTTTCACTCGTTCTTAAGCTTATCTTCAAACTTCTGTTTCATCACAAAATATGGCTGAGCCTCAGGGGACTGAAAACCCAAATCCTAATCCTTCGAAAAAAAGAATTTAAGCTTTGGAAGAAAATGTTGGCCAAATCCTTAATCTGCTAAAGAAGCTAATAGAGGACAAAACCCCAATTGAAAACCTTATCCCCTAATACTTAATGAGGCTAATCCTTCTCATGATCCAAAAATGAAAGCTTCTACTCCACCCTCCACTTCTAATCCACCTAAAAGCATTCTAGCCAAGCCTAAAATTGTTTACTACACTGTATCTGATAATGAAGGTGGGGATGATAAGGTAAAAGAGGATATGGGGATGATAAGGTAAAAGAGGATACTAAGCAAACGAAGATGACCAATACAATGGAGTTGCTGGAAGAGAAACTTCGAGCCATTGAGGGTACGAACAAGTTTGGAAGATTTGATGTTGAAGGTCTATGCATATTATCTAACGTCGTATTTCGTCCAAAGTTTAAAGTCCCTGATTTTGAGAAGTGTGATGGCAAAGGAGACCAGATGATCCATTTAACTATGTACACAAGAAGTATGGCGGCCCGTGTGAACAATGAAAAGTTAATGGTGCATTGCTTTCAACATAGCTTATATGGGGTTGCCCTTTGATGGTTCCTTCATCTTGACAAAGTATAGGTTAAAGGATGGAGAGGACTTGCTAAGTCTTTCTTAAAGCAATATAGCTTTTGTACAGATATCATTCTTGATAGATTTGGATTGCAGAGAATGTCTAAGAAAGAGAGCAAGACCTTCAAAGAATATGCTCAAAGATGGCGTGAGAAGGTCGTTGAGGTCCAACCTCAATAAGTAATCAGTGCAACTTGCACAAAACTCCAGCTATAAAAGTCTCACAAAATAGAGTAAATGAGGGAGAGCCAAATAGAAAAAAAAAAAAGATATAGAGAGTAAGAGTAGATATAGAGAGATACAATAAGACAATACAATGCAACAAAGAACAAAAATCCTTCTCTACATATACAGAATACAATTTCTCTACTCATACTGAGAAAAATTTAGAGGAGGAACTTTGGAAAAAAAAGGAAATCATTAAAGAAGAAAGGGAAGGGACCAGGTATATCTTCTATTCACTCACCCTCACATTTTGTTCCTTTCTTTCAGTACTCACATCACACTCAAAGCACCACTCATACAAAAAAAAAAAAAAAAAAAAAAAAAAAAAAAAAAAAAAAAAAAAAAAAAAACTTGAGTTTCCTTATCTTTATTTTGGTAGAGAAATATTTTCTTTTTAAGCCAAGAGAGGAGCAAGGCAGAGGGGTGGCACCGCTAGTAGCGGTGGCTCCACGCCCAATCCCTAAAACCATCCCCAAATCCATCATTTTTATAGAGTCAAACCAAGAAATCTATTTTCTTAGGATTTATGCATGGTATTAGAAATTAAGCATAATAGAAACTCAGTTAGAAAGAAAGTAACCGAGCTAGAGGAAGAAATTGAGTTACAAAGTGAGAAATTTTTAGAGAGAGAAATATAGAAAAATTTTAAGAGAAAGTTAAGGTAGAGAGGAAGGAATTTGTACCTTGGCTACCAATGGTAAAGAAATAGAAACAAAATCCATGCTTTGCCTTTGTACCAAGAGGGGAGGGGGATAGGATGAATGTTGTGTTTTTTCTTCTCCACTACTTCTCTCCCTTCTCTATTCTTGTTTCTTTTTCCTTTTATGCGTTTTATGTTTATGCTTATTAACTCATATTCTTTTTCTTAACTAAGTTTGCTTGGGCTTTCTTTTTTTATTTGTTTTAGTCATGGTGGGCTTGTTATTTCAATTATGGTGTTAGTGTGGCTGGTTGTGCTTATTTTTTTTAGGGGTTATTGAGTTGCTGGTCTGGACACCATTTGGGTGTTTTTAGTTTATTTTTTTTATTTTTTTGTTTGCTTTTCTTTTTGAATTGGTTTGTTTACCTTCTGGACAAGGACAAGACTCACTGTTTGGGCCTATGTTTTTACTACACTTTAGTTTTTCTTTTTCTATGGTGGTGTTTGGTACCAATTATGTTTTAAGATTCCTGTGAAAGTAAGGTGGTAATAAAACTTTCGCATGTTTGGTACAAGAGATACAAAATTATTCCTGGGAATGAAATTTGTACACAAAATGGCAATAAAACTTTCCTACCTCAAGAGGTGGGAATCCAACTTTCTTGGTAATGGAGGTGCTAGCGCTTAGCACTAGGTTTGGAGCGCCCAACACCGGGCCTCCATTTGGGTTTCTCGCTTTTTCTTTCATCCAAAAACACGCACACTCTCTTTTTTCCTCTCATTTTTAGGAGAATCTCTCCGATTCGTGACCACACTCAATTTTGCTCTTTTGGGTTTAAATTTTGGGAGCGAAATAGGGTCATGGTGCTTCCATGTGGGTTGACGTTGTGGTCGCACTTAATGGTGGTGGGGACACCACGTTAGGCTCACGCAAAACATGATCCCCAAATAGCAATTTTGAAGGAAGGGGATGATTCGGTGATGGTGTCACAGTTTATGATAGAGTTACAGGGGTTGAAGATGGTGAACAAAGAGGAGCCCCCAATCCAAGGCTGAAAGGGGATTAGAATAAGAAACCAGTAATTGAGCAGAACACTTGCTATAGAATGCAGTGGGGTTCTGCTCTTAGGTGTGAAGGGTGGAAATCAAGGGTGGACGAGGAAACTGGTAACAGATTTCAACCATTCTCATCCTCAATTTAGAGAATGCATGACATAATCTATGGTCTATAGTTAACTTATAATGCATTGAACTAAATGTAGTATAGGGGTTTGCCAAATACACTTGAAAGAACTTCTTAGGCTGAGAGAGAGAGAGAGAGAGAGAGAGGGAGGATATTCCCAGGAAAGTTAAGTGTTAACCAAACATGGGAATATCAACTTTCCTAGTAATCTCATTCTTGGGAATAGGATTCCCAGGGAATAGGATAACTGGTACCAAACACCACCTAATGGTCTTAGGTTGAATGGGTTAGGATCTATTGGGTTAGAATGTTTTGTTTTTAGACTTATGTGTTTGTTGGAAAGGTTACAGCAGTAGAAAAGGAGAAAGAAGAGAATGATGAGGCTACTGTACCTATAGAAGAAACACATTAAGGAGAGGTAGAGGAATCGAGATCCAAGCCTGCTACACAGTGCCCTCTACCATATAAGCCAAGAGTGTCATTCCCTCACCAAATTCAGAAGCAACACCTTGGTAAACATTTCTCTAAGTTCCTTGAGGTGTTTAAAAACCCCACATAAATATTTTCTTTGCGGAGGCCTTGGCACAAATGCCCAGTTATGTCAAGTTCATGAAGGAGATTCTCACTAAAAAAAGAAAGCTAGAGGACTTTGAAACAGTGGCATTTACTGAAGAGTGCAGTGCAATTCTCCAAAAGAAGTTACCTCCAAAACTCAAAGGTCTAGGGAGTTTTAATATTCTTTGCACCATTGGTAGCTTATCTTTTGGTAAGACACTTTGTGATATTGGTGCTAGTATTAACCTTATGCCTCTTTCTGTTTTCAAGAAATTAAATATTGGAGAAGCTAAGTCAACCATAGTATCATTACCGCTAGCTAATAGATCCATTAAGTATTTGAGAGGTGTCATAGAAGATGTACTAGTCAAAGTGGATAAGTTTATCCTCCCGGCTGACTTCATTGTACTGGAGATGAAAGAGGACCAAGAAGTTCCCATCATACTTGGTCGTCCATTTTTAGCCACGAGACAAGCTCTTCTCGATGTACATAAAGGGCAGCTCACCTTGAGAGTTCAAGGTGACCAAGTCTCATTCCAAGTGTTCAAGAAAACGAAACACCTGGATGAGGAGCATAGATGCTTAAAAATTGACACCATAGAGGGAAAGCACCAAAGAAGTATTTAAAGCAAATGCCTTAAAGAAACCAATTGAAGCTCACATTGAGGGGATGACTAAGAAGGAAAAGCCACTTGATTTCGAGGTTCATGATGAGAAAACACCCACAAAGCAATTGGGTAGTGCCTTGCCTTGAGTTGCTCCTCATTAAGCTCTCAAAAATAGCTTTATAAAAAAAAAAAAAAAAGGTAAAAATCGATTTTTAGAGGGTAATAAGCAATTTACATAAGCTTATCCAAATATAATTTTATTTGCATATAAGTACTTATGGTAGTAGAGAAGCTCTAATAAGCCCTAATTAAGTTATACTATCCAAACAAGGCCTAAGTAGATCTTCAAATNCTAAGTATATCTTAAAATCTAATCATAATAATTCAGATGATACTCTAAAATTAATATATATGCTTATTATAAGACATAGATATGGGAAACATATATACATACCATGATCCATTGGCTGTTTGCATGTCTTCAATGTATTGCAACACTTTTTTTGATAAAATTGTTAATTTCAACTTTTCTATGCTCTGGGAGTAGCTTCCTGAATAGAACTAATGCATTGATTGAAGATGAAGTACATTCAACATCTCTGAACCACTATTATTTAGTATTAAAGAAATATATAGATTTGGTATGTTAGCCATTACAGCATGGCAAACCATGCATGAGAACATCCAGTTATCTAAATCATATATGAAGGCATTAAAATTTGAAATTAATTTGGTCCTATTGCCACATAACTTCTGTTCTTCTTTCTTTGAAGAGTCTACATTATTTATATATTTTAGTTGAAGCTTTTGATGTAAGCATGTATTTATATACTCAAAATATATTTTCTTAGTAATCTATTTCTATGTGAATTTAACTATATATATATATATAAAATGGATGATGATCATGATTTTTATTTTTAATTTTAATAGTTATTTTATTTTGATTAAGGTTGATTTATTTCATATTCACATATATTCTTAATTTATTTTTTGATGGACATATCAATGTGTAATTGTGATTATAACAACAAAGCACTAAATGAATCATTCTTTTCTTTTCACTATTTGTTGGGTATTATTACCTATTTATTTTTATTTAATCATGTATACATTTTAAATTTTTATGTTTAAAATGTAATGATTATAAGATTTTTCAACAAAAAAAAAAGAGAAAAAGATTTTGTAGAATTAATGAAAAGATTACAATCATTAAGTACTTGTTTCTATTACTTTTGTCACAATTTTTCACGTTTAGATATTAATCCATGAGATATTTCATTTTATATAAATGTTATTTTTATTTATGCTAAATTTCATATGTATTGATTTTCTATGAAATATATAATATTTTTCATTACTTACTAATATGTATTAATTCTATTTGAGATATTTAAAATATTTATTCTTAGTATTATTTATTTTCTTTTATTTATGTCAAGTTTTTTTTTTTTTTATTGATATCAAACAAACCATGCAAGATTAGGAATCCAAAGTTTTTCTATGAAACTTAACCAAATAAAACAAAATATTAAACATCTAATGGTTTAATCTATAAATATTAAAAATTATAATGTAAAGAATAGTAAACTTGGAGGTAATCTTCTTAGTGGGCCATGGAGATAATAATCCAATTTAGGGCAAACTAAAAGTTTTATGTTCTTATCCTTTACTGGTTCGTGTTGGTGAGGTTGTTTGACGAATATCCTTTATTTAGCAAATAGTTGGATGAGAGTGGCACCTTATCCTTCAATAATTAGGGAATAAATTCAAAGATGTATGTTTATAAGCTACAGATCTACCAAAATATGGCTATACATATATGGACTTTATTGGATGAAAATTAGAAGAAAAAAAAACACAAAAATTTAAAAGTAAGATTTGGGAATGTAATTTCCTCTACAATTTAATGGTTACACATATGTGCACTTTACTGGGATGGGGAATTAACACTACAAGAAAACACATGATTTCTCATGAAACTAAATTCTATGAGAAATTCTCACGGATTAGCATTCAATAGGAATTTCTCACAAAAAAAATTTCCATCAGAATTTCTCACAGAAAACTTTTATGCAAGAAACTTTTGTGAGAAATTCCATGAGAAAATAACATCATAAATTTAATTTTCTCAAAAATTTCTCGCATAAAATTTTTCCATGAGATATTCTGTAAGAAGTTGAATTTCTCATAGAAAAGTTTTCTGTGAGATAATTCTATGAGAAATTTTATGAGAAACAAAACACACTGTTTTACTAAAGTTAAAATTAGGGTTTCAAATTTCTCACGAAATTTTTCTATGAGAAAATTCCATGAGAAAACTGCATCTTATCTCCCTCATGCAACCATTGCAAATAGCTCTCATTTTCCCTCTCTTCTCTTCCCCTTCTCGGTCCCCCTCCCTTCCACCGTTCTAGGTGGCGCACTGGAGGGTTTGCGGCGGCATCTGATCGGTTTACTTGTCCCCCCTTTTGTGTCTTAGTACACACTGAGATAAGTAGAATTTCCTCTTTGTTTATGCATTTTTCTTCTTGAATTTGTAGTTAAATTGCAAATGGCTTTTGATGCATGATATGTTTTAAGTGAATGTTGCTTATATTAGATGTTATTAGGGTAGTTTTGAATGTGGAAAAAATTTGGGGTTGATGCCCGAATTGAAAATGTTAAATTGGAAGTGATTTTGTTGATTTTTGGTAAAATTGAATTAGGGCTTTCGTTAGGAATGATTCTGGTATTTTTTTGGATTTTTTTGGATGGTGTATGACTTATTGCAATTTTGGGAGGTAGCTATATGTAAGGGTCAAATGGAAGACGAGAACACAAACTAAGACTTGCATGGGGTTTTGGTTGAAATGGCAGAGTATAGAAAGGAACTAAAGAAGCAAACTAAGTCCATCCTTGATACTCAGAGGAGCTACCAAGACTTGCCTCTGGTATTTCATATTTCAATTTATTCTTATACTGCAACTTGTTTTGGAGTATTGTATGTTTTATTTTATATTTTACTCTAATTATATTTTTGTGTTGGTGGTGATGGTGCAAGATAAAGTTTTGGCTGCCTTAGCAATGGAGGATAAGAAACAATAGTATGCTGCTGCTCAGTAGTATTTGGAAGATGTATTGCATTCAGCTCTTGTCAGTAGCAAATGATATGCAACTTTAGTGCTTGAGTTAACTAAGTTAATTGTTGCTTAATTAGCAATGTTTTAAAAACCGGATCGGTGAGTGAATCGGTTTGGCAAAATATACCGGTCGGACCGCCCTGTCGAACCAGTTTAACCGAAGCTTTTTCCAAAATTAAAGATTCAAAATGAAAACATGGAGGATAAAGAAAAAATCATCAAACTTAACTCATAAGTGAAAATCTCAAACTTAAAAATTAAAATACATAGTCTTAAAACTATTGTTTCAAGTTTGACTCCTCTTAAAAATTTAATATAAGGGAATGCTAGGTTACCTTAATATTTTACAGGGTAAAAAAGGAAAACTTAATGAGTTTCTAACTCTAGTAGACTATCAAATATACAAACAACCATCAGATGAGAGATGAGATATGCAGCACCAAATTCGGGGCAAACAATCCTAAAACTTAGAAAGAGAGCTAATTTTAAATGAGACAATGACATGATACCAGATGGAAAGTTAAGTAAGGACTAATTCAAACAGTAAAGATATATATAATTCCAAGTAAAAAAATACTTGGCCAAACTCACTCTCTGAGAGACGTTTTTCTCTGTACATAATTATAGCTAACATTCACCAACAGAGATAAGAAATATAAAAGAATAACTACTTTATGCACATGAAAAATTCCATGGCATAGACAAATCAGAAGTCAACCTATGGTGTTGCATCCTAAATCCTTGCATTTTGAAATTACCAAGGTGATTATATTCTAAAAATCATATGTTCTATACTTCAACTACATATCCAGTTTTTTTTTTGGGTTCTTAACTTGACATAGATAAGCATTTGCTCTATAGCATCTACAAATTGGATGTTAATGTGTAACTTCTTGAACACCTCCAGAAATTTAGAGAACTGATTATTAGTTTCTTCTTTTAGAATCTCTAAGGAAAAGGAAGTGATAGAACATATGATGAAGCATTTTTTGGAAAAAAAACTTAGATTTTAACCTCTCTATAACTGTAATAGGTGGTTCTACATGAGGATGAAGATCATCCTTTTTCTTAGGATCAGTTGGCTTCTCTATGGGGACCTCTACTGTGATTCTAGTAGGTTCCCCTAAGATTTCACAATTACGAAGATTAATAGCCTTGACATGCTCTTGAGGATTTACCTCTATATCACTAGGTAAGGAATACTGTTGTTTTGGTAAAGAGCATGCTAGAAATATGGCCCATTTGCACTTCTAGGTTGCTAATGGATGCTTCCTGATTCTGAAGTGGAGTATCAGTCCTTGCCATAAATAAAATTGTATTCATAGTTAATTGGTCAAGGGCAATCTCCACAAAAACCTTTGGGAGTGGGTGATTGAGCTCACAATAGAGGTTGTGGCTTATCAGGATTATAGGGGTTGGAGTAAGGATTGTTCTACCTACTATGATTCCCCACAAAATGTGCTTTCCCAAACAGGACATGAGCAAAGGGATTTTCAACTTGATAGTTTGTACTAGAATGAGGTCCACTAAAATGATCAAAAACTACAGGTAAATAGTGGATGACATTGACATTCATAGAGGTCAATTGCTTAGGTATAGAATCCATTTTAGCAAATAGTGTTGTAAGGATATCAACATCATGAACCCCAAGTGCCTTTCGTGGTGCTGACCTATCAGTAGGTCATTAATAGTCATTAACAACCATATCTTTTAACAAGTCGTTAACAACATCATAAGTTTTTCTCATTAAAGATCCATGATGAACTGCCGAGGCTCTTCAAATTAGTGAAATTTGCAGTCAGTTCACCAAAGCTACTTGTAGCATAAGGTAACACCGAGTCAAACCATAAGATTATTCTAATTAGGAAATCAAATTAGGGAGTTTAATTAACAGGGGGTTTGATTTTTAGATGTGATCAACAGAAAGTAATTAAAAGTGGTAAATCAAAAGTAATCGACCGAAAGAAATGACAGAAAGTAATTGACCGAAAGTAAATGACAGAAAGTAATGAACAGAAAGTAATGGACAGAAAGTAATGAACAGAAAGTAATTGACAGAAAATAATGAATGGAAAGTAATTGACTTTAACAAAGCAATCAATCCAAGGAATCAACTAATTCTGATTTTAATCCATCATTGATTACAAAAGATTCATTCAATTATTAACCTAGTTCTTGGCCTTAGAAGACATGAAGAAGCCTCTAATTGATCTATGGATCACTATTGAATAAGCATCTAGAATTCAATTAATTAAGGTTCAATGGATTAAGCATCTACTAATCCAAATTAATTTAAAGTCTAGAATCCAACCAAGGTTAAACAATCCATCCAAAAGCTTAAAAACATTGTTTAATCTTTACAATCCTCTTTTAACATATGAAATTAAGCAATTATCATATGAACATTCAAATTTGAAATTAAGCAACTCAAATAGAATTAAATGATGAAAAGCAGTTAATTAATCATCGAATAAATAACAGTTAAAACAGAATCTCAGAATCAATATCAGAACAGCCAATACTTGTATTGATCTAAGTGATTAGCCCTCCATGAACATGAAGGAATGATCCAATACAAGAAAAACTATAGAGAGAAAGGAGGCCAGAAAAATTGTCTAGCCAAAAAAAGATGTGAATCTCGGCTGCCTCTTCTCCTATTTATAGACATCCAAAAATCACTACAAACCTAAACTACCCTTCAGTCAAAATTATTTCCATAGTCCTTAGCTTTAATTGGGCACTGGTTTGGGCTTAATTGGGCCTTGGATGAGAAAGTTAGGCCCATTTAACTCTTAACTGCTCTCTGGACTAATCAGTCGACTTCAAGGGGAAATAGCACTATCAGACAGCCACATTTTGGAGAAGTAATCTTGACAAGAATTTAAGCTTTATGTGTTAGCTATCTAATGGTACAAATTTCAGGTCCAGACGACACCCACTGCCAAAGTTAAGTTCCAATCTCTTCACAGGGGTCAAGATCCAGCGATAACATCTCTGCTCTAACTTCTAGGCTACATATGACATACTAGACGTCCGAATTGGCCTTGGAACTCTGAATGAAAGTTGTATATAATTCTCTCAGCTTTCCTACAAGGAAAGGCTCGTAATTTTTAGACATTCAGAACTAAAGATAAGCATGAAACACAGAGATAGCATAAAATGCCCAATATTGCTGAAAAAATACAATTAGGCCCAATTGGATCCAAACTCGTGAAATCAGGCCCAAGCCCAATTAAATAGGCCCAAAAGAGGTTTAAGAAGCTAGAAATGAGGGATAATTCCTGCATACAAAGTGTGATTATCAATCCACCTGCAGCTACATCAACTAGAGTTTTGGTTGAACTGTCAACCAATTATAAAAGGTATGCAGTTGCAACCAATTAGGACGTCCATGATGTTGGCATATATGCAGTAACTCCTTGTGTCTTTCCTAACTTTTCTAGAGTGACTCCAAGATATCCTAAGTGGTGATAGTCCCCACTGGCAATTAGTGCAGCCAACTTTTGGCCATTTCCCGAAGTGAGAATGGGAATAGCCTGAGTCTCACAACATCATCAGTAACACCATTTTGCTTGAAGGTATCACAGATCTCAAAGAAGCAGGCAATGTGAGGATGTGGATTTCACTAGCTAAACCACTGAATTGGTCAGCCTAAACAATCTGAATGATTGCTTGTTTAATCTCAAAGGTATTGGCTTGAATTGTCTGTACCCTTATTCTAGAGATGATATTTGCGACTACAAAAATAGCATAGTCACGAAGTGCCTTTGGTTTGTTTGCTTCTTCCAAGGTGTCTCTAAAAATTTTGGTAGATTTTCTCTTCTCCTTTTTGTTCCTTTGACAAGTGTACTTAATCCCATAATCAAAGGGAAGTAAAGAGTCACTCCCAAATCTTCTCGTACACCACAAAGAAATTCTTGAAAGTGACGGCAAGTAAGAAAAATTAAATAACTAAAAATAAGAATAAAAGATCATATTAAAATATGAATTACTTAGCATCAATATTAATAAGCAATTAATCCTCGGCAACAACACCAAAAACTTGTTGTGAGAAAAAAGAACGCAAGTGTAGACTATTGTCTTACAAATAATATAATTAAAGTGAGTTATCATTCCCACAAAGATTAAAGTTATTAACTATCAAAATTGGGTTAATTCATATTTTATCTGATTAATTGATTAAGGAGAAATTGCAAGAATAAACTTAAATAAACTGAAAGTAAGCAAAAGCAGATAAAAATTAGGAATTAATATAAAGAGAAAGCTTGGGGTTTCCAATTTCACCATAACCAATCCCAGTTTTCATTTCTTATTTCCTTAATCTAGAATTATGTTTTTGATTTCTGGCCAAGATCCCTAACTTATTCCTTAGCCTCTCCCAAGGTCAAATGAAAATATTCCTAAGTTATGAATCCACTATATATTCCTATGTGAAATGCGAATAACCAAAAAATTTCTTTTAATTCTATGGATCTCTTTAATTTACTACATAGACCATGGAGGTATATTCCTATCCTACATACAACTTATGGTATTTATCTCAATGAACTCTGGACACACAAATCTCCTTCCCCTCATTGTGATTAACCTAACAACTAATTAATGGCTAGTTAATTAGAGACACGGAAATCAAAGATAAACACTCAAGTAGGAAAGATAAATCACAGATTAATTCTAAAAGAAATTACAACCATTCATAGTTAGGCTACATCGTAGCCCTAGAAAAAAATTTTGTTCATGACTATGAAAATAAACATAATTGATGAAAATCTAGACATAGTTTTGATATTTTTTTATCGTTTTAAGTTTATTATTTATGATGGATAAGAATTTATTTTTTTGCTATGGCTTTGTTCTATCTAAGGAGCCTGTTAACATTTTTTCGACTATCTATAAGTCAAAATATGAGGGTGACTGGACCGATCTCACATCTGTTCCTGATGAGGTGAAGGAACTTTGGTGGACAGAGTTCAAGGTAATAATTTCAACTTAAATAATTTTATTTTATTTTAAGCTAACTTAATTTTAATTTTACTAACCTTGATCTTCTATTTTTCTAATGCATAGGAGATGTATCTGGGACCTGCAGTTTGAGAGCTAGATTTGTAAGTTCTAGCTCGCAAAATGCAATGATAACATTGGCGTCTCCTTCCAAGACATTAGGAAGGGGAAATCGAAGGGCGGCTGGTTGTCGCCTTCTATAATGGGGGCCCTAAGAATTAAATGGGCCTTTGAAGAATATAGGATGATCTCGGAGCGGAACAAGAAGAACCATTCTTTAGATCAGGGTCAAGCCTACCATAGAGGCGGTTCAATCACCATCTCCGAACACTAAAGGAGGCTGGTAAGTTTTTTTATTTAAAAACCTTCTTTCATTTAAGATATGTTTAAAAATTAAGTTATTTTTGTTTACTAACAGTTTATTATTATTTTTTTTTTTTGTAGACGAAGGAGTTGGGAATGTCTTTCGTCACCTCCAGCACAGTGCTAGCAAGGGTTGGGTCCATCCACGGGCTTAGTTTACTTATATAAGTAATCTAGAAATTGTTTAAGAGGTTTAAAAATCTTAATTATAAGTTTATTATTTTTTATTAACTTTATGTTTTTATCTATGCAGATCGAGTATGAGAGGCGTTGATCTGACAACAAGACCCAGTCCTCTTCATCTTTTGTCAACAACAACAAGATATGGCTCGATGTTGTTGGCGGGAAGAACAAGATGTCCCGGGTTGGACCTGGCCTGTGGACAGGGTTCCCAGCCCTCTGACCCGACACATCCTTAGATGTCAAAGGTTTTGTCCTAGATGGTGGCCATGTTGCAAGAGATGCAAGAGCTCCACTAGCTGGTGTTGTTAGTCCAAGCTCTTAAGGGATCTGACACGTAGACAGAGCAGCTGGCTACGATGTTATCGTAGCTACTACAACAAGGTCATAGTAGGACATCCGATGTGGCTCCATAGCCCCAGACTGACTATGATGATGACTTAGCTAAGGACTTAAGAGACGACAATGACATCAGAGATTAAGGTTTACTGTTTATATTGTAGTGTACTTTTTTTCTCTCATTGTATAACATTTATAAATTGCAATTATATTTCATTAATAAAATTTAATGGTTTAATTGAAATTAATAGTTAATTATTTTAAAAAATTACATATTTATGAGCTTAAAAAAAACGTGTGAATTTTATCATGGAAAAAAATTAGTGAGAAATTTTTTTACAATTTTTCTCATACCAAAAGCAAGTTTGTGAGAAATTTCGTGAGAAATTTTCTCACAGAATAAAATTCCATGAGCAATTTTGTTTGTTATGCGGGTTTTTTTTTATGCCCGAAAGTCCAAGAGAAAATCCGGGAGAAACACATTTCTCATAGATTTTGTCCGTGAGAAAAGACCTTTTTTTCTTGTAGTGATAGTAATTAGTATTACTAGTCCAAAATTGTAGCCTAAGCCTGTATTATTTAATAGGCAAAATAAAACATTTTAAAAAATTAGACAATAATAGTAATAGTAATGTAGATTCTTTTTAACTTCTAAAAAATTGGATAGCAATAGTAATAGTAATGTAGATTCTTTTTAACCTTTGTAGAAAGTTTGTCTGCTTTTTTTTTTTAATTATCTATTTTTAATTTTTTCTCTATTTTAATTAAATAGTTGGACTAAAGGAGTGCTATTATTTTGGGCTCAAGGACTAAAGAAATAAACAATGTACCAAATTTAATGCAGCAACTAATTAGCCTTATATTAGGAAAAATTAAAATAATTAAATACATTGGGCATGATTGAAAATTACACCATTTCTTTAAGATGATGGTTTTCCTCCTCTAAAACAAAATGAAACAACATAGAAAACTAGAAGCAATAGCCAATATTTTGATTAGATTTTACATGAATTTTGATTAAGATACTTCAATCTATAATAACCTCAAGAAAATTTGGCCATAATCTCCTTCTAGTTGTTTTCTTTCAAAAAATTAGACTTGAGCTAACGTCATTGCAGTTCCTTCCTCTATTTACTGTTACATTGGTTTTTTGTTCCAACCCTTGTTTGTAAGATTTTTAAGAAAGGGGGTAGGATAAGAGAAGACTTAATTCGACTTCATCTTCAAATCCCTTGGTCTGTTTGGGAGTTTTATTAGAAGGGAGAAGAGAGGAAAGGAGAGGAATAAATCTCTCATCTCCTTTGTTTGAGAGATTCAGCTTAAAAAAGGAAAGGAGATCAGAGGACAAAGTGTAACCCCGCACTCCTTTTTCCCTCTGTATTCCTATTCCTCCGAACTGGGGGGTGTGGACTGGAAAGGTGCTGTAATGACCATTATACCCCTTTCTCTTTTTAAAAATTACTGACCCATATCCTACACAGTCCTGATACCCTCTCTTTTCTCCATCTCTCTCTTGGCTACCATCCCTTCTCTCCACAAACCCAACCTCCACGTTGCCGTCACAGACCACCGTTGCAGTCCACTTCGAAGAAGCGAGTTGATTCACTCCCATGCTCTTTCTGCTTCTGCTCTGAAAATTAGGTACTCCTTTGTATTTTATTTTTAATTTGGAAATGTTATTTATGGAGTATGGGTATGAATTTTTGGTCTTTCTTAGCGATTTTACTCATTCTGATGCTTCCCCATATGCAAGTTCTCCATCACCTATTTCTATTTCTTCTTTGTTTTCTTCCCGTAATTTTCTATTTCTTCATTTCACTAGGGTCTGTCTTTTTTCTTTTTTCTTTCAATTTTCTTTCAAATCATTAACCTTGTGCTATGATGGGAGTATTAGTGTGTAGTAGTAACAAGTGAGATCCTATATTTTCTACGCTTAATCACTTCTCGTCGGATCTGTTAGCACTCCTTGTTCCTCTGTTTATTCATTTGCTTTTATCCCATGTTTCAATATATGTTGTTTCCTCCTTTGTTTACTGCTTCATTGGGAGAAGTTTAGAGTCTCTGCACGCTTTTTGTACTATTTTTTATTTTTCATGAAACATTGTCATCTATAATAGTGGGATAAATAGACATATAACCTTAAAAATCCTGGTTCAACCCTTTCGTTGGTAAATTTCCTTCTTTTCCTGTGTATATATTTTTCTAAAATTTATTTTTGAAGACTAATTTTCAGTTATGCTTCTGGGGTGAAGGTTTTGGGGCATTGAAAGAGGTGAATTTGCTTCTTCCTGACTATTCCTTAGTTATTATTATGAAATCCAGGGTTACTTTATATGTGGGGCCAGTAAATTGGTGAAGGAGCCCAATATTATGCATTTTAAAGCTTAATTTATGTGTATTTTGGTGTTAAATCAATCTTTGAATTGGGTTCTCTGTATGAGTTTAAGGCTTTCCTAGAGGTAGAGTCAGTTATATATGTATATTTCATTTAGAATCATTATGGAAAATTTCATTGTAATGCATTTCTAAAACAATTGTAGGGTGCTTTTCTTTTGTATCAAGTCTATCATCCCCACATTAAATTCCCAGTGAATGTTAGAGTTCAATAACAGGTACTAGAAGTAGTTGAAGTCTTAGTTCTAATGAAAGGGGGTACATGCTATAAGCCTTGTGTCTCTGTTCCATGTAAAATTGCAAGTTTAGATTCTGCATTTGCTAACTGAATATTAGTAATTCAGCTGAGGGACTACATTTCTTTCAATTCTTTTACTTCTTTTAGATAGAATCCCAGGGCTAGAGTTTGCAACGCTGACTATTCTATTAATTCTTTTATGCTTTGCAATCATGGATGGACTCTTCTACCCAAAATGAAATGTGTTTTGTGATTGGGTCATCGCTGCTCTGATGGTTGTAATTTTTGAACCTGATGTTGGTTTGAGACTGAGTCAGCTTTTGGGTCTTTTTGTTGTATTCCAATATTCACTTTCATACTTAATGTAAAGTAATGTGAAGCTCCTACTTGCTGCATTGCTTGATACCATCTCTTTTGCATGTTACTTGAAGTTGTACAAAGAATTCAGACAATGGAACTTAAATTAATATATTATATGGTCTTCATTTTCTTTGTTGATCAACTTTTTCCCTTTTCCCCACCTTCTAACTCTAGTTTGAGTTCTTGGTTCTGCATGTAATTATCTTGGTAATCTTTGGACATGCAAACTGGTTGGGTGGCAAATTTATCATTTCAAGAGGCATATATATGTTGTTGTGCTTGTCCATTGTGAGCTTGATAGAGTTGACCAACAGTGGCTTATGGTATCATTAAGAAAATGATTTGAAGAGAGAGTATGTTGCGTAGTTGCTCACGAAACCATGTTTTAAAATATATTTGGGGCTGTGAACATTGACAGCCCTCCACCCCTTACAATGTTTTGTATTTTGTGGCAGAAAAATGTGGCAATCAAGGACAAGTAGGGTGATTGAACAACTTAAAGAGAATCTCTTAATTATTGTGTTTTGTTTGTTTTCATTATTTCTAATGGAGGAATGCAAAAGTTGTTGGAATCTTAAGAAAACCAGAGCCTCAATTTCTATGTATAAAAACCAAGTTGGAGCCCATTTATCATATTGTTATCCTTTTCTTTACACACTCAAGCTCATTCTTTCTTTTACGTATTGAAGTGCTTTTAGCTGAATTTAGTTATAAACTTACAAGTAATGAGTAAATTTAGTTTGTTTACATCTTCAATTTTTAGCTGAATAACTTTTAGCATCACATGTCCACAGAATTTGGATCCAGTGACTTCAACTATTGAATACTGTTGTACAACAGCTGGTATGTATGCAAATCATTTTTATTTCCTCTGTTGGTCAGCCATTTTTGTATGATTTTGTTTGGCTTCTATGATATTTTTGCTTTATCTACTGATCAGTTTCCAGTTTCCTTTTAAAATTTGGAAACTAGCCCACTTGTGAGATATAGCTGAGTTGCCCTATGTCAATTTCCAATGAATGTTATTTGTTCTGATATTTAAATTGCTTCTAGTTCGTAATGGGTGGATTTTTTAAAAAGAATTACTTTGGCTTATCAGGCCCCAAGCATTTTTATGCCTATATTGAATTGTTTTTGTAAAGCATTTTTAAGTATGTTAGCATGGGTCTGCGTACTTGAAGCTGTACAGAGAATTCAGACAATGGAACTTAAATTAATATATTATATGTTTTTCTATAAAGTAAATTTGCAAATGTGGATATGAATATAACTTTTAAAGAAGTCCCTTTGACCCAGCATTTTTTTTGTAATATTTTTGTAATTTGACTATTGCTCTTATACAACAACTACTATTTGCTTTGGATCCGGACCAATTCAACTTGCAATAACTTGGTTTTTGATGGATTTCTTATGGATGAGATACATAGTGAGGAAGATGGAGAAATATTTGCTGACATGGATATATGAGGTTGTACTGTAGCTGTTTTAATGCAATTTATCTATCAAGACTCTCTACTCCCATGTG